>KV907499.1:515258-635379 GCA_001990825.1 Aspergillus carbonarius ITEM 5010
TGATGATGATGATGATGATGATGATGATGATGATGATGATGATGATGATGATGATGATGATGATGATGATGATGATGATGATGATGATGATGATGACAATGTAATATGCGAGATGCGAGATGTGAAATGTGAGATGCGAAATGCAAGATGCAGATAAATCATAAGGCAAGCCACATGCAAATTAGCAAATCATAACTAGAACCAAGGCCCCCTCTTCCTGATCTGCTCACCCTTCCAGGTGAACAACCAGATACATACGGGATAAAGCACCACAGGAAGCACCGCGAAGACGATGTACGGGACCTTCGCTCCACCGTGTTGTTTGATCCACTGGGGAAGATAAAAAGGGGGATGGAATGTCTGCACGGCAAAGAAAAACTGAAACACGATTGTCACTTCGGCTGCATCTTCCGGGTAGCACTCGGTCATGTAGGTCAGGAGAACGGTGACCAGAATTTCCTGACCGAACGTGAAGAGACCGATTCCGGTTAGAGCTGAGGCCCAGCTATCGCCGTATTCGAGTTCGAGGCCGTACAGGAGGAGGCCAGCCTAAGCGGGTCAGTAAGGGGTCTGATTTATCTGTGATGACTTATTGACTCACCGAGACAGTGATAAGACCCGTCCACGCGAGATGGAGTAACCGCTCTGGCTTCCACTTGTAACCTCGCCGCAAGGAGTACTTCGCGGCGAGATCGCAGAGTGGTCCCCCAAAGATCTCTCCAATACCAGCACCGATAATGCCGGAGAAATAGCAGAAACCGACTTGGGCCAGGTTAAAGTGCCAGCGACTCTTACTGCCGAAGTTGAGGGCGAAACCGGCTGTGTTGCCAACTTCGGTCATGTTTGCGACGCCGAACCAGAACGACGGAAGGACAACGGCAGGATATGCGAACATTTTGTATGGTTTGCGAAAGGTCTGACCCCAGGTCTCACTCTTGGGAACCACAGGCATGCGGAATCCCAGACGCGAGAGGTATGTAGACTGATTTTGCTTGTCGGAAACGGCGGTGGCATTCTCGTCTCGGGTATAGATTGTTTCGGGGACTGTAAGGGAAAGCACAGTTAGGAAGAGAAATAGGGTAACGAGCAGGAAAACGGACTCACCGAGGAAGAATTGAGCGACAAATTGGGTAGCGTAGAGGATGGCGGCGATGTACATGGACCATCGCCATCCGAGATGCTTGTTATACGCAATCGAGCCACCAGCCACACCACCCACGTACGGGCTAATGACTAGCAGAATGCTATTTACGCCCATCCGCGACCCCTTTTCGTGCAGAAAGAACATATCGGAAATGGCCGCGGGCCCAATAGACAACCCGACGCTGCCACCTACATTCATGACCATGCGACAGGCTAGAGCTTGCGCGTATGTCTGAGATCGAGCCACTCCAATAGCGCTGACCAGGGCAATCAGATTGCCAATGAGAAGTACGGGCCGCCGGCCGATTCTATGGCTCAACGGGATCCAAAAGAAGGATGTGATTGCATTCAATATAGAGGGTACAGACCCGATGTAGGTTGCGGTTGTCGTGAGAACGTTGAATTGTTCAGCCAGCTCTATTGCATCGGGGGCCTAGGGAAGAAGCCTATTAGAGGAACCGATCCGAGGCATAGTCGGACATGTGTCAGTAGACATACGATTAGAGTGGCCGAGAATTTGACCAGGAAAGATTCGAATGCGAGGACCACCAGAGCGGCATGTTTGGTGAATGTGCTCCAATTCTGCAAGCAACCACTTGACCGTCAGGAGACCATAGATTAGTAGGTCGAGAAAGAAGCCACGCACCAAGGGGTCATCTGGGTCGTCACTGGGTTGAGGGACGAGGGGGATGCCTTGCGCCGTTGTCTTGAGTCTGATATTGGCCTCTTTGTCCCCCGAAGACCTCGACTTGGTCTGGAGAACCTCCACGGACTGCATCTCCTTTACGTCTACCATGTTTGCACGGAACAAGAGGCTTTACGAACTCACTCCAGGAGAAGAAGACGGGGGAAGTGCTCGAATATAAATCCTCTTCGCCACGGCCCCAGCTCTGGCGGGGACAAGCAAACCGCGAAGCTCAAGGGGCAAATTCTGCACCGTGATTTTGTATAGGTACTGGGGACGCACAAGTTGTCGCCGCGGGGACGTGCAGCCGACGGGGTGCATGCAGCCCGCTGGCCGTTGTGCTGCTGATCGCCTCGCCTTATCTCGCGGCGGCGCTATCTGGGGCCGGCTTGCGCGCTAGAGCCCTGGTTGCATAAATCCTCGAATTGGTGGCCTACACCGTCGCTGACACCCCTGTCAAGTCGAAACAAGGACACCAACCTCCGAGAATTTATAATAGTGCCATCCGGGCACACCGGCTGCATGCTTACCGCAACTCCTCTTCTCCTCCTCTCTTCGGCCCTCCCGGATGATCACCCCGGATGATCACCCACAGCCATGAATGCAACAACCAAAAAACCAGATCGTCGAGTTCCACTGGAGCATCGGAAGCGCACGGAGCACAGCTGTGACAGGTGCAAGTCGAGAAAGCAAAAATGTCATCGGGTGCCTGGAGAAGACCGCTGTCAGCACTGCGAGCGCTACGACTATGACTGTACCACCACGAAGCCTCGAAAACAAAGGCTGTATGGCAGCACCGACCTCGTGCGTTACCGAATCGCAGTACTAGAGGCACTGGTAAAAGGGGTTCTTCCCGATGCAGACCTGTCCTCGCTCGACAGCATGCGAGAGGTCGCGCGGAAGTTAAACGTTACACTCCCTGAAATGGGGGATGCCACGTATCAGAATTGTCAGCTGGAGCTGAAGCCGGCCAGCGAGACCCCACGCGTGGAGCAGCAGAATGAGGAGCTGGTTCAAGATATGCAGGGCCAGGATCAGTACATCGGCCCTGCAAGCTCCTATTTCTTCCAAATGAAGCTCCGCTCCCTGCTGGGTCTCCAGCGCCAGGAGCGAAGGTGCCAAATGTTCCTCTTCGGTCGCAATCCCACTGGAGAGACCCTGAGGCCGTTTGATAGCAAGACCCTCACCGAATCAGAGGTCCGAGCAGTTGCAAGGCCTTCGGAAACTGATCTCAGTGACAGTGCCATCGTCCCATACCCCGCTCCCTTGCTTGATCGCTCCGTAATTGATGGCCTTATCCGGGCGTATTTCGACTATGTCAACATCGACTTCCCCGTCCTGCACGAAGCCTCATTCCTGGAAACATATGATAGATGGAGATACTCTCCAGGATCCGTTGACCCTGCGTGGGTGTCTGCATTGTTGTGTGTCCTGCTCCTGAGTCGACGCATCAACCCCCTGGGTACGACGGAGACCCAGCAGCAGAGATGGTGGACTCTCCTGGAGGCAGGGCTGCCCAATACAATCTTCATCAACAACATGCTTTCAGTCCAGACCCTGATGCTGACTGCGTTGCATCTCCATAATACAAACCACCGGGATGCCTGCTGGACTCTGACCGGAGCAGCGGCACGGATTGGGATGGCCATCGGACTCCATCGGGATGAAATCATCTGCGACGGTCCGCGACTGGCCAAGGAGCTCAGGAAGTCCCTCTGGTGGACCCTCTACAGTTTTGAGCAGATACAAGTCTCCTCTCATGACCGGCCTAGCGCCATCGATGGCTCAATGTGTTCCACCACGTCGCCCCATGAGAGGATCCTGGGGATGGGGTCCTCGAACTGGCCCCCAGACTATACCCTCTGGTCGACGCGGCTGACGACCCTCCTGGGCCTTGTATGTCGCGCACTGCCAACTGCCACCAATGAGCCAGCTCTCACTGGGCTTCTCTCACCCGCGGCGGGGTTGCTGCGAGACCTGACTCGGTGGCAGGATTCGCTGCCCAAGCACTTGTCTCTCAGTGTCTTTAGTACCTTGCCGGACGGCTTCAAGAGACCCGTACTTCTGCTGCATATCCAGTACCATTATACTGTCTGCTTGCTCACTCGCTACGCCTTGTTGCAACAGCTGGCTGCTCTATCCCAAGGATCAGTCGGCGGCCCCAACGAAGGAGATATTGATGCGACAGCCAAGATATGTGGTGAATCCGGTCGGAAAAGCTGCGAACTGCTGTTGCAGATGGATCTAGTTGGAAAATTTAACCCGGTGACCTGGTGGGACGTCTATTACGTATACTCATCAACCCTGGTTTTGACGCTGAGTATCCTGTGCGATCACGCGCGACCGCAGAGAGAAGAGTCTGCCACCAATCGTTCTCTCTCCCTGCTCCATGACTGCGCGGACATGCTCATTCGCCATTGTGCCAATCCCATGGTGCCAGACACCATGATTCGCTGGACTGGAGCGATTCGCGACATTGACCTGCTGGTCAATGAGCGACTAGACCCATCACAGCAGGCCCCGTACAGCCACGGGAGTGATAGTATGCCGGGCACGGGCCCATCAAATACCCTGGTCCCACTTGGTTCCACGATGAAAGCCATGAATCCTCCCTTTCCTAGCATGGGGGGAAGACTGGACCCCAGCACGGAGCACAGCGTGCCCCAGATGGGTCCGCCGATGCGAGAGATGCACCACCCCTTTCCTAGCTGCATGGGAATGGGAGGGCTGGAACCCATCACGGAGCCTAATATCTCCCCGATGGGTACGGCCATGGTATTTGCTAGTGACAGCCACAATAACCCTGTACTGGCCATGCCTCCCCTGGCCGACGATAACGGGCTTTTCTCCTGGGATTCCATCGGATCCATGTTACTGGGGACGGACGTCCTCAATCATCCGATGAATTGTAACCTTTGACCGGGGACGTGACGTCAGCCCACCATTCACTGGTGGTTTAGATAAGGGCAGTTGTGGAGGCAATGGTAGCTTGTGTGCCAGTGGATGATCTGTAAGTGGTCCTCACTTCATATTGCAACAGGCAGCAGTATGCGCATCTCCAGGACAGTACTAACAGCCCATGGTTGCGCCATTCAGACTAGGCAGTTTCAGGCACTGGTCTATTGATGGCGGTTTCGTTTATGATGTGTTTTGTGTTTTGTGTTTTCTGTTTTCTGTTTTGTGTTTTGTGTTTTGTGTTTTCTGTTTTCTGTTTTCTGTTTTGTGTTTTGAGTTTTGAGTTTTTTGAGATTTGTGTTCCTGCCTTGTGTTCCTGCCTTGTGTTCCTGCCTTGTGTTCCTGCCTTGTGTTCCTGCCTTGTGTTCCTGCCTTGTGTTCCTGTTTTGTAATTCTGATTTCTTGATTTCTTGATTTCTTGTTTTCTTTTCTTGAACAGCATGTGAATTCAATAAGGAACTAAGAACAGCGCAAAGATCATTAAAAGTGGGGACCATGTAGTCATAACCATGACTGCCCAGGTGCACCTCCCGTGCTCTGTAAGAAGGCTGAGAATTGCTGATGAGCCAGCTCGATGTCCGCATTCAAGTCATGCTCCCAGATCCAAAGAAAGCGCTCGTTAAGATTTGCGACGATCTTGCTCAGGTCCGTGCCCATCTGGGGATGTGTGAAAGTATAGAGTTTCCCGGCGTCGTGGCTGGTCGTAACCACTGCTTGCGCTCGTGGCCGGCGAATTCCGTCATAAATCTGGAACGCTTTGGTAATTTCGGTACAGTTCGTTGCGAGACCCAGTACGTGAGACATTATAAGCGCATCCTCTAAACATTGCCCCGCACCCGCTGCTTGATGAGGCGTAGTTCCGTGGGCACAGTCGCCGAGTAGGCAGATTTGTCCATTGTAATAAGTCGGCGTGCTAGGGTGGTGCCATAAAGACCATTGTACCGGCCTGGCCCACTATGAAGGGTCATTAGCTGTTCTAGGCAAGCGCAGTAAGTAGGGACCTAACGCATAGTCGCATACATCCAATAACTTGACCAGGCGCCGATCAACTCCATCGCCAAAGTCGGCAACCATCTCTTCCCGAGTAACCTCTTTGGTCCATTGTGGATGTGTCCAGGGTTTATCCACCAATTTGATGGCCACCACGTTAAGCTCCGTGCCGCAGGAAATTGGGAAGGTCATGATATTCAATGCGTGGCCGACGAATGCCTTCGCATCCCCGGCGTGGTCGCCGAGAATCTCCTGCGCATCTTTCATTGGAACGATCGATCTGTAAACATACTTGCCACTATAGACAGCTTGCACATGTTCTGGATAGAGGCTTTCTAGGACGGCTTTCCTCGTCGGTCCCTTCACGCCATCGCATCCAATAACCGCATTGGCCTCCGCAACCTCGCCGTCTTCAAAGGTAATGGTGACCTTGCTATGCTCACCCGTCTGCTTGACTTCCTTGACCCTTTTGTTGAATTGCACACGTTCTCGTGGGATCAAGCTGGTCATAATTTCTAGGAGATCGCGCCGATGGGCACTAGTTCGGGTGTAACATTCGGCCCCAAATGGTGCGGGTTGCCAGCCGCGTCTTTCGCCAAACCCATCTTCGGCATAGAGGACTTCCATCGCTATGTGTTCCTTGTTCGGGGTCAGGTTTCCCGAAGAGATTTGATTGTACAATTGTCGGAATCTGGTGTCTATCAATTCCATCGCACGTAGCGCGTTGGGTCCCAGGCCAACCCCGGCCCCGACTGCACTAAATTGCGCGGCCGACTCGTACAAGGTGTAAGAAACGTCCCGATTAGACAGCCCGATCGCTAAAGCGAGTCCTCCTATACCAGCTCCGACGATAGCAATATGCATGGTACCTGATCCTGCTTCTCCGGCCGTAGTCTCTGTTGGCGTCTTCATGGTGTATTAGCCAATAATTGCGTAGTGAAAGTGATACTATGCGTGGTTAATTAAAAAACGAAGGTAAAAGAGATAACCATTGAATCGTACTTCGTACAGCAGCAGTATCTCTGAGCCGATCCTTGCCGTTGCACAGGGGGGGAGTTCCGTCTATTTTCATCGGATCGATACTTTTTGTCGGATGCATGCAAGCCGCAATAACGTAGCTCCCTTTTTGCGAATTTTCGGGTACATGCAAGCCGCACCACCTACCAACATATGCCCTCGGCTGCATGTATGCCGCAGTACAAAGCGTGGTACACTCAGCCCTAAACCAGGTAATCCTGGTTGTAACCCTGGTATCGGGCTGGGAGGTATGAGCACCGAACGTCGCATAGAATGATATACACTGTAGTACTTAGGAATAAAGAGACAATGTCCCCAGGTGCTGAAACTGCATCAGGAGATGAGTTAGGAGCATCTAGACAGAGACAGCCATATCAAAATGACCCTTTCGGGCATCGGAATTTCCATCGACAGCGGTGGCACGTTCACTGATATCCACGCAACCATCCCTGGCAGTTCAGAAGACGTTGCTCTGAAGTTGCTTTCCATCGATCCACAGAATTACGATGATGCACCGACAGAGGGCATCCGCCGTGTGCTCGAGATCGCTACCGGAAGCCGGATCCCACGGAGACAGCCACTTGACCTGAGTATAGTCAAGAATATCCGCATTGGGACAACAGTGGCGACCAACGCCCTGTTGGAGAGAAAAGGTGAACGGTCTGCTTTGGTGATCACAAAGGGATTTCGTGACCTACTCTTGATTGGTAACCGAGCATCACTTGACATATTTGGATTATCAGGTTCAAGGCCACTGGTGTTGTATGAGAAGGTGATCGAGATAGACGAGCGAGTTGTCCTGGAAGATATTCCAGAGGATCCAGAAAGAAAGGTGGTGAGTGTTGACTCTGGTCTAAAGCTCATCACAGGCGTCTCGAAGCAGGCTGTACGAATTCTGCGGAGGCCGTACCTTGGGATTGTCCGACAGCAGCTGGAGCCACTCCTTGACGATGGAATCACAAGTATCAGCATCTGCTTCATGCACAGCTATGCCTATCCGGATCACGAGTTGATGGTAGCAGACATTGCTCGGAGCATGGGTTTCAGTGTAACAATCAGCTCCCTTATGCAGCCGAAGGTAAGCTAGCTATCCATGTCGTTCAGATGTTGAGCCAGGTTCTTCCTGCAATAGGACTGACACATAATAGATAGGTATGGCAGCACGCGGACAGTCAGCTACCGTGGATGCCTACCTAACGCCTCTCATATGGAAACATATTGAGCACTCTAGGAAGACCTTCACTAGTCAGCTGGGCGGTTCATTCTTTCCTCGGTGCGATTTCATGCAGAATGACGGAGGGGTGGTCCATATCGGCAATTTGGAGGGGAACAAGGCTATTCTGTCCGGCCCTGCGGGTGGTGTGTTGGGATATGCCTCAACCTGTTATGACCAATCATCTGGCAGGCCACTGATTGGCTTTGACATGGGTGGCACATCAACGAGTGAGCAAAAATGCCTGAAATTCCCCGAAAGTACCATTTTGCTGATATTGGACTAGAGGTTTCACGATTCGCAGGACGATACGAGCATGTCTTGGAGACAGCGGCTGGCGGGATTACCCTAGAAAAGCCCCAGCTGAAGATCACCACTGTCCCAGCGGGCGGAAGCTCTCAATTGTCCTGGTCAGATAAGCTATTCAAAATCGGGCCAAGCAGTGCGGGAGCATATCCTGGGCCAGCTTGTTATCGAAAAGGTGGCCCCCTAACAGTTACTGATGCAAACCTGCTCTTGGGCCGTTTAATTCCAGAATGCTTTCCCAAGGTCTTTGGATCAACTGGAGAAGATCCGCTTGATATAGAAACCACCAGAAGGATGTTCGCCGAGCTTTGTTCGAAGATCAACGACAGTCCCGAGTCGAATAGGAGTGATTATACCCCAGAGGAGATAGCACTGGATTTCTTGCGAGCTGCAAATGATGTTATGTGCCGCCCTATTCGCTCACTGGCCGAGGCAAGGGGTTCTGATGCTAAACACCATGACCTCGTTGCATTTGGCGGTGCCGGTGGTCAGCATGCTTGTTTCATTGCATCTTCCTTGGGGATAGATCGAATCATATTGCACCGTCACAGCTCCATACTATCTGCGTACGGCATGCTCTTCGCAGATCAGGTCTCGGACCTCCAAGAATCGCTTGGATGCGCCTTCCACACCGAAATCATCCCTCGGATCCAGAGCATCGCGGTATCATTGCGAGCTCATGCGGAAGCAGAGTTACGCGATCGAGGGCTTGACGATAGTGATGATATTGAGTTTAACCTTTATCTTGAGATGCATTACGAAGGGTCCCTCAATTTGATGATGATCCCCAAGCCAGAAAATGGTTGGGACTTTGCAGAAAAGTTCGCAGAGCGTCATCGACGGGAATATGGTTTCACAGTACCAGGAACGGTGGTTGTTGACAATGTTCGATTGCGCGCAGTCGGGCGAAAGAAGAGCACCAGTAGCTTATCTCCAGCTCAACAGATTGCAGATCTGAGGAATGTCAGTCTTCCATCGCAGGATACAATAATGATGCGCAAGGATGTCTATTTCGACGGATTCGGTTGGCAGCTTACCCCGGTATATCGCCTTGAAATTTTGAAGACCGCCGATCATATCAAAGGACCAGCTTTGGTAATTGATAATAATCAGACCATTGTGGTGACCCCCAATGCGCAAGCAACGATCCTCAAGAGCCACGTGGTGATTGATATAGTTTCTTCGACATCGATTCCGGGCAGTCAAAGAGAGACTGCTGTTGATCCCATCCAACTTTCAGTATTTGACCACCTGTTCATGTCTATAGCCACACAGATGGATCGAACGTTGCAGGAGGCAAGAGCTAACAGTAAGCTGAAAGGACGCTTGCATTTTTCGTGTGGCATCCTCTCTGCGGATAGAAGACTGGTCGCCAGTGGTAAGGCTTGCTGCCTATTAGTCCAGCCGTTGAATCTCACATTGTTGTCTAGTGCCCCAGAACCCTTCTCTTCCGAGCACTATACAATGTGTCATGCCGTCACAGCGTGAAGATTGGAAGCACAAGCTCCGGGATGGAGATGCCCTTGTGTTTAGACACTTAGGTAAGGCCAACACCAGAATTCTTCCCTCTATATTGTGTATCCAGGTTTGACCCGTAGGGAACAGTCCGTGGGGCCACTCATCTTCTAGATATTACTGTAATTACCCCCGTCTTCTATAACGGGAATATTATATTTTATTCCACTTCCAGCGCCGTCTTTGCTGGGTCATCACCGCCAAGTTTGAAGGAGCTTTGGCAGGAAGACGGAGAGATAACACCAGCTACCTTGGTGCGCGGCGGGGTAATTGACGAAGAGAATGTCCAAAAGTATATGTCGTTGCAGCCCACAGAGTTACTTGGGTGCAGTGATTCACGCAATTCGGCTGACAACCTGGCCAATATCCATGCCTTGCTTAGTGCGAATCAGAAAGGCAGAAATTTGCTGAGACAGCTCCTGGAGGAACGCGACGTGGAAAAAGTGTTGGTAAGTCGAAGATCAAGATGTAACCTCTGGTTGGCACAATCTGACTAAAGTGGGTGGTAGCCATACGTGAAAGTTATGGAGGAAAATGCCGAGACCACGGTTCGCAGTCTGCTGAAAGATATGCATTCCAAGCATAATGGCAGACCGTTGATCACAAATGATTTTATGGATGACGGTAGGCCTATTTGTCTGACAATCACTATTGATGGCGACAATGGAACAGCCGACTTTGACTTCACTCGAACCGGTACGTCTCCATTGGCATTTACCATTCACGTCCAGAACTTCACTGACCTTATATATCACTAAAGGTAGTACGAATTTCCATCCGGCTGTGGCCTACTCGGCCATAATGTACGCGTTGCACCGTTTGATCGGGGAAGACATCCTCATGAACCAGGGGTTTCTTAACCCGATTAACGTATTTCTACCACCACGGGGTGTCCCATCTCCGAGCCATAGGACGGCAGTCATTGGTGAAAACTGTGTCCCCTTCCAGCACGTCATTGATTTGATCTTCCACTGCTTTGACGCTTGCGTGACGAGCCCGGGACGTGTTCACAGTTTGTCGCTTAGCATCAGCAGCCGCTTGAGCCCCGATGGCACATACATCCCGGGCTATGGCTACCATGAGACCATCTCAGGTGGGACTAAGGCTGGACCTGACTCGCATGGGATGGACGTAATGCAGGCATGCATGACAAAGACGCGGGTCACTGATTGTGAGTTCTTGGAGCGACGGTACCCTTGTCTTGTCCGAGAGTTTAGCCTCCGATATGGCAGTGCTGGACAGGGTAAGTTTAATGGAGGAAATGGGTGCATCAGAGACATCGAGTTTCGAGAGCCAGTCTCGGTGAGGCTTCTGTCAGATCGTCAACCCCAAACCTCGCAAGGTCTTCAGGGTGGCAATAACGGCCAGGCTGGCGTCAATCTGTTTGTCAAGAAAGCCATTACCGACGAAGAAGAGGATCAAGTCATCGATCTTGGCCCAAGGAGTTCGATCGAGGCATGCAAAGGTGATCGTGTTATAATCAAAACGCCTGGGGGTGGGGGGTGGGGGGATCCATCTTCCGGCCGAGGTGGAAGAGACTACGCCAGGCCATTGCGGCCATCGTGCAAGTATGGTTCCTTTTCACCGAGACCATACACCGCCTTGTCATCCACAAACGGCCCGCTCATATACTCGAGCGTCAAGTCTCATGGCGAAGACAACTCGACAATACGCAGACACTCGCATTGATGTCAGCCTGGCAGATTAGCTATATGTATATAGAAAGGTTAAATTTATAGGTATACTAATATAAACATCTTCGATTCTCACTTTGACTAGTAGCTGAGAGGAAGTTCAACATCTTTAGTCAGATAACACTCCATACAGCAAGTCTTTTGCTACAGAGCCTGCTCATGCGCTCCGTATGTATGTATGCACAGTAGGTAGATCTGATTCGCTTGTAGATTCGGCTTGCGTGGTTTGATCTGCCCGTGTTTTTTCAATCCCCTGTAGTACAGTGATTTTGCCGCCAGAACACTGATTCCGGACACACAGATCGTACCAGCCCGATGGCCGCAATAGCCTATCTTAACGGCCAATGTGGGAGTCGAGATGGGACAGTACATAATGCGGCCCGGGGCCTATATCGGTGCTCATAAGTAATGAGGAGCACAGGTCCTTCAGGACCAGAGGATATTTCTCTCTTTCTACTAAATTCGAAAGAGGGGAGCTTAGACTGACCCGCGATGAAAAAAATGTTTAACCAGCCCCTGACTGTAGTGACAGCAATTCATTCCAGGAAGCCCTCTAGCCGGCGAATCATCGAGTAACCCCAACCGCGCAACCCCTGACAGCCAGCTGGTCCAGCCATGTCCGAGATGCCGACCGCTCGAGCCTCAATAGTAAAAATGGGCAACCGGAACCCAAGCACGAATCACAAGTCGTTCTCCGGTAGTCTAATTAGCCTGGATCCGTTTCAGTTCGTTGTCAGTGCTTGACTGGAACCCTTCGAGATAACCTACCGTCGACGCTAAACCCGTTGTGCCTGAGCGCTCAAGCATTCCTATTGGTGTGCTCGCAAATGACATCATAGGGTTGAATGCTAGTCCAGGAACGGACTAGTCTGATATCTAGATCTTGGGGCCGTCGAGCAGAAGTGATAAGAATAGCCCATCGTGGGAAGTGACAGGTGAAGGGTTTTTAGTTGATGGAAAGACTATAAATGCTGGTGTTTCTCGCAAAGATGGAGGGGGGTAATCAGACAACTATTCATTCTTTTTTTCTACTATCTTTCTGCTCGATCTTTGAGTCTTCTTCGCTCTTTTACTACATACGATTATCTCTGGTATACTAGAGTGTTAAGTACAACCAGAACAACTTGAATATCCTTCTTTCATTCATTTCTACTCTCCAGTGAGTCTCGCTCATGACTATCCCTCCCTACTATGGCTAATCCACCCATTTCCATAGAACTTCCAAAACAAACCATCCAAACCACCCAACCAAACCTTCATCATGGGCGTCGGTCGTGAAGCCATCATCTTCTTTGTCATTCTCGGTTGCGTTGCAGCCACCATCGCAGGCTACTCCATCCACTTCCTCATGACCAACGGGTTCTACGGCACGGAAAGGAACCTGGATTGCACCCCTGAGCAACGAGTCTACATGCGGCAGCTACGTCTTCGAGACCTACACTGGATGGCACGAGACCATGGGTTGAAATACGAAGTCCCAGTCCCTCCGGTATAAGGGCTAGCCTACTACTATCTTCATATGTTGGGTTATACAGTGATACAAGGGGGTTTATTTTACGTGGGAACGGCAACTATGGCGTTAGGGTCTTGGGATTGATTGCATTCATATTCGGGATATAAATTGGGATAGTTTGAGCGTGTTCACCATACATAGCAGCCTTGCATAGTATACATTTGATCTGGATCCTATAAGGATTAGTGGATGTTTATTGTTTATTAAAATTGCTTGGGTTCGAACCCGAAACATGGTTGATACTACGGGGCGCTTTAGCCTTCTTTGCGGAGGGCTGACCAGCAATCTCCGGGGAGAGCTTGTATTGAGATTTTTGAGACTAACTCCCGGCCCGGGTTGTTGATCATGGTGCCTCGTGGTTTATTTTAAGCTTTCTTTTTCTACTGGGTCTGATCTCTTAGTGTTTTGCGTATCGAAACTTAGATAGATGGAAAGTTTTCTCAGCATGAGATTCCCGGCAACATCCGGCTGTCTTGCATCTAGACCCCTGCCACTTTCCCCTTTCTGAAGGGACTCGTTAGTGAATGCTAGATCGCTAGATTGCTTGGTTGTGTCGCTTTACCCACCCATCCCAGATGGACATTGAAAGGCCTCTGTAATCTATGCCGGTATAATCATGGAGTAGCGACCTTCCCCTAAGATTCGAGATCCGACTATCCCACACAGCTCTTCCTGCCATTGTCAACTTCAGCTAGCGGCCACGGTAACAAAACCAACCAACCCCTATGTAGTCCTCCGGGTTGGTATACGATTTCCCCACTGTATAGAAAAAAGAATGCAGGGACTTTCAAAAGACGCAGACTAGTACCAGAACAGTAGATGACTGCCCGGGCCGGGGTTTTGTGAGCGGGCCGAGGACACTATTTTGGGGGTTCCGTTTGCGCTAATTTCACCCAGAAAACGCCTCAATCGCGTGTGTTCTTTACTGTGGAGAACGTGAACATGCCAATTAAACGGCTACTAACCTGCTTTTCGGCTTCGTCTTAGATAGGAAATTAGGAGCCCTAGATGTGGAGCTAATTAGCTTGGCCGTTTTCGGTAATAACGCATATCTTCGCATTGATGTCCAGGCCATGATGGGAAAGCCCGAGAACCGTATCCTGATCTGGATTCCGGGCTCGTAGGGGTGAATGATATCGTGATATTCATGGCTTCCCCCTTTTCTTTGACAAGTTCCCCATCTTGATCGAGAAGCAACTGCGTCGGTAGGGCATCGCAAATATATGGACCCCATATCTCATGCTCATAATTCATTCATTCATGCTTGACCCGATAAAGGAAAACAACACCAAAACTCCAACTCCATCCTCGCTGTAGCCACGCGACGACATTTGTGGAGTCAAACCCAGTCTAGACCGAAGTTCAATTCGTCTAGAATAGCTTCTCCTCCACATCCCGCTCATCAAACGGGTCCCCGAACTCGTCTACCAGTATTACCCATTAGCGCCAGCACAGGCACAGCACGCACTCATCTTTTGACACACATACCCAAGTTGAAGTCCTGGTCAATCACATACTCCATCGCGCGCTGATACTCTTCCTCCGCACGCTTATTCATCCATGACGCGCCCGGGGCCGTCTGCTGATCCGCCTGCTGTTGTGTCTGCGTAGCCAAGGGGGAGTCAATAAGCCCCGGCGGACCAAAGCTCTTTCCATGCCCACCCAGCGTGTTGGTCTGAGTCTGCGAGCTGGGAGGGGAGAGTTCCGAGCCGCCGAACGGGGGACGGGTGTTGGAGAGCTTGTTGGTCGGGGTGCGGGTGCCGGGATGGGAGTCTTCGGAGAGTGCATGTGAGGACTCAGGGGAGGAAGCCATTTGGGAATCTCCGTCTAGGTCTGGATGTAGTTAGCTCGGGGTGTTTATGAAAACGTAGGTATCGCGGGGTGGATAGTTCGGAGCTGGTGAACTCGACGCAAACGGCGGGGAACTGGAGGAGAAAGAGGGTGCAGGTGCGGGATACAGACCGGTGGCCATGGCGGTGTAGGAAGCAAAGCAAAAAAAGAAACAAGCCAAACAAAGAACCACAACCAAGGCGACTGGGAGAGACTGAATGTCGGGTGCGTGCAGGTGAGGTCGAGAAGTGATGATACGATGGAGGTGCGGCGTTTGCTCAGACATCTTAACTAAGCACCCAAAGGCGGCAACCGTGATTTTCCTCCGCCTTTCTTCTCCTCTTCTCTCTTTTCACCCCCTCTTTCTTACCCCTCGGTCATTCTCTCCTTTTGCTTGTGTCACCTGGCCCTCTTGGCTGATATATTGGACACCCGTTTTGGTATTTGGATTAAATTCGACGATTTGAGTCTTGTTGTGTTCGCCCGTTCTAGACCTTAATTTAGAAGCCACCGATATCCCTGGCCATGAGCGCAAAGCCCTCAAGTGGTCCCGACGCGTGGGAGCAAGACTGGGAAAGCCAAGCCGATGTATGTATTACGCCTTGAACTGGAGCGACTCATGCACAACCTCAAGCCTGCATAATGCGGCCACCTCTACAATTGTCGGTCTGACCATATTTTCTGTCAGACTCTTGCGGCCGAACCCGCCCCGCCTCCGCAGGAGAAGAAAGTCTCCTCCAAGGTCTCCAAGGCCCAGCGCAGAGCTCAACAGGCCGAGTTCAATCGCCAACTGTGGGCGGAAGCGTACGTACACTGCAACCATGGGGATATTGTCGCAGAATATCGTCTGACTGTTACGCTGTCGCAGTGATTCACCCCAGACATTCCACTTTCTAGAGGCGCGGTCAAGCGTCCCTCTCAAGCAAGAATTTAAACCTACCGTCACGGTTCTCAGTCGCAACCCCCAGATAGCCACACGCCAATCGTCATCCGCTGTGGACGCTGCGGGTGCTGGTCTTAGACGGTTGGGGCTGAACGAAGATGACGACTCCGACGAAGAAGGCAGGGCTTCCCAGCCTACTGCCGAGGAGCGACAGGCTATTGCACTGCGTAATCTGGAGGAAAAGCAGCGCAAGTATGAGGAAGCACGCGAAAGACTATTTGGGAGCCCGTCCGCCCCTACTTCGGGCGCGTCGTCGCCACGCAGTTCTACCCCTCCTAAACAGCATGAGGGTAGGGGCAAAGGCAGAAGCCGCGGGAACGGCCGAGACAACAACCGAGATAAGCGGGACTCATCTACTGCGTCAGGGAAGGCTAAGCAGCTCTACGATCCTGGTTCTCCGAAACCGAACTCGACTTATGGACCGCGGAAGGAGAAGCAGAGCGGTATCAGGCGGGAGGAGGACTCCCAGTCTCCAAAGCAGCCGATCCGTAGTCCTCGAGGCCCCGATAGCAGTGGGAGAGGCGGGTTTAGAATGGGCAACAGGGGCGCCCGAGGGGGCTAGACTACGAAAAGCGCCACAGCAAAACAATCCCTCCGCCAAGAATTGGCGTATTGCAACCGGGTGTGTTGATGGGGACGCGACTTCAGGTCGCCGCTCAAGAATTGAATTCGGCATGCTAGATGGCATCACAGTGGCCTGCAACAAGCTAGGGTAGACCCCTTCCGGAGTTGATCGCATTAGCAACCTGGGACGTGTTGGGCCGGTTTTCTAAGGACGTCAGCTTGGTGATCACATTTACCAGAAATCTACTTACGAGCATATCGCTCATAGCTATCCAGATAGAGTTCGTCGGTGCTGGTGGTCGCCTGGATATGCTCATTGTTCTCAATTGCGTCTACCCACGCACCCCAGCGACTGCCAGGTTCCGGGTCTGGCCAGCCGCGATAGGGCTTCAGGGCGCGACGCAATCGGATAATCCAAGGAGCCACCTGAACGTCTACAAACGAGACACGAGGGCCCAGGAAGAACGGCCCCTGCGCATCCGCGGCGGTGACCAGAGTGTTGAACTCATCCCGGAGCTCTTGAGCGTTGGATACCTGTTTCTGCGTGTCTTGCTCTTGAAGGACACGGTAGAAGTTGGGAACGATGTGACGGTTGATCTGCAATTGTGAGCAGTGAGTGGGACGATAAGGCACAGGGGACATACAAAATCTGTCCATAGTCGGCAATGGGCTCTCAACTTTGCGTCTCCAGGTGGGAGCAGCGCTGGTCCAACATTCAGATCTTCTAACTGAGGAACATGTTAGGATCAAGTTGGTCCACTAGGGGGTAGATCGCTTACGTATTCTAGCAAAACGGAACTTT
Organism: Aspergillus carbonarius ITEM 5010; assembly: GCA_001990825.1. Lineage (NCBI taxonomy): Eukaryota > Fungi > Ascomycota > Eurotiomycetes > Eurotiales > Aspergillaceae > Aspergillus > Aspergillus carbonarius. The sequence continues at coordinate 532,429 of KV907499.1, forward strand.
CATATGAGCCCCAATCCCCGTGTCGCAATCCTGGGACTAGACCCCGGGGGTTCACATCCAGCAAGGACTGCGGTTTTTTATAAGGGTCGACCTCAATGTACTGATAGGGGATACCCTTGACCTCCAAGGCGATCCAGACGCGCTGTACAAACGGGCTGGCAGTGGTTCATCAGCCTAGGAACCGGTGTATATAATGATTTAAACTTTAGAGTTGGCGTACCAAAAGCAACTGCCATAGAGTTTCAATTCATTGTCTTGGGAGCGGTTTGCGACAGTCCGGGCAGCCAGGCCGGTGGCCTTGGTGTGGTATTGTTTCTGCGTCTCGTTCTGCGTAGACATTGCTCTAGTCTGTGCACGGAAACAATCAGAATGAAAGACAATCAATCTTGTGCTAGCAATGGGTGGTATGCAAATAGACAGCCTGCCAAAAGGCAACCGGTTCAACTGCAGGAGGGGTTTGAGAAACATGATGTGATGAAGTTGCAGATAAGCGGGGAAAGGCCAACCGGTGCAGTCGGCGAGAGGCACACCCGCCGAGTGACGTAACACGAAGCCAGGGTCAAGGCACACTCCAACAAGAAAAGTAACAAAGAATTCAAAGTTAACTCACAGAAAGCGACCTCTTCTTCTCCCTCACCTCCTTCAACAAATATCGCTGCACACTATTCTTCTTCACCCGATCACTCTCCTCCAGCGTATGCCGATGCCCACCACTCACCCCATCATTCTTCCCATTGGCCCCATTGCCATTAACTCGTTGAATCGTGAAAAACCGCTGTCCATTAACCCCCGGGTGACCCTCCGGCAGTGGCGGGTTTAAACTCGGCGTCAGTAATCCAAACGGCTGGTTCTGTTGATCCCTGAGGGCAGACTCCGCCGTAAGATGGAGCATTGAGCCGCCGGCTCCCGGTAGCGAACCCGAGACCCCGACCCCGAGGACACTAAGGCCCGCATCCGTCCCCGATGACCCCATCACATCATGCCCCGGGAAATACTCTGTGATTTTGATCTTCACGTCACAGAGATCCCGTTGACGGGCGGTGCGCTTCCGTTTCTTTTTGTTAGGGTCGTTGGATTTGGGCGTTCCAGGGGGTCGGCCTTTTAGCCGACAATCCCAGTAGTGGGAGATTAGGGGTTTGCGTTTGTAGTGTTGGGTTGATCGGTGGGAGTAGACGTTGTCGATGTGTGGGAAGTATGTTAGAAATCTGGGGTCGTTAGAGTGCCTCTGGGGTTTGGGATTGGGGGTTGAGGAGTGGAAGAGGTGACGCACTGCTCTTCACTCAGAACAATCATCTCGTCGACGTTGAAAAGTCGGTCTCGCCATGCATCTAGATCTGGGGGGTCGAGAATCGTGCGAATGTCGACGTGTTGGTCGGGGCGTTTCACTAGGGATTGGAGTTCCTGTTGTTGGTGATGGGGGTGAATGTCATGTTGTTGCTGGGGATGCTGAGATGGTCGGGAGTAGTCGAGACCTTCGACAGCACATTGTATCCCGTGGAGTGAGTCTTCGTCAATGCTCACTTGATCTTGACCCTGTGTTGGATCTAGCTGCGGCTCCTGGTGTTGGGCGGCCAAGGTCGACGCGTCTTCTGCGACGGAAGTGAGGGAGGGATGGAGAAGTGTTGAGGTGGTAGTATGCAATACTGAATCAGCCTCGGAAGTGAGGGATGGATGGTCCATGATGGTAGACTAGATGTTTGATATTGGATGCTGGTGATGACGCTGCTTTAAAAGTGTGGAGGGCGAAAAGGCGGGGGTTGAGGCGGCGATTTGTTGGCGGTGGGTTGCCGCTTCGGGAATAGCGGGTTCGTGATCGCCGCTTGTTTTGTTGATTGATCAAACATTCCCCGGAAGAGTGTCAACGTGCTTCTGACGGGGAAGATGGTTTGGAGCTACTTGAAGTATATTTCTATTTCATACGATGCGGTGATTATTCACCATAAACCGATCTTGTCAGGTTATGGACTAACGCCAACCTACGTTTCTTGACTAGAACGGATATACTCGGGTTCCAGTGAGCAGTCAGAGACTAACAAAAGGAGACTTCTATTCACTGAAGCAATGTTACACAGGCAAATACCAAAGGGTGAAAGCAGCATATAAATGGTGCACTACCTCCCCACTATTTATGCATCGCTCTCCGATGCTCGCTCACGCCAATGTGAAATCTGCTAGTGATCCAAATAATGGCTTCCACAGGTGATATACAGCCTAATCGCCCACTTGGATGCTTGAAGTCTTCGTTCTTCCCTATGAAAAATTACTACGAATTGGAGCCTAGACGAGCATATACAACGAAGCCCGGAAAGAAGGGGGCTAGGTCCGTTGTCTGTGGAATGACTGTAGAGTGGCAGGATCAAAGTGTTCTTGAGCTCTCTTGCAAGATGTCAGCTACGGCAGTGGGGCTATCCAAGGAGAAATAAAATTACCACATACCCTGCTGAATCATGCAAACGAGCCTGTGGAATATGCCGCGAAGGTGATTGGATCAATACCCTACGTCGGCAGAGCGGATAGGACTGACCTGACTCAGTACAAATTCCGGGACTGCTGACACAGAATGCAACGCTAGGGCCATGGATTTGACGATAATTGGAGCCAAATCCGTTTATTGTGCAATTAATGTCACATAATCCAGGCTTCCCATAGCTCGGCAAGGTATGCATCAAGCTATCGTATTCATACGAGCAACGTGGACAGGGCAACATTACCATGTCGTATATCTAGGCAGCAGGCCCGAAAGAATTTATTGAGAGCACATTGGATGACGCCAACTCTCTGGGGACCCATTTCCTTGGAAGTGTGTCTGCATCTTTTGCTCACGCACAAAGTATGTAAACAATGAGGCAGAGGTTGCAAGAATGTAAACTCACAACTTTTGGAATGTGCGAGCCGATCCAGTTAGCCAACACAAACAGGTGCTAGTCTTCGTAAGACTGCGAGCGCCAAACGCTTCCAAGGCTTCATCCATGCACGGAAAAGGCAGTCCGCGCAGTCTTTTCAGGAAGTGGGCCTATCAAGCTACAGAGCATACAGCTTCGTCTATAAGAGACTGTTTGGCTTACCAATCTTTGAGACGCAGATGCCTCTACAGGAGGAGACGATGCATTGCCAGAAAACTTAGGCAGTGTAGCTCGCCAAATATGGTAGAATGTGACTCAGACGGACCTCCTCGACTCGGTCGACCACGAAACATCAGACTCTGAGCGAGGGAATATCATGGACCTCAGGCCATATCTACTAGAATTTATTCTAATGCCCGTTGATCTTTGATATGCATGCTTTCCATCAACGGTCAGAGTATCAGCCAGAAATCTCGATTCCAACGAGACCGGGAGCAAAGTCTTGATCATACGTTAGGTTACGTTCATGACATGTGCACATATGAACACTGACCACAGTAAATGACATGGCTAGGCCATGGGCCTCCTGCTAGGAAATTCACTGGGCTGGAAGAATTTGCCCAGCTTCGATACTACGCAACTTGGGCACCTAGCCTGGCAGGTGTATGTATATGCACGTCCAACTGTGCCACCGTACCAATGCATATGCCATGTATGGCTCGGTTATTTCACAGCCACCAACCTTCGTTGTGCAGTGTCGACGCATTCGTTCCATATCCATGGCAATGTCCGGGGCCCAAATAGGCAGGTGGAGCGCGTGGGCTGTCAATCTCCGACGACCCCGCCGTCCCGTCTTGCTTCTAGATCAACCACCTCCTATGGAACCATTGACCACTATTTACCCAGGATGATCGTCCAGAGGGATATTCATCCTATCAGTGCGATGCCGACAAATCAACGAATATTACGTGCATCATTTCGAAAATATGCACGGGCCTGGCTGCCTGGATGAGGGATAGATACGTGTAAGAGCATGCATATCGCGAGGCACACTGCTTCAATTTCCACAGCACGGGAAACTGCTAGTTGCGTACATCTTTTCCCTCCAAAGCACTCAGTGTTCTGCACTGATGGATCTCAATCTCGGTGCAGCATCCACTCTGTATGTGCTGAGGGGTGGGGGGGTGGGGGTTTCTAGTATCTGCTTTGGGCCTCTCTATACAGTCCGTCATCTGTGAGCTACGGTTACATGCGTTTTTGGAATGATGTATCATGCATTTTGGGTCGGAAGTGTCTAGGCCGAGGCCCACATACGGGACATCAAATAAACACCTCTTGAAGCCCTCCACAGCGAGTCATGCTCGACGCAATAGGCATCACAAGATCGGCTGTGGATGCCAGCAAGGCTGTCCTGAATGCACGTCTGCGCCGAAGACTGCGGGATTGTTCACGTCATGACTCTATTTGTTCTACATCACTACGGTTGTAGGTGGTGTGGACATGGTTTGGAAGCCTGGATATTTGTGTTATATAAATTCTCCAACTTTCAACGAGATTACAGGGCATCAATCCATCCAAACTTTGCATTTCCTTTTCCCAGATAACCATCACCCCCCGAAGCATTCTTCATCATGTCCGAAGGGAGATTTACACTCGTCGGAAATGACTCGAATCACGTGGTGTCATTTACAGAGATTGAGACTGGATCCGGAAATGTTGGTGTCTCCGGACTAAAAGGAGGCGTTTACCTCTTGGACTTTTTCATCAAAACCCTCAAAGGTGACAGAAGTCAAGATTTCCTCAAGTTGGGACTGGGTATACGGGAACCCAATTCGGCAATTGAATTGTTCACGGCGGATAACGAGAATAGTTTCCGAGTACGCCGCCAGCTTCATGTGCCACAGAAACCGCCAAAACGAATGCAAATTGAAAACCAGCCATATAACCGGGGCATGAACGCTACTGTTGTCGCCTTAGAACATCCGGCTGCCGAAGACGTGGATTCTATGGGGAAACTATATGACTATGTCTCGACTTCAAAAGACATTTTGATATGCAAAATAGCTCACAATCTGTCCAAAGAGAACTCGGGCGAGGCTTCCTCCGACAAAAGCCTCTTGAGGGCACTGGTCGCAAGGAAAGATCAAGCTCCTCGACCTACTGCACCGATCATCATAATCGACGCCAAAGATCTTCGGAATCTCGGAGCAGAGATTAGTGAGCATCTGTCTTGGTCAAAGACTGCCGAAGGATTTGCCAGGTTTCTGTCAAGCGAGAACACTTTCATCAACGACCTCAATTCGTTGGGACAACCCTCACATTTGATCGTGCGCTTTGACTGCGATGGAACAATTCACTACCTTCACAATGCAGATGAGGAACCCAGCTTCGATTTATACTATGTGAACCCCAAGTTTGCAGAAGGAGACTATATCCAGCATTTGTCAGGGGCGATGACTGGTCTTGACATTGCGTTCATGGCAGGGTTTGCTTTTGAACTGGCCAGAGAGACCCCAGAGCATAACCGAAACTTTAGGAGAGCCTTGGAGTGTGGTATGGAAAAGGCGTGCCGCCTGGCGTCTGCTGGCTTCAAAAAATCCGGAAACGGGCTGGGCAGCCTCGAGTTTGAGTACCCCGATATATCCGCTACTGGTGCTCTCGCAAACTTCGGACCAAAAAATTTTGTGCATATCGAAAAGCTGTCCGATGTCAAAGCCGGTGGGTGGAGCATTCTCAACAGCATTTACAGTGAAGAGACAGCCAGACTCGATCTAGCCATGAAGATTGTTCGAGAGGGACCTGAAATAGCACTGGCAAATGTGCCTACGGCACAATTTAACAGATTGATTACTGTGGACAGGGAAGAAAAGGAAAGGTTCCGTGCAATTGCCAACCTGGTTCAGGATTACATGAGATCCTCGCAGAAAAAGCCGCTGTCGATCGGCGTCTTTGGTCACCCCGGCTCGGGAAAATCGTTTGGTGTCGGAGAGGTCATCGATGCCGTGGCTAAGCATTTGGGTAAAGAAGCCGAAAAGTTGACGTTCAACCTGTCTCAGTTTCTGGAGTACTCGGATTTGTTGGCCGCTTTTCAGAATATCAGGGACCAGACCTTCTCTAATAAAATCCCCGTGGTCATGTTCGACGAGTTTGACTGTTCATTTGGCGGCAAACCCTTGGGATGGTTACAGTACTTCCTTGCTCCGATGCAGGATGGTCAGTTTCTGGAACGGGGGCATCTCCGGCCTCTAGGTTCAGCCATCTTCATCTTTGTTGGAGGCACATCGTCGACGTTTGAGGCGTTTTGTGCGACACTGAATGACCGTGAAGCAGTAGCCGCGAAGAAGCCTGATTTCGCGAGCCGTCTGCGTGGCTCAGTCGATATCTGGGGACCAAATAAACTCACTTCCAGAGATGATGGGGATAAAACATACAGCATTCGACGCGCCATCGTCCTTCGCTCCCTGCTCGAAAAGAATAAGTTGTTAAAGAAAAAGGCCGGGTCCCAGAAGAAGAACGATTACGAGGAGTTCAAGGTGACTGATTCTGTTCTCAACGCATTGCTGTGTGTGAGTGCATTCCGCCATGGCACCCGCTCCCTTGAAGGCATCATTCAAGCGAGCCAGGTAACTCCTGGTCAAGAGTTCGCAGCCGCTGGGCTCCCATCGGATGATCGCCTGGGCTTACAACTGGACCCCGTGGAATTTGGAGAATGGCTGAACGGCTGGACTGAAAGCAATGAGAAAATCAGAACAGACATCGCAGAAATGGTGCTTGCAAAGATTCAAGAACCGTCAATGAGATGGGTGGAGGATGCACAAAACCCACTGGATTTAGAGGAGAAAGACGTGAAAAGATTGTCGCTAACGCGGGTGGAGGAAATTGAATTGAGCAAGGCGGTTGCGAAGGACTTTTCGCTTTTCCTGGGCGCCGGCAAAGCCCTGGACCTGAAAAGGGATGGGCTTGGCTTCACTGATAAAGAACGAGCTGCGCTGGCGCGAGGCATCTATGACCGGGTTGCAAAGATCAGATCCGAGCATGGTTCACCTGTAGAATTGCCTTGGTGGTTCATTGATCAGGTCAGTGAACCCGAAAGGGAGAGTTGGTATCACCAAGTGGCTATGAAGGTCTCGGAAGAGCTTCCAAGGGCTGCGACAGCCGAAAGAGACAGGGTGGCAGCAGAAGCAGCAGCAGCGAACCCAGCATAGTAAGAACTAAGACACATCATCGACAGGCTTTCCAATAGTGATTATTGATTACATGTTTCAAGTACCCAGATTGACCGCGCATACCAACCAAATACATAAGTATCAAGAGTACTGGCCCTGTTTTTCCTTATACCCAGTGACAATACCATATATCCTACCACCTGCCACAGTAATCACACATTATACCAACTAATTCGAGAGAAGTTTCAACGATTACAACCTCAGTCATTCTCAATAAATAAGTCAAACCATTCACACAACCCTGGATATTAATCCTAGATATTGCAGCTCGCGAAGAGCATCTACCTAGTACTTAGCACAGTGGTAAAACAATACTATATACTATCTGTTGACTACTTACTAGTATGAATATAAACCCACCGCGGCAATGAAGCCCAGACGTATATACTATCCTCCTCAAACTTGACAAACATAATTTACGAACTAGTAGTACCCTTCTCGTCTGAATTCTATCCATTATGAGTAATAATAATAATATTAAAGTAGTAGTCAATTTTAGCTAACCCTAACTTTTGCCTTTCCCTATTCCTCCACCCACACTACCCCACCCGACTCTTGCACCCCCAATCCAACCCCAAAACACATAAAAACCCAAAGACTAATACCCCTCCTCATCCACACTGAACTCCCTATACATCGTCAAACTAAACCTCGCAAACGCACTCCGGGCGCGAATCTTCCTTCCAAAGCGAGAAAACAACGGCGGCACGGCACAAAACACCGTCGCGATGGCCGCCAACACCGAGACCGTGAAATTCGCCCCTAATCTATCCAACATCGGAGCCGAAATCAACGGCAACGCAGCGGACAACAACGCCCGAACTAGACTTAATGCCGCGAGTCCACTCGCCGCATAACTGAGATAACTATCCGTTAGATATCCGCCGAGGACGTAGTCGATTTCGTTCAGACTATAGCCTGTGAGGACGAGGGCGATGACGGAAATCAGCCATGGGAGATGGGTTACGGCCGGGGGAATGGTCCAGGCGAAGAGCCATAATGCGGCTGCGAGGATGGGCGCGCCGATCCAGAAGCCGGTGAGTTTGGTTTCGGGGAGGAGCGGGCGGCCTTGGTGGCGGTGGTGGGTGATGATGTGGAGGTCGAGACAGCGGGTGAGGAGACCGAGGGTGAGGCCGAGGCCGATGGCGATGAAGGGGAGACAGGATTGTTTGGGGGTGAAGCCGAAGGATTGGTAGATGGGGGGGAGGGCTTCGGTGAAGAGGTAGACGAGGGCGATGGCGATGGCGCTGATGATGGAGACGATGAAGACGATGAGTTCGGTGAAAAGGAGGCGGATAGGCCGGAAAAGAGCGATGCGGACGAAACTGCGGAGGTTGGGGGCTTTGTCCGGGTTGAGGGCTTCGAGGGTGGGGATTTTGGTGACTTTGCGGAGGGTGTTGACTTCGGTGGCCAGCAGGAGGGAGGGGCGCGATTCGTGTAGGGTTAGGAGGAGGAGGGTTAGGATGCCTGTTACGATGGCGGCGAGGTAGAACATCCAACGCCTGGGTTGGGGAGGGTTAGTGAGGAGTGATTGGGAGGGAGGGGGGTGGAGGAGGGAGCACCAGTTGGTGTCAGCTACGACAAAGGTGCTGAGGATGGGCCCAACGACGAGGCCGAGGTTGGCGAACATGGTCCAGATGCAGATCACCCAGACGCGTTCGCGGGAGTTGAAGATATCTTCGATGCTGCCGACAACGACGGTGGTGGGGATGGCAGAGAGGAAGCCGCAGAACAGTCGGCCGATCACGACGCCGACTAGGGATGGGACTGATGCGATGACGATGCAGAAGAGACTGTACAGGGCGGAGCTGGCCACGTAGAGCTTCTTGCGTCCAAAGACCTCCGAGTAGGGTGGGAAGACGACGCCCCCGATGGCTTGGCCGATGAGGTATCTGGGACATCAGTATGGATTGAGAGAAAGGGCGAGGGACTGACATGGAGACGAAGAGAAAGATGGATAGCTCTTTGGGGATGTTGAACTCCTCAACGGCATTGTTGGCCGCCGTAGACTATGTCTTCAGTAAGAGGACATCCAAGGGCTTAGGGCACCTACCCCGGCAGTGCTGATGGCAGTACTGGAATGGTCAGTCTCCAGACGCTGATACCAGGAAGATGCCTACGTGAAGAACTCCAGGAATATAACTAGCGTCGTATCGTACACCTTGCGTCTCAGGTTCCAGTTCCGGGGGTGTCGACGGTTCCCCAGAGCCCACTGGATGTGCAGCCCATCGGCCGCCAGTTTCAAGCCATACTGCGGCAGTAGCGTCAGCAGAGTCTCCTTTTCGTTCTCCACGGGGGCCGTGGTGATCCGGGCAGCAGGCTTCATTGCGAGGAGGAAGTAATAGGGGTACTGGGAACCATGTGGGGATGGATAGGGGGCGTAGCTATATAGACGAGGGTGTTGTTTGTTTGGGCTTCATGAAGCACAGGTTCCGAGGTAGGGCACATCCTCTCCACCGGAGGCCATCTGCTGGCAGTCGGTATGTATCGGGGTCGCACAGACGCCGGGTCATTATAAGTTGGGGCTGCTCTATCCGGGGAAGCAGTCGATTTCTGGCTCTAGATTCAGTGTACCCCCGGCTATTGTCGGTGACGACGAGTATTGTGGACGGGGATGCCACGATACAGCCCATCAACGCTGGTTGTCCGTGCTGTACAGTTCGCCGTGATCTTCGGCTGGGTTCGTCTAGTACCACGTCGGGAGGTAACGGGAAAGGCATTCGCATGTGCGAGAGACTCATGGGTCCAATTGGCGCGCTTGTTTCAACACTGACCAGTCTGTAGGAGGCAAAGATCGGGTGCACCGCATCGTTGCAGTGTGGCCCGGAATTGGGCCTTTAGTCTACAGGCGAAGGCCAGGAAACTTTTAGACATCGCTTAAATTCGGATATAGCCTAGCTGATTGTCGCCATATCCTCCCAGCTCTAGCGTAACGCGACCTCTATCATAGCCCACTAGGCATCGTCTCCATCATCGTCTCCATCATCGTCTCCATCGTCCTTTGACGCACGGCTGTTACCATTGTAGGCCAGAAGATTAGGGCTATTGGAAACATTGGTGACAACATTCCGCGTGGCCAATGCCTTGAGCCGGGCAGTCGCGGCCCCGGGGGTGGCTAGCTCCTCCAAGCCCATCAGATAAATGACCAGACCTGTCACATGGGGGGTGGACATCGATGTGCCGGAGATGGTGTTGGTGGCTGAGTTGGATCCAATCCAGGCAGAAAGGACGTTCTCTCCAGGCGCAAAGAGGTCAACCACGGGACCGTAGTTCGAAAAGGATGCACGAGCGTTGCTTCTGTTGATGGCAGCAACCGTGACAGCATCAGGGGCAGAAGCCGGGCTGGTTCGTGACGCATCCCTCTGCAAGGTGTCAGTGGAGAAAACTCTCCGACCGTGGCGAGTTTGGGAGAACTCACATTCTCATTTCCAGCTGCGACAACAGAGAGGACGCCCTCATCGAAAGCATTCTCGACGGCGTTGTTAAAAGCATAAGAATAGCCGCCACCTATTCCTGTTAGCAGACATATGCTAATAATGGAGCCATAACATACCAAGACTCATATTGATAGCAGACTTGCTGGTGCGGTTCTTGCTCACAATATCATTGGCAGCCCAATTGAACCCATCTAGAATGACCGATGTTGAGCTTGATTCACCAACAAAAACCTTCACGGACAAGATATGGGCTTTCTTGGAAACGCCATATGTTTTGCCGCCGATGGTCCCTGCGACATGCGTGCCGTGTCCGACGCCATCAACGTGCTGGCCACCGGCGGCATTATATGCCAGGCTGGCACGGCCGCCGAACTCCTCATGAGTTGCAAGGATACCCGTATCTACTACATAGGCGTAGGTGCCCTCGCCGGCGCTGTCATCATAGATGTAATCGGTGCTAGAGGCTCCCCGGTGGGAGATGCTACCCAAGCCCCAAGGGGCTCGCCGTTCTGTGACCAGGGTGTCGAGGTACCAGATCTGATCCTCCTCCACAAAAGCTACCTGCATGCATAGGTCAGTCCCATTCTCATGAGCAGAGGGTCTAAACAAACATCGGCGTGTCTGCGGATCTCCTCAATAGTTGTCTCGTCGAAAGAGCCTGCATATCCAGCAAATTGGTTGATCTTGTATGTCCTCTCAATTCCGACGGGAAGGTCACCATCGGCTGTACTACGGCCATCTAGGCAGCGCCTGTGGAGTTCTGTTGCCCATGCTGCATGGGATTCGATTTTTGCGTCAGCAAGGCCCTGTTTGAACGTAACAATGTATTTTCCAGGAATCGTCTGAACAGTCTGGCGAGGCTCCTGCCCTGTAACACCAAAGACGGCAGGCAAGAGGGCACCGAGTAGCAGCAGAGCACGTTTAAAGGAAGCCATAAGGGTAGGGTAGCCACACGAAGATAAGATATCAATATAAACAGAATATCAAAACAAGATGGCGTAATGGACAGGTCCTTTTATATCCTTGTGGACTCAGGCCTACATCCTGTCACCCGGCTCACCGAGCCCAGTCATACTCATGTCTTGATTTAGGCCAGGCGGGACCGGGTCAGAAGGCACTGGAGTGTGTTTAAAACTCAGAGGGTGACATTGCGTCTTCGGACGACTTGGTTGTGCCCCATCAGGGAAAGCACCATTCACGCAGAGGGTGTCTATAAGGATGCAGGGATAATGTCGCCAGGCACTCTTCAACTCCTGGGAAGCTAGACCAGCCATCCGTCGAGTAATTCCATGATCTGTCAATAAAATTCAGATCTAGGCTAGCGTGCTGAACCTGCTTTTAGTGGCACCAGCAATGTGTAAGTTTCAATCTCTCTCGATTTGATGAAATGATGGTATCTCTTTAGCCGTAGAGGGCCTGCTGGAGGTGCAGAAAAGCTCAGAGACGTTGGTGTCGCGCAATGAGCCTTGAAGAGGCGGGGATGGCCAACAATCTGTCTCAGACAGCCAATGTTACCCTCCAATGCTTGGCTTCTTCACACGATATCTCTTGCTATACAGGGCAGCTATCTCTGTTGGGATTCTTCGATGATTGGAGAGATATGAGCGACAACTGAAATTGCGCAATGGGAAGCTGGCATCTGCGCATGAGCTGGAGTGGGTTACCCAGAGTTGCACAGCATTCGGGCACGAAAATAGCCTCGAATAAACCTGTGTATAGCAACGCAGTATTAACAGTCCTGTCATTTCCCACGCCGTAAGAAGGTATGGTATCGGATGCTCTTGTGATGAAATCTTTCAGCCACTTAAAAGGCCACGATCAAAGTACGGTACCACCAACATGGCCTGTGAGTAGCATGTGCCTCGGTAGGCCCCTTGATGCATCTGAATTAGATTACGCCAGCGTTCTTACTTTGGCTGGCGAGAAGATTCAGGTTCCAGCCAGTCAGGGGGTAGTGGGGACTCAGTGAAGCTCATCGATTCCGGAGAAATTACACCAACGCGGTCCGTTTGAGGGCCGCATACAAATATAGGTATATGCAGTGCCGAGCAACATCGGTTGTCCCCCGTCGAGAAGTCAAGGGGCCTGGGTCCATGGCAGCAGGGACATGAAGCAGGTCCCCTGCATCTGTAACATTGGTAACCCGTCCAACATCACGGGGTCGAGTGTAAGGCCCCAGATGATCATTGTCCGTGTCTCTCCGTGCCGTGCAGCACAGACGGTCAACGCCACCTGCCAGTCTTTCCCCTGCAGACCGGAGTCAGTCAAGCTACCTTGGCATGTCTGGTGATAGCGGGACGGAGGCTGTCTGGCGGGCTGCAAATCGATTTGAAAGATGACGGTTGCATTGTGATAACGGCCAGAGCGGCACAGACCGGGATTCCATCTCTCGGGCCAGTCAATAATATGACTTTGCGCAAGAGAGGGAGGGAGAAGGGGATTGGCGTTGGGATTTTGAGGTTGCAAGCGCGTCTTGGCTGGCGCTTCGTTGCACGGGTCCCGTGATATCTCGGGGACTCCGTCCATGGAGATACAAAGACTCGTAAATGGGCTGCCGGTGCATCCTTGGTCCTCATAGTCATCTTGACATATTCTAGCCTATCAACGGCTGAGACAATATAACGTAGAATGTAAGGAAGGCAAGTGGTGCAATAAAGAGATTGAGCAATTCTCTCAGGAGGCGGGTGGATCATGAAGATGGAGCTGGATCGTAGGACAATGCAAAATAAGCAAAAGCATCAGGTGACCCTGCCCGCTTACAGTGACGTAGCAACCTAAGGCTCTCGGAATTGTTCTGAAGAAACATTAAAGATGACACTCAGTATCACATAGACAGGTATATTCAACTGTCCCTGAAGCTATCTGTTACCTATAAACCTCAATCGCCAGCATAAGTCCATCCAGTGTCGGATCAAATTTAGAGACCCTTCCCATGCTTCTTTGCCGCCTCTTTGTTAGCAAATGGGAACCCAGTCGTTCTCTTATCTGCGCCCGTCTTTCGACTAATCTTCCCATTGCTGCTCGCAAACAGCGCACACCAGATTCCCAACGAAGCAAGAGCACCGGAGCCCAACATTCCAAAGCCGAAGGCCAGCTGTCCCTTCTCCGCCCACCAGGCATAGGCATACCCTGCTGAGATGAAATGGAAGACGGTCGTCACTTGCATTGTGGGTACAGCATAGGGGGCCTTGGGGTCAGAGTCGTCGGTGGTGACGGGGTCCGTGATAGAGGCGGTCAGAGGGATGGAGCCCGTCAGCATGACCGTTAATATGGCGATGGTGAGAAGACCAAAGCCGAAGCAGCGGGAGAGGTAGGTTTCAATGTCTGGTATCTGCATTAGTTGTAGTTCTCTCAAATATGCCCGAAGCACATACCAGTAGGCTGTCTGCTTTCTTTCTCTAGCATCGTGGTCATCATCTCCGGGACTGCGATGAGGGCGAAGCTCTGGAGAGTGAGCCATCCTGCTGTCGAGTAGGTGTAGGCGTAGAAGACCTGTTGAGCTCCCGTATCAGCATTAATCGTGCAGTTGATTGTAGGTGGTTGTGTGGTGCTGCAAGGGATTGAAGCTTACATCCATGGTGTATGATGTCTCTCTGTTGGTTCGCTAGTGCGTTGTTGTAGTATAATGATTTTTGGGAATGGGAATTAGACAGTGTCCAGCAGCCAATTAATTGAGCAATGTACCTGGGCAGGAGCACTGGTGGTTCTTGGGGTCGTTATAAAGGCCGAGATTTCTCGTGAGGTCATTGCTCGCTCAGCCCAATGATGTCATCCATTCCCCGGCAGATTCACAGCTGAGTCATCCAGGCTGCAGAATCCAGGCACTGTGCCTGGTTCACTCCCATAAGTAAATTCAAGTGAGCATTCCTGGGTTGATACGATATGGTCCAATTCAATTGCTCGGGCCGTTTCGCAAATTGTGACGTGCTGGTTAGCTGCACATGGCCCGGTGCATCCATACAACGTGATAATTCGAAGCCGTGCATCAGTACAAACAATACCAAGGTCGCTTTGAGTCAGTGATTGAGTCTAATCATTTATTCATAAATTGATCAATAAGGACCAGTTATCAACGCCTTCGTAAACACCTATATGAAGTAAGATCAAATGCATATATCCTAAGCCCAACCTCACTGGTTGATGCTGCTCGCGCGCAAGTACCTTGCGAAACTGTTATCAGCATCAGAAGGAGTACCGCTCTGCCCTCCCAGCGCATCCTTATACCGCTGCGTCAGCCCTTCGCTGTCACCAGCTGGGGGGACAGCACCGTATCCATCGTCATCGGAATCGTCATCATCCTCCTCGTTCTGTGCAGCATCTTCCTCTTCTTCGGCCTCGCTGACAGTCTCGGCTTCGGTGTCCTTGCGCTTGCTTCGGCTAGAACCCGAAACATTCATATCTTTCATCAGCTTTCCCAGCTCCAGCTCCCGTTGCGCCGCCTTGGTCTCTTCGCGCTCCTTCTTTTTGCGCTCCAGCTCGGGCTTATAGTCGCGCTCGAACTCCTGGCGCTTCTCCTCCACGGCCGCAAAGAATTCATCAATACCGTCACCCGTCATGGAGCTCACTCCGACGACGTTCAGATGGCGGTAGAACTCCTCGAGCATCAAGCTCATGCTGTTCAGAAGCGAGCCCATGTATCCGCTTCCGGCACCAAAACCACCTGCTCCGCCTTCCGTGCCAAACGCACCCGACTCCTCTTCCTCCCGTAGCGCCTGCTGAAACGCATCGAAATCGGACATCCACTCCTTGGCAAACTCGGCATCCTGGACATCAGTCTTGTTGAAGACCAGAATCATCGGCAACTTAGTCTTGTACAAGATACTGCAGGCGTAGAGCATGTTGCTCATGAAGGTGCTCGTGGAGCTGGTACGGGGAGTATCAATGACATAGGCGATAACGGTGGGGAACGAAGAGGCTAGGGTTTCGAGGAGGATGCTTCCAGATGCGCTCCACACGAAGACTTCGATCTGTCCGGGGGTGTCGACGAGGATGTGCTCGATGGGCTTGGCGGAGGGATTCTCCGGGTTCGGGGCGGTGCGCTTCTCCAGCAGAGAAATGATTTGGTCGACTTTCGTGGCAAACAGGTTGAGTGAAGTCAGGATACCGCCGTTGGGGCCGAGGTTGTATTGCTTCATGACTTCTCTGTAGTTGATCGAGTCGCGGATGTCAATGTTGCTCTCGAAAGGAACGGAGTAAACGGCGGGATCGAGGTTGAGCACGTAGGGAACCGTTTTCTTCGAATGGAGGTAGGAGTTGATTCTCTGCATAAAGGTCGTCTTTCCGGAGCCTGGTATAGCGCGTGGTTTGTTAGCAAAGACGATACTGAGATAGGAGCAGCAGCAGCAACAGCAGCAGCATACCTGCCATGCCGACGCAGACGACGGCCACGGGTGCTTGCGCCATGGTGATGGAATTTATCGGACAGTAGCGTGATATATATGCAATCCGAGGAGCTGAGAAACTTCCAAAACCAACTCTGAAGGACGGAGGGGAACGGCGATGAGGATGGCGGGGAGACCGAAAAATTGATGCGTCGCGGGGATGGAGAGATCGGCTCGGGTGGAGTCTGGACCGCCCAGACGTCATTCCTTCCGCAGCCTTTTCCTCGCTCCTTCACCATCCTCCCTTGACCAGATTCAACCATCACCATGACGCTTGAGGATTTCGAGAAATCGCTGGCGGAGGACCAGGAAAAGCGACGCGAGAAGAGCGACAGAGATAAACATCGCCATCGGGACCGCGACCGCGACCGCAGCAAAGAGCGCTCGAGACACCACCGGCGTCACCGTTCATCCCGGTCGAGGGAGCGCGACCACGAGCGACGTCGAGAGTCACGGCGCAGTGAAGACAGCGGACACCGTCATAAGCGATCGCGCCACTCGGAACACGGGGATGATCGCGACCATGCACACAAGCGTCGACACCGCGACAGCAGAGACGAGGAAGCGGAGACGCCTGCTCCGAAGGAAGTCGTTCAAGAGGAGCCTGCGCGCTTGAAGAGGGATGCCTGGATGGAGGGGCCGTCTGGCCTAGATATTGACTACGTTCAGCGACGCAATACGACGCGTTTAGAGGAGGAACCGAAGCCGAAAATGCTCCAGGCGGACTTCGAGCTTAAAATCCACAGCAAAGAGCTCAATACCCATCTACGTGATTTGAAGGAGGGCAAGGCTCTCGAGGAAGTCGAGGAGGAGCCAGCACAGCATGAGGTCGATTATACTTTCGGGGATGCCGGCTCGCAGTGGAGAATGACCAGACTAAAGGCCGTCTACAGGGAGGCCGAGGAGACCGGAAAGTCCGTCGAGGAGGTTGCGTTGAACCGCTTTGGAGACATACGCTCATTTGATGATGCACGAGAAGAAGAGGCCGAGCTGGATCGCCGTGACAGATACGGCGAAGGCTACGTGGGCAAGGAGAAGCCGACGGGTGAACTGTTTCAGGAGAGGAAGCTTGCCGAAAATGTCCACCGCGATCCCCATGAGCATGTTCGCAGTCCGAGCAAGGAACTTGATGCCCAAGGCCAAGGCAAGCCGATGGAAACTGTGCCGCCACAGAACACTACACAACATCTGGACCTGACGGCTCTCAACCGACTGAAGGCCCAGATGATGAAAGCCAAGCTCAGGGGTGCGCCAGATGCAGCAGAGCTCGAAGAGCGCTACAACGCGGCCGCCGCGGCAATGTCCAACCGAAAGGAATCCGATGTGGTGGTGCTCGGCGTGATGGAGAATCGCATGCTGGCTGGCACCCGCAACGAGGTCAAGGCGGTCGACAACCGCCGCGGCCGTGAGCGTGGCAAGGTGGAGGAGAACGACGACATGACGATCGAGGACATGGTTCAGGAAGAACGACGGACTCGGGGACAATTTGGAGGCGACGGACGGCGGATGGCCGAGAGAATCGCCAAGGATGCCAAGTTTGAGGTGAGTGTTGCGCTGGTTCTTCAAATTCATGCTAACGTGCCCAGAACGATTTGGAATACATGGACGACAATGCCTCTAAGTTAGCCAAGCGGGTGCACCGATCCGAGATCGACATCAAGAACATCACCATCAACGAGCTGCAAAAGATGAACCGCATCCTCGACAATTGCCCTCTCTGCCACCACGAGGACACGAACACGCCCCCAATTGCACCCGTGGTATCTTTGGCGACCCGGGTCTACCTCTCCCTTCCCACGGAGCCCGAGCTGAACGAGGGCTGTGCCACCATTGTTCCCATCCAGCACCGGACGAATTTGCTCGAATGCGATGATGACGAGTGGGAGGAAATCCGGAACTTCATGAAGAGTCTAACCCGAATGTACCATGACCAGGGCCGCGATGTCATCTTTTACGAAAATGCAGCGCAGCCCCATCGCAAGAGACACGCGGCGATGGAGGTGGTGCCGCTGCCCTACAGCCTTGGAGAGACATCGCCGGCCTTCTTCAAGGAGGCAATCCTGTCCTCGGACGCGGAGTGGTCTCAGCACCGAAAGCTGATCGACACGCTGGCCAAGTCGAAGCAGGGGATGGGCCGGAGCGCGTTCCGGCGGTCGATTGCCAAGGAGATGCCGTACTTTCATGTGTGGTTCCAGCTGGACGGGGGGCTGGGCCATGTGGTGGAGGACGAGAACCGGTGGCCGCGGGGAGATCTTTTCGCCCGAGAAGTGCTGGGCGGCATGCTGGATGTGGCGCCGGATGTCATCAAGCGGCAGGGCCGCTGGCAGCGCGGCAGCGATCGGCGTGTGCCAGTGTTCCAGAAGCGCTGGAGAAAGTTCGATTGGACACGGGTATTGGTGGAGGGATAAGATTCCTCATTATTCTAGTCACGCACGTATTTCCGTATGACTCACTTCAGTGAACTATATCCAATGCAGTAGTAAGATACGTCTGTATAGATTGCCCGCACCAACCGGAGCCAAAGCCGAGGGGTTCCAACCTCATCACGATATCGGAAGCGGGGCCGTGGGGGCACCTCTTTTCCTATCTCTCTTTCTCTCTCTCTCTCTCTCTCTCTCTTTTGCTCTTGCTCTGGTTCACTCTCTTCGTAGTTCTTATGCCCAGCATCTCTTCCTATCCAGGTATACAGTTCCGGTCAATTCTTCACGCACTTCCCACTTGACCCCCTTGGTGGTGATTGCCGACCCAGCCCTCCCCGCTCGGTATATAACCCCCCGAGGTACTTTGGTGCCCCCACGACTCTCCCTCTCTCCTCCCTCTATCTAACTCTCCCAGACACTTCTCAAACACCCCCTCACCCACACCCAAAACAAAAGCAAAGAACTACAAGAAACAATGGGCTCCAGCGACCCCAAACCCAAGGTTCTCCTCCTGGGAGACATCATCCAGTACGCCCACCTCCCCTCCCACCCATACAATACACAGTATCGTCATCATTCCCCGCATCACAACATTTCCCCTCCATCCTATCCATCTACCCCCTCCTTTCTACAGACCACACAACCTCAACCAAGAAACACAACCCCCCAAACAGCACTTCTAATCAAAGCAACAGCGCCCACAACACCTGGTCCTCCCTCTCCACCATCGCCGACCTAATCCGCCCCACAGCCACCAACCGCGCCGACTTCATCCAGGAATGTCAATCGGGCCAATTCGACGGCGTCGTAGCCGCCTACCGCACCTTCGATTCCGTCAGAATCACCGGTCTAATCGATGAGGAACTCGTCAATGCATTGCCCAAGTCGTTAGTGTTTTTGGCCCATTGCGGTATTCACCTCCCCTCCCCCTCCACCCTATCCAATTCCCAAGCAATCTACCCACCAACCCCAACTCTAACAGCCCCGACAAAATAAAGGAGCCGGCTACGACCAAATCGACCCCCACGCGTGCAGCGCTCGCAGCCCACCCATCCGCATCTCCAACGTCCCGACAGCCGTCGACGACGCCACCGCCGACGTCAACATGTTTTTGATCATCGGAGCCCTCCGAAACTTCAACTACGGGATGCATGCTCTCCGAGAAGGGAACTGGCGGGGTAAGCCCGCCCCTGTCCTCGGGCACGATCCCCAAGGAAAAGTCCTCGGGATTCTGGGCATGGGCGGTATTGGTCGCAATTTGAAGAAGAAGGCCGAGGCGTTTGGAATGAAGGTTATATATCATAATCGACGGGAATTGAGTGCGGAGTTGGCGGACGGGGCGAAGTATGTCAGCTTTGAGGAGTTGTTGGGTCAAAGTGACGTGGTTAGTTTGAATTTGCCGTTGAATGTGAGTTCTCTCTTTCTTTCTTTGGATGAAGTGGGTTGGATTGGAGGGAGGTGTGGCTAATGGGTTTAGAAACACACTCGACACATCATCAGTACGGCTGAGTTCGAGAAGATGAAAGATGGTGTGGTGATTGTCAATACCGCGCGCGGGGCGGTGATGGATGAGGCGGCGCTGGTACAGGCTCTCGATAGTGGGAAGGTCTACTCGGCCGGTCTGGATGTCTTTGAGGAGGAGCCCAAGGTGCATCCTGGATTGGTGCGCAATCCTAAGGTGTTGCTGGTGCCGCATATGGGTACTTGGACGGTGGAGGTGAGTGCGGTTCCTGCTTCAATGATGGTGATGGTGCTAATTGTTAGACGCAAACCTCCATGGAGGAGTGGGCAATCGAGAACGTCCGGTTGGCGCTGGAGACGGGCAAGCTGAAGAGCCCCGTTCCCGAGCAGGCAGACCTATGAGCCGATGGAGACAGCTGTACATACGCTAGACTATGATAGACTCCCATGAGGGATATATACAGGGTTTGTTCATTAATTCATTCTCTGCAAACTTCCATTCACCATCCAGAGCCATGAGTAAAAAAAAGAGAATAGGCAAGATAAAGAACCACCACCTTTTCGAACGATGCAGCCGTAACGCCGTGAACTGCCATCCAGCTGCAGACAAACCTGAAGCGAATCAACTCCGGAGTCGTGATGCGACGGCTTCCCCGTTTCCCACCTGGTAAACCTGGGCCAACCAAGGCCCCCCAATCGGGGCCACAGGGGAGGGGGGGGAACAGGTAAAGCTAACAAATGAGCAAGAAAAATAAGGTCTAGTTAAACATCGTCAAACGGGAGTCGCCAATCGCTTTTCATATTACAGGTCGCAAATAATATCGTCAGTGCGCACCTCCGTGCGGAATCACTCCCGCGACACAATCCAGGACCGGACCACCATGCCGCAGAGGCGTTTGATCACCTGGGTTGTCCCCTTCCCGCCAGCCTCCTGCTCCAAGAACTTCTGCGCCACATACAGCTTCGCCCCCGCGTCCTTTTCGTTCGTCGGGATCGGCTGAGGAAAGCTGCGGGGAAAGTCCGCCCACCGCTGGCCCAGATGGCGCGCAATCGCAATCGAGTAGATCACATCCCGGTTCTCAAAGGTGTCCAGCAGCGTACGGCAGCGTGCCAGTGTGTCGTCAATCTCCTTGGCAGAGCTTGCTTCGTTGTCGTGAAGGGTCAAGAAGTGCCCGATCGCGGTCCAGAAATCCAACGACCGCTGCATCAGCTGGTCAGGCAGAGAGGGCGGGGTGGCGGCGGGCTCCCGGGACGGGAACTGCCCCAAGGGGTTGGCGTCCAAATATTCTCCGGTGATCATGGCCTCAATGACATCCAGCCGCTTGGCAGCAGCCAGGAGATCGTATTCCGGTTGAGTCCCCGAAGATACATTCATCACGTGGCGGCACAGGGTCATGGAGCTCCAGACGACCGACGCTTCGAAGCTTTCCAGCCGCGCGAGCACGTTGGGATCGGCCAGGTTAGGGTCGTTGAACGCATCGATCAGCGCCGAGTATTCAGCCATGAGTTGTGCATTTGCCAGAAGGTGTGGCAGAGCTTTCTCCTGGAACCAGCGAGTCTCGAAGAACTTGTCAATGGCGGGGGCGTACGTTGCCAAAAACACAGCCTGGATTTCTTCCAGCCGGTTAGGCGGGAGGGAGGTGATCGGGTGAGGGGGGGGAGGAGGAATGCCGCGGAGCGCGAGGAGATCGCTGATATGGACTTGTTTGACTGCAGGCTGTTAGTGCATGGACACCGGGACATCACCTAAGACACGTACGTCTGATGTTGGTCGGCTCCGACGGGGTGCCGCTGGTGCTGGTCATGGCAGGATTGACCGTTGGCTGCAAGCCCCCCTCCACGGCATGCTGGATGCTAGCCATGTTCGACGAGTTATTCACGTCCAGCGACGGATCAATGGCGGTGCCGTAATTGTATTGTTCACTCGGCGGGGCAGGCGATTCGGACGGGGCAAACGGCTGGGAAGCTGCTGGCATGTAGCCCGGAGGCGCGGCGGGATAGGACGTCGAGGGATCCTGGGGATTGACGACCAAGGAAGGGTGAGGATTGGGCGCCGGCTGGATGGCCGAGGGGGTGGGCTGTTGCTTAAACACTGGGTCGTAGCCTAAGCATTCACGCTTGCTCTTGACACAGTTGCGGCACACGGGATGACCTTCGTCACACTGCGTGTGGATTTGTTAGTGGCAAGACGCAACCGGGAGTAGAGGCCTCCTTAATCGAGGGAACAAAGAGGAGAATGAAATGAAAGGACCAGAGAGAAGACACGAAGGGAGGCGACAAAAAAAAGGCCGGCGAGTATGCACGGGCGGGGAGCAGCGATAGGCGAGTGGGCGCAACAACAACAAGCGACAGGCGGGGTTGGTCGGTCTGCACAAAGCGGGAGTGCAAGCGAAACGCCGCAGCATGTTTTTGTGGCCCGCCGCCTCGACCCTTCTCCCCGCTCCCTTCACGGCTTCCCTCCCCTCCCCCCATCTCCCCTCCCCTCCCTTACTAAGGGCGGATTTTTCCTGGTGTTTTCCGAGCACGTACCTTGATCCGTCGCTTACGACATGTGAGACACCCCGTCTTCGTCCGCCGCTTCACCTCTTTTTTATGCCTTCCCCCCGACAGCAGCTTGTTTGGGTCCCCGGGTAACTGGTAGCGCATCTGCGCATTCGGGCTCATCCCCATCTGTCCGACGTTGGTCGGGTATCCGGTCATGTACTGGCCCACCGAGGCCATCGGGGGCATGTTGGAGGGCATCGGTGAGCCAATAGGAGCCTGGGGCATCTGCGAGGATTGTCCGTGGGGATCCATCGGCTGCATCGAAGGGGTGTTCATCGATGTCGAATGACCCTGGTGGCTGTGGTACATATCGGGACTCTGCTGGTGCGGCTGATATTGTTGGGTCTGCCCCTGCGCATGTTGCTGGTGCTGCTGTGATGGAGCATGGTGAGAGGGCGAGTGCTGCGCATACGGTTGATGATACTGCGGCTGTGGCTGTTGGGGCTGACCCTGTGGCGTTTGCGATTGTTGCTGCGCCGGCTGCAGGTGGGTGCCATTCGCGGGAGACTGGTACGTAGGAGCCGGAGTCGAAGACTGACCCGATTGTTCGGTAAAGTCGTAGCTAGTCCCAGGCACCGAATTCGTAGCCTCGGACCCATGACCGTCGTTCAACGACTTGGTATCGAAAGAGAAGTCGGGCTCCCCACCCGGTAGATTCGTGTCCGTAGCCGGTAAGGTGGTGTCCAGCGGGGGCAGCGAAGTGTCAATAGGCGGCAAAGACGGTATCGTCGCGTCTATTGGGGGGAGGGCGTGGTCTAGGCTAGGCAAGTGGTCATCCATTGCCGGCATCGTGGCATCGATCGGAGGCAGTGACGTGTCTATTGGCGGCAGCGATGTGTCGGCAATCGGATCAGTGGTGTCGGCAGAGGGTATATCGGTCGACTCAGGAGCCGGGTTGGGCGGCTCCCCAGACGTGTTGGTCGGCTCTATCGTTTCCGCCATCTCGATTGTGGGTGGACGTGACTGCGGACTGATACAATGACGTGAAAGTACTCCAGAGATGATTTCCGATGACGACAAACTCTGGCCGGCGGTCACGGAGAAATCTGCGGGTGGAAGAACTTGCAGGGGTGCAACGACCGCGAGGTGCTATTTTCTCTAGTCTGGAAGATAGGCGTGTTAGTGACCAGACCACGGCCCAAGTATTGTATGCACCCTCTCAGCACCACCAATGCTGCCACTAGTGTTACCCGGTCGTGGAGGCAGGGGGACAGGATGGTTGAGGTCTTTGGGGGTCGCGATGGTCGGGGACGGAGTGGGCCGAGGATGGTTCTCCAGGATTTGACCGCGCATCGGAGCAGGTTCAGGTGCTTGGCTGAATGGATCGGAGACCAGACTTCCAGGTGAACAGCGTGCAGCCGCATCATTCCTCGAATGTGTCAATCCGATGTCGATGCTGGGATCGGAGCCCAGGTGATGTTGAATGCGACCGTCTGGAAGTTCTCGCCCAGGTGGCACCTCCAGCGCGACCCCGATTGTGGTTCCCATTTCGAGACATCCCAGGCCCTCCCGCCTCGTACTATTTCGAACATAATGATTCCTGCGATCGACCAGAAGGGCAAGGTGGAGGGGGCAGCGAGGAGGCGGGCGCGTTTCGGGAGGCAGAAGATCGGGGCAGGCAAATGGGAAAGAAGCTCTCGTTTACTTACCATGCACTGGGCCAGATAAGCGAAAAGAAGCGAGCCGAATGACTATAGCACCAAAACACGCAATTCGGCACCAGACTGTCTCCGCATCGGGGGTGGGGGTGGACAAGGGGATTGCGATAAATTTGTTGTTGCGCCAGCAAAAGAGAAAGAAAGAGAAGAGAGCTTCGGGCCCGCTGAAGACACTCAAGTCTCTCCCCGGACTTTGCCAGCGCTGCCAGTTTTGCGCCAAATTTCCCAGCGCAGAAAAAAAAAACCACCCAAGCCAACCAGTGGCAACGCCGCCAGCCAGCCAGCCAGCCAGCCGACAGATGCATCGCAGCAGCACCCCCGTCGCATCAACCTTTTCTATGATTTACACTGAAATATACACATTGCTGCGATTGCGCTAGTTTGGACAAATCACAGAAAGTGGACAGTGTCATTATCACCAGTCTGCGTCCCGTCACCGAACAAGCGCAATCATCTTACATCCATCTCCTGTCTGCCCCAACTCATCTACGAATACTTGCGTGCATTAATCTGTTTAGAATAGTCTCCTATTCCACGCTGTAGACAAGACCCTGTAAAGCAGACAGATCGCGACGTTCTGCTTGCGGATACCTCGGGGAGTAATCCATCACCTCGCACTGGCCTTGGTGGTCCATGCACATCCAGATCGGCCTGTTCCTTTATATCCATCTTCTAGTACCATCCGAGATTTTCAATAGATGTCCAAGCAGACATCCATATACCGCCCTCTGTCCTGGTAATAATGATCATGGAACGTGCATCGAAATTGCATCGCTATCAGCCATCTCCAGTAACCAGCTCCAGGAGCTGTGGCAGGCGGTATTAGCATGTTGTATCGATTCGTTACTGTTGTAGCATCGGACCGTGCGGCACAATACAGAATCGTCAATATAGGACGGTCTCATCGTAGCGCTTTGAAATTTTGCCATGTTACCCGTCGGGCCATTATTTCCTCATCACCTTGGCCTTACGCTTTTTGAAAACAACGCCTGCGGCGGGCGCCTCGTCGGGCTCGTCCTTGACTGCAGGGGTCGAGGAGCCGGTCTCGATTTCTTCTTGCTTGATCTGCGACGGCTCACCACCCTCAGGAGCTGCCACATCCCCCTCGGACTTGACCGGCACGAACTGACCCTTGGTAGAGTCCGGCTCCTCCTCGGGTTTCGGGTCAGGATCCGCAGTTGTCGCAGGCTTGGCCTTCTTGATCTCTTTGGTTGACTCTAAAAGTGCGTCGAGATCCGTGTCTTCTGTCGCGCCCGGGTACTGGCGAGTCCGCGAGCCCCAGCCCTTGCTCACAAATCTCTCGGCTTCCCGCTTTGCTTCTTCCTCCTCCTCATCACGCTCTTCGTGTTTACGCTTGCGCACCCCTAGTGATTGGCTGGCCTTCGCATCATCCCGGGGTTGAACGACTTTCTCCGCCACTGTCTGCCATTCTCCGGCCAAAGCCATCTCCCTGCGAAATTCATCTGGAATAGCAACACCCATCTCTGCTAGTTGTGCCATCTGCCTCTTTCTCTCCTCAATGGAGACAGGTCGCTCCTGGGGTTGGGGAGCTGGCGCGGCAGCGCGTTTCCAGGGCGCTGCATCACCGTCTTTCCCGCCCGCCGAAGACCCGGCCACGGTCTGTCGCAGGCGCTCGACTTCATTCTTCGCTCTCTGGGTTTCACGCTGTTGTTGCTCGTTGTTGCGGTGGATATCGCGAAGAAATCGCTTTAGGTTGCCCTGATGCTTGGCTGTGGCCTCATGTTGGGACTTTTCAAAGGCCGTATCGCGGATAAAGATCTTGCACTGTTTGCACCAAACTTTGGGCTGGCCGGGGTTAGCGGTACGGACGGAGGGGGCAGAGGAGGTGAGAGTCAGTCGAAGCAATCTTACCGCTGATTTCCAGTACTCCGCCATGACTGCGAACGCGTTGCTCTACTTTCTATACCGAGGAGAGACTCGGCTGGATGTCGCAGGATGATATCACGCCGGCGGGCTCGTCCCCGGCCCGGCACTAGTCCCGAAAGGGCAATCATTGTAGACCCCTGGGGGCAGCCTACTTAATTTCTCACTCTCCATTCACAACATCAGCACAGCATTCGCTTTGGACAGCTAAAGGACATCCTCTCGGGAACTCACTGCTATGGCGGTCCATTACGAATTTGGTGGACCGTAAGTATCATCCTGCCTGACACTGACATTGACTGATTGTTGTAGTCTAGGAGCCGCCGCCATTAGCTTCGGCCTGCCTGTGCTTCTATACTTCTTTGCATTCAACTGCAATGATGTCGCAGGCTGTCCGGTGCCTTCTCTTCTCAGCCCTCGTGCCCTGAACTGGGAGAAATGGGCAGCCGAGACGGGGTGGTCTGCAGATGGAATCCGGAACCTCTTCGACGGGAAAGTCACCGGTATAGTACTGGCATACTATATTTTCAGTTTACTCTTATGGAGAGTTCTCCCGGCGCAACAAGTCCACGGCACCAAGCTCGTCCATCATGGCCGTCCACTTCAGTATCGCATGAATGGTGAGTATACCCGCGCCCCTTCTGTTAGGCTTTGAATTGCACTGATGCCAGCCTGACAGCGTTTTCGACCAGTGTCGCCCTCTTGTCCGTCTGCGCTGTTGGCACATACCTCCAAGGCGCTCACTTTCCGGTCTGGACATATATCACAGACCACTATGTGCAGATCCTGACAGCCAATGTATTAATATCTTATGCACTTTCGGCCTATCTCTACATCCACAGCTTCAGCGTGAACACGAATTACCCCAATGGCAATTTCCGCGAACTCGCTGCGGGCGGTGATACAGGGAACTTGATCTACGACTTCTTTATTGGCCGGGAACTGAACCCTCGCGTCACCCTCCCATTTTTTGGAGAGGTCGACATCAAGACCTGGTGCGAGGTGTATCCCGGGTTGACCGGCTGGATCCTGCTCGATCTAGCCTTTATTGCCAAGCAATACCGCAGCTACGGCTATGTCTCCGACAGCATCGCCTTCATCACCTTTTTCCAAGCCTTCTATGTTCTGAACGGTCAGTACAACGAACCCGGCATTCTGACCATGATCGATATCACCACCGATGGCATGGGCTTTATGCTGTCATTTGGCGATCTCGTGTGGGTGCCTTTCCTGTACTCGACACAGTGCCGATATCTGTCCGTTTATCCTCTGCAGCTGGGATGGGTCAACATTGTTGCTGTGAGCGCTGTTTTTGCCCTGGGACTGTACATATTCCGGGCTGCCAATAATCAGAAGCACGTCTTCCGCACGCAGCCTGCTGACCCGAGTGTGGCGGGATTGTCGTATATCCAGACCAAGCGCGGAACCAGACTGCTCACGGCCGGGTGGTGGGGCTTGTCTCGCCATATCAATTATTTTGGTGATTGGCTGCAGGCATTACCTTTCAGCTTACCAACAGGCTTGGCTGGGTATATGGTTCTCCCGGCGGGGAGCATGGCGGCCTCACACGGTTTCCAGATGCTGGACGGGCGGGAGGTGATCCAGGGGGAAGCCCACGGCTGGGGGATATTCTTTACCTACTTCTACGTGCTGTACTTTGCAATCCTGCTGATGCACCGGGAGCGTAGAGACGATGCCATGTGTGCGGCCAAGTATGGGGAGGACTGGGAAAAGTATAGGAGGACGGTCCGGTGGAGGATTTTGCCGTGGGTATATTGATGGCATTGGCTTGTATTCTACATATAGTCAGAAGGTGATAAGAAGCTTGACCAACCGCAAGCTTTTCAGTTTTCAGGGTCTCTGATGTGTTCAAGGTAACTGTCCGTAAATAGATCCACCAACTACGTGTTCACGAAGAGATGATGCTGTCGATCTAGGGCTGGTTGGCAGGGCAACGGTCCAGCCGGGGCCGGACCACAACAGCAAATCCACTCCGCTCGCCGCTCCATTCATCTTGCCATCATTGACGCCGTGTTATTAAATCCTATTGATAGCCCGACTATTTACACGGCCTCCGTACTTCACATCGATATCTTCACACCATCTCTATTCCCAGTCGCGTCGTTCTCCGAGCCTCAGTCCGGGGCTGCTTGACGTCCGCGCCAGTCACATTCCGTCCCGCCTCAACAATGAAGATGGCCGACTTTGTCTGTCCTTCAGACACATTCCGGGCGTGGTGAGTTTCCTCGTGGAGTCCTGGCTGTTGATGGCTCAGTGTCTCCCTCTGCCGACTGGGAGGCACTGGGGAAGATGCGTGACGCCACAACATGTCGTGGCTACCCCTTTTTCCCGGCCATCACGTCCTTCTTACCTGATGCATGCCTCACCTTGACCTCACTAACGCCACCCTCTCGACAGTCCGCCACACCTACGGACCAACTTTTCTCAGGAAGACACGCGATTTCGGTTTACCCCCGTCAAAACCGCCAAAACTGCTCCCCGCGTTTGGGAGCGCAAACCGTCGACCGCATTCCGGGCACGCGGCAAGTCGCGTAAAGTCTGGAAGCGCTTTCGCTCCTCCTTCAATAGCATGAAGGCTCTACAGCAGTTGACTGCGACGGACCGTCACACTATCGATTACGACCTGCACTTGGAAATCAACACATCCCGGAATCCCGGCCTCTTCCGCGGGGTTAAGCGCCGATGCTTTGCTCTGGAGGCGGGCGACTTGGAGGATGGGGTGCGCGGGCGCTCTTTTCTCGAGACCAAGTGGGAGTCGGGGGCTAATGGGCGACGACGTGAGTGTCTCCCTTGGGCGACCAGATCGGGGGCTAACGGCCACAGGCAAACTCCCCCTCGTTTACAGTGATTTTGTCGACATCTCCGACGAGCCGGTGGAATACGATAGTCTTCAGCCACAAGAGTCCGGTGACGATGCGAGTAACGTGCCAGAGGCGCCCACGTCGACGTTGGAGGAAGCTCTCGCGGAGAACGCTGCGGAAGAGGACGAATGCGCCAGTCGGATGCCGGAAACCCCCACCAGACTGGCGGCCGACGCAGCCTATCCCCGCACGCTACATGGCCAGTCGCCGCTAGTGTTCAGTGGGATGACGGACAGTCCTGCACTCATAAACCCCCACGAGGTCAACGTACAACCGGCTTTGGATCTCTCCGACGCGAATACAGAGGTGTTTACGACGGAGGATGACCATGACGGACAGGTGGTTACTACGATGATCGGTGATCAGCCCTCGGACGAGCAGCCCACCACCGTCAATACAGACACCGTGAACGAGGAGGCGCCTGCTACGATAAACGCTCCCGTGCCGGATTTGACGATCGAACAGGAATCGACCCTGGTCCGGTCCGCTCTCCGAAGTTCATTGGACGGAGAAGACACGGAGTTGCTCAACAACTTTCTGTCCAAGGCAAAGGCTAAGCGCGAGGCCAAAGCTGCCGCTATGATCGCCCCCGATGCAGAAAAGATGGAGCAGGAGGTGTCGGTCGCGGTCGCGGTCGCGTCTCCGACTCCACCGTCGCGCCGCGCGCTGGAGACTCTCGACGCCAATTCACCATCACCCCAGAAGCCTCAGCTATCGCCGACCAAGCCACCGGATGAGGCCAGTCCTCAACCTTCCAGCCCTCGCCGGAGTAGCCGACCACGCCCGACCCGGGCTTCCACACTCCTGACGACCATCACCGCCGCGGCTGCGGTGCGCAACACCCTCTCTCTGCGCCGTGCCAAGGGCACCGAATTCATCTTCCTGCAGCGTACCGAGGCGCAGGAGCTAGCCCTTGAGACACGGCGGAACACGCGAGTCAACAAGGGCAATGCGTTGATGCCAAAGTTCGTTTTGCAGGCGCTAGCACGCAAGTCCCCGGGGGCCAAGAAAGAGACGTCCCCTTGCAGCGAGGATAGGTCGGGAGACGACTCGGGACGATCACGCAAGAAGAAGCGTGTGTGCTGGAACAGCGACCGGCTGGTGCAGTTCGAAGGGGAGGAAGATGGTGCGAAGGGCGACGGGCATGACGTTGGCAACGGCGGAAGCAAGGGCCTAAGCCCCGAGAAAAGAAAGGCAGCCAGTAGCCGGACGACGCGGTCGCAAGTGGCGCCGAAGAGTGGTGGGGAGGACGGCGCCGATGCAGCGCCTACTGCTGCACCGACTGCCCCTACTGCACCCGCTACTGCAACGCCTCGGACGCGGCGCGTGCGCCCGCTGGGGCCCGGAGCAGCCAAACCCGCCTCGGCTGCTACCGTGCCGGTGTCGTCACCCAGCAGCAGCGACCAGAGCGACACCACCGCTCGCAGTAGTCACCACCGCAAGAAGCTGACCCCCAAGTCGCCCAGACGGGCGCCCGCGACGCCGTCTAGGGCTGCGGGCGAGAGCATCAAGACATCACTGCGCAGTAGTAGCGCAAAGACCAACCTACTGAAGATCAACGCTGGGTCGACGCCGGTGCCTCGGAAAATGCGCCCGCGCCCGTGATTGTTTGTGAACTGATGGAGTTGGACTTGTACATATGGATGGGGGGTCATGGCGTTTGATTATGTGGCTGGGATGCTATCTTAACTATGGCTTTAATCATTGCGGAATTGTTCTCCTGTAGCTGGTCCAGATGCTTTTTCTGTAACCCAAACCTCCAGTCATCATGGCACGCGATATGCGCCCACCATGAGGCCTAGCCCGACTCAAACCATGGATTTCACATTCCAGCCTTGCATATAACATCCTCAACAACCTCCTCACAGACCCCATGCAAGGACGATCCCCCGCTTGGAAAATGCAACCACACCACACCAGTCTGTCTGATACATATGTTATATCGCCCTATTAAGCTGTACGTGCGTGCTTTGGCTGATTCTGCATGATGATGTACTCTGCAGATTCAGGTTTACTCATCGCAATTCGGGGCTTGAATGTTATGAAGTATGTTGATCTATGGGAAATATCATTACATGGCGTTGGATGGTTACCTACTGGGTATGGTAGGTATGGTAGTATGATAGATGAAGATCTCTGTAGCTAGTAGTCCCCGTAAGCAGGACTAGGTATTGTTTCATCAGACTGTAGCCAGTAAGATGTGTGAGGGTTACATGGATTGATATTTTAGAACAATCATTTACTTTCTACTGTTTATTAGAGTCAAAATAACACATGCTATAGTATGAGGGATTTAAATATACACGACCAATACTCCGTATCTCTAAATGGAATATTCAATTCGAGAGATTGAAAATAAAGGTGTGATTTACTACTCAACAGTGTGGTGCTTGATAAGCAGAAATATATATTTTTTTTCTTATCTACTACTTTGATATTTTGTTGCGATAAGGTATACCACCACCTTAGTACTTATCATAATACTAGTAATTTGTGGAACACAGTTAAACTGGACTCTCTGTGTTTAGTAGTAGTAGTGGTAGTAGTAGTAGTAGTTTACACCTCTCCAGATGTAGATTTCTGCAAGCACAAGCATCTGCAGGGTCTATACATTACTAGTATTTGATAATGCCTAACAAACCCGAATGAATTAAAATTGAATCATATACCATCCGCTGTACCCAATAATTCCAAATCCCCATTCCGCTTCCATTCTTATCTCCATCTCAAACATACCCAACCAACCACCACCTACCCTCATTCAATACGAGGACATAACCCACCTCTAAAAACTACGTAGGTAGGTACTAGCCATTCAAACCAACACCGCCAACCCGCAGATCAAGACAAACAAAGTTCAACTTAAAACCAGTCCGGGATGAAATTCCCTTTTGTAGAACCGGACCGACTGATTCTTAATTACTATTGACTGCGCATACGGCGGATATACATACTATTCGGGGGTATAATCCACATACCTACCTAAGTTTACAATCAGAGACTGAGATAATTACTAGGTAGGTACTGCCACCTACGTAGTAGGTGGTACATTTGTGGATCTAAATGATCACTGTAGTTGAGTATTCAATACTAAGTTAATCAGACACACCTACCAAACTCAATCTATATCTGTCCTGACTGTAAAGAAGCACAACGAATGATATAATATGATATGATATGATATAATACAATATATTCCCCCAAAAAAATACAGATAAAGAACTCGGTATACACTCCGGTAATATCCAACACCACACCACTAAGTGGAGCATGTAAAATATAAATAATGAATGGTGTCGATAACAACAACAATAATGATAATAATAATCCCGCAACTACTACGTATGTACCTACCTACCTATGTAAGAAGAATGAATGAATGTGAACCTTCCACGTCACAATCTTCTAGTTTCTAGTTCCATCACTTTTTCCTAATTCTGCTATAGTTACGAAGTAGTTAGTTACTAGGATACTTTCTACCTAACCTTCGGAATTATGGATGTATCCATCCAGGTACGTACTACACTAATACCAAGTAGTAAATAGTTAGGTATACTACTAATGTTTAGTCCAAGCCACCCCCATCCAACCAATGACCCAAAGTATACCAATTAGTTTTAGTTTTAGTATACCGTCTCCGTAGGGTTAGGTTCAGTTAGGTTAGGGCAAGCCCTGACACCACCTAATTACCTACTTCCGTACTTAGGTGTGTGGCCTCGTATCCACCGAGATACATCCGCCGGCAACTTCCCAACACGGCGCCTCGGTGTTAGGGCTTGCCCGGATTAGCCCACCGAAAGGAAGCTCAACCACCCGATATCTTCCGATGAGGTGGACTAACTTGTTTTGGGTTAAGGGGGTTGATAGGAACTTGTGAGTGATGTGGCTGTTTCGATGTTTTTCGATGTTCTAGGAGTATGATGGTGGTGTGTGTGTGCATATGAACACATATTGTGTAATTCGGTGGTGGGCGGTTGGAGTCTAGATGTTTCTATTTACATGACTGAGTCAATGGGTGAGGTATGTGGTGTTTCTTGTTGGTTTACCAGATACTGCAAGTTGCACTGAAGGTGAAGTGGAATGACGTCATGGCGGATTGGCAGGAGGACAGTCCTCCGAGTCCCGTCCACTTGCATGCGTTATTCGGCTCGCTATGCATGCATGGTTTCATTGGGAAATTGGGAAATCTTGGGTATTGGTTTACGAGGACTTCAAGACTCCGTACAAAGTACCATTTGTTCTATGTATTGATTGGTAACTAGACTCATGCTGCTAGCTATCTGTTTTATTTTTTATTCATCCACACGTAGCTCATTCTATGTCAACAGCAAAAGTCGCTGCACTGTAGACATGGATATTTATGACCCGCATAAATCTATCTAAGCCGACAGGTTCTTGGCCGTCTCCTGGGGCCACACATCGTATCCAAAGGTGTCCTTCATGTTAACGAAGCGGAAGTGACGGCCCTCGGCCACCTTGTTGACCGCCTCAAAGTCCGTATCCGACAGCTCGATGCTCTTGTAGTTGGACTCAATACGAGCCGGGTTCGAACTCTTGGGAAGCACCACGTAGCCGCGGCGCAGACCCCAGGCAATCAGCACCTGGGCCAGGGTGTTGCCGCCCTTCTTGGCGATGTCGTTCAGCGTCTGGTTCTCGCTGACACGCTCACCGGTCGTGGGCACCTGGTTCTGGGAACCCAGCGGCGAGTAAGCCGCGGGAAGAATGCCGTTCTTGAAGCAGTACTCGACCAGCTCGGTGTTGGGCAGGAAGGGGTGGATCTCGATCTGGTTGACGTGAGGCTTGACCTCGGCGAACTTGAGGAGCTGCTCCAGGCCCTCGATGGTCCAGTTGGACACACCGATCGCGTGGGCCTTGCCCTCCTTGTAGATCTTCTCCATGGCCCTCCAGGTGGGCTCGGGGTTCTTGGTGAGATCCTCGAGGATCACGTACTGCGGGAGTCGGTTAGCTGCGGCGATCGCGGGGGAACGGGGAGGGGGATTTACCTTGCCGTCGGCGCCGATCTTGGGCTTCTCCTGCGTCTCCTTCTCGGCAGCAATAGGCCAGTGGATGAGGAACAGGTCAATGTAGTCGACCTGGAGCTTCTTGAGAGAGCTCTCAACCGACCACTGCACATCCTCGGGACGGTGCAGGTGGTTCCAGACCTTGGTGCAGATGAAGATGTCCTCACGCTTGACGGAGGGAGTGGCAGCCAGGAAGTCCTTGACGGCCTGACCAACCTCATCCTCGTTGAGATAGTACCAGGCACAGTCTAGATGACGGTATCCGGTCTGGAGGGCGACGGTGACGGCCTTGTAGGTCTCGCCCTTGGCGCCCTCGTTGGCGAAGGTGCCGAATCCGACGCCGGGGATCTTGACGCCGTTGCTGAGAGTGAAAGTCTGACCGGAAGACATGGTTGCGGAGGGGTATCTGGGAGATTGAAGGGGAAAGATGGGTATAATGGGTATAATGGAGGGGAGAAAGAGCAGGGGGAAGGAGGATGAGTACAAATAGAGAGGGTGGGAGTGGAAGGTCACTGGAAAGTGGGGTGGAGGGGTGTTGCGTTGAAGAGGGGTATGATGCTATTGCTTCCGTGGTGCTTGTGCCTAATTCTATGC
Organism: Aspergillus carbonarius ITEM 5010; assembly: GCA_001990825.1. Classification (NCBI taxonomy): domain Eukaryota; kingdom Fungi; phylum Ascomycota; class Eurotiomycetes; order Eurotiales; family Aspergillaceae; genus Aspergillus; species Aspergillus carbonarius. The sequence continues at coordinate 566,780 of KV907499.1, forward strand.
AGCTCGTTTCTGGTTTGCCTTTTCTGGCGGTGCAATTGCCTTCTGCCACTTTCTGGACCGCCATCACCACCATCGACGACCATCTTGGATGCTCAACCAGCTGGAGCTGAGCTCGCTCGGTGTCAGCAGCGAGCTTCTCATGACGGCATGGGTGCCATGGGCCTGAGGACTCCATCTGGCATCCACCCTCCAAGCCCAAAAAGCCCGCTGCTGGACCATGACATCACTGCGGGCGTTGGTTCGAAACGGCGCGAGCGTTTGACCCGCCGCCGCCCGCTCGATCGTCATCGGCTCCAGCGATCTCTGGCTCGTCCATGGTGGAATGCCTCGCACCGCCAATGACAGAGCGGCATGAGTCCCGCCGGCCCCCTCCTGTCCACTCACCATGCATCCGCTTCTCGTGCCGGCCACTGAGAATGCGTCCTGGGTGGTTCGTCCTGCGAACAAATTTCGGTCGTGGCCAATCAACTACCCCCCAACCTGGTGATGCCACTCCCCAGCAAGCCTCCCGCCCCGCCGCGGTGGGCAATTCAGGCTGCCATCTGCAGCCACGATGCGCAAGTGGTATGAAGAGTGGGAATCGGTTTAATGCCTCAGAGACACCGAAACACCAGCGGCCGGAACGGGCAAGGGGGGATGGGGCGGTCATAAATTACCGCCAGCCAGGGTCCAGCGGTCAGGGGGTGGAAAGATTACGGACCCACCGGGCTCTCAAGCTGCCAGGGCTTGCAGCTAATCACTGGCGGGTGAATGACGACGATAATTCCTAGGGATGCTGATACGCCCCTCGGTGGAGCCGGCTCCGTATGGCTGCACGCAGGACAACCACCCTCGTCGCCGGGGGTCATTGTCGAGTGGTACGCCCTCCCTCCGTCCGTTCGACCAGACCGCCACGGTTGTGAACAAAGCTTGTTATATATTATCCAGCGTTGCCCTCGTTTGCCTCTTCTTCTTTCCCTTCCATCCTCATCCTCATCTTCATCCTCTTCCTCTTCCATCCTTTTCCACATCTTCTCGGAGACATTGCGTGTAGGGTTTCCTCCCCGAGTGATATCATCCATCTCTATATCTTATCACCTCTTCCCCTCCCCTCCTTAAATCCCGGTCCCTCCCCCATCTGGACCGTTCAATTCCTGCAATTGAACCTTTTGACGACCTCAATTCCATCCTCACCATGCCTCGCTTTGAAGACGCCGACTTCGCCGTGGACGCCGCTCCGGCTCCCGGTGCCCGCTCCCCCCGGGATGCCCGTGGCAGCGCCGCTGGCTCTCTGCCCATCCCTGGCGATGCTGGCAACACCGTTGAGATCCCTGCTACTCGCAGCTCCATCAGCGATGCTGCCCAGTTCATGCACAACCTGAGCTTTGCTCCCTCTTCCCGGGACCGTCGTGCATCCCGCAACTCTTTCGGCACTTCTCTTCCCATCCCCAGATCTCCCCGTGTCTCTCGTCTGTCGTCCGTGGTCACCGCGGATGTCTCCCGCGACATCCTGGCCTCACAGGTCCAGGACATGAACAAGGAGAAGACCGCCGCCGCCAAGAACATGGCTTTTGCCTTCGACATTGACGGTGTCCTGGCCCACGGTAACAAGGCCATCGCGGAGGCCAAGGAGGCCCTCACCATCCTCAACGGCGACAACGAACTTGGCGTCAAGATCCCTTACATTCTCCTGACCAACGGTGGTGGTAAGACCGAGGAGGAGCGTTGTGCACAGCTCACCGAGGTCCTCGGTTGCCCCATCTCCACCGACCAGTTCATCCAGTCTCACACCCCAATGCAGGCGTTGGCGGAGTACTACGACACTGTCCTGGTGTGCGGTGGTGAGGGTCAGAAGATCCGCAAGGTCGCCGAGAACTACGGCTTCAAGAACGTCGTTCACCCCAAGGACATTCAGGCCTGGGACCCCACCGTCTCCCCCTGGAGCACCATCTCCGAGCAGGACCGCCTCGAGGCCAAGCCCCGCGACTTCTCCAAGGTCAAGTTCGATGCCATTCTGGTCTTCGCTGACTCCCGCGACTACGCCACCGACATGCAGCTCATCATCGACCTGCTCCTGGCGGACGACGGCAAGATGCTGACCCGCTCGGTGGACCCCGTTGCCAACCGCATCCCCGTCTACTTCTCCCAGGGTGACCTGATCATGCCCACCGACCACCACGGTCCCCCCCGTCTGACCCAGGGTCTGTTCCGTATCTCCATTGAGGCTCAGTACAAGGCCCTCACCGGTGTCGACCTGGAGCGTGTCGTCTACGGCAAGCCTGAGCGCGCCACCTACACCTACGCCGACGAGGTGCTCAAGGCCTGGATGGAGCAGCTCCACAACGAGGCCCGCCTGCCCGAGAACGTCTACATGGTTGGTGACAACCCGGCCTCCGACATCTGCGGTGGTAACATGCACGGCTGGAACACCTGCCTGGTGCGCACCGGTGTGTTCCAGGGCGGCGACAACGACGAGAGCAACCCCGCCAACTTTGGTGTCTTCCCCCACGTTCTCGAGGCCGTTAAGACCGCTCTCCGTAAGGAGCTCGGCCAGGACTTCAAGTTCAAGTGGAACCCCAAGGTCAACCCCGTCCTCCACGGTGACGGTGCCTCCGCTGTCGAGTAAACGCATCCCTCTGCGTGACTCTTTTTTTTTTTTTTTTCTTCCCACCCAATTTTTCCATTTTGGTTCGCATCTTGATCGATGTTAGACATTTATTTCTTTGCATGTTACGGCTTACGGGTTTGGACTACTGATATCCATCGTCGCTCCTGGGCCAAAAAAAAAGTCACAGCGAGCCGACCGATTTTGTTTTGCGATTTCTACTTTAGACTGGGTTTTTTTTTTCTTTTTTTCTGGTGACCATCGTGCACCTGCATGCTAGGCAATGCAATGCAATGCAGCGTCAATGCAACTTGTGTTTTCACACATACATTCCTATGATGTCTCTTCCACTGGGCTGGTTAGATGGATTAAATGGATCGCTTCGGGTTTAGACTTTTCTAGTTTGGTTACATATACATGAATCCACGACCCTGCACTGTTGCAGCCGGTTCCTCTCTCTCCAATCGCCGTTCTCAGTAATAGTAGATACTTCCATCATGAAACCTAGATGACTCGGGTTCCGACCCGTCAAAAACTCTGGTACCGAGTCATGACGCCATTGACGCCGCGTGCGGTCGCCCGTCAAACTTTGTTTTCTTGTTCAACAAACCCGGTTCCTCGGTTGACTTGACAGGTTCATTTCGTTTGTGATCCAATCATATGATTCCTGTATCGCCAGCGGATGTTCCGTGAGGGGTACTCCATACAGTAGGTATACGGGTTTGACCCGAGCAGCAGCAGCAGCAGCAGCGGCAGCGGCCAATATTACATTCCCGGTTCCCGATGGGTTAGTACCTACTAGGGCCCGGAATGTTCCGGGTGAATGGACCGGCTAGGTATATGCCGACCGACCGACCGATCGGGTAGATAGATAGATAGGTAGGCGTACTGCAGGACAAACGGTACCTCAGGCTCGGAGATTCGATTCCCGGGGTTTTTATACGTTGGGAATTGGGATATCCCGTAAGCACTATAATTAATTTAATAAGTGAGATTGTGAACCATAGTATATTATCTGTAAGTTGTGTTAGGTAGGTTATACGTATTTTGGATCTGGGATAGGTATGGAATATGTAGTAACTAGATTTGAATCATGTAGCGTTCGATGATAGTATTACTTGATATAATTGAGGGATTTGATTTGAGGCCGTTTGTCCGGTTGAAGATGATCCCGGGCGGGAAAAGATACTTCAGGCTGAATATGGAGTAGGTACCTAAGTTGTAAGAAGTAAGTGCTTAAGACTTGCAGGTACTTGGGGGTTGGGTTGGGGTTACATTGGATGGGGTAAGTTGAGGGGGAGAGAGAGGGGTAACTAGGACTATTAGGGTTGGGATGGGAGGGGTCGGTGTGGGGTGTTGGTGCGTAGAAGGGGGATTGGAGGGGTTTTGAATTTTTGGGAGGTAGATTTAGGGATTTTTCATGTTATTGGGGATATTTGGAGGTGGAAGGGGGATGTCGTTGGGTTTTGGGTGGGTTGGTTTGATTGGGGAAGGTTGTGGTATTTAGGGCTTATTTTGATGTTGATGATTGAGTTGGGTATTATAGTTGGGTGTACTCGCATGGGATGCCGTATGGTCAAAATTCTTGAATTTTGGTGTGATATTGAGGCCATAGGATTAAAAGGAAGGATTGTTGATTACCACAGTCTAGAGAACGGAGTCAGGTTATTTGTACCCGACCCAGGCTGTTGTGCAGTCTAGGTGTAATAATCTAGATAGGTAGTTGTTCTGGATACGTTCACAGTAGTAGTGATGGATGTCACTGTGAATAGTATGATTATCCCGTAAGAGAGAACAGAGCCATATTGGAAGTTATCCTCCGTTTTGCAGACCAGTGATGTGTGTGTCTACTTCTTTGCTTAACAGTAGGTTAATCACCTGACCCCTTGTTCAGTTGTCTCTTGTGCCATCTCTCTTCGCTACCTCCCAGCCTACTCACCTCTCCATCACTTGGCCATCGCTCTCAACGAAACTAACACGCCATTGAAACCCCAAAGTAAGTCTTACCGATTGTTCCAACGACTGTATAGATGCACCATGTTGCATGGATACCAGTCTGGAACTGTCAGCAGATGTCGTGGCTTCAGTTGACCGCAGGAAGCTCACTCGCTGGCTTCACCATCTGCTCCCTCGCTCTGAAGAATCAACCGATTTGGAGTTTTCTCCTCTGCAAAGGCAAGTTTGTTTCAGGGCTATGTTTTTGCATCTTGATTCGCACGTCAAATACTAGTAGCTTTCTCCGCAGCCTCGCACTCTGCACGATGAGCTCAGGGAAGTCCACAGACCACTTTCTTACTCATTGAAACATCATAATGCGTCGGGGGACACAATGACAACCATGATTGGACATTTCATGCTCCAGGTTCCAACGTGATGTTGATCAGTGAGGTTGAATTCAAACTGCCCAGAAGGTATACGTGCATCATGGGACGCAAGGTATGCAACGGAAAAATCGCCACGGTAAAGTAATCTAGCCTAGGCTTTGATGATAAAAACTGAAACTTGCAGGGACAGGCACACCAGTTGGAGACCCGATTGAAGTCCATGCCATTGCTAGAGGAAGGAATGATCGACGGAGTTGCGAGCAGCCTTTGCGGCTGGGAGCCGTAAGCTTCTATTTCCTACATTGACTCATACGCTCCATAATAATTTCCAAAGGTCAAAGCGAATATCGGCCATAGCGAGGCCGCTAGTGGTATCTTTGCTGTGATCAAAGCAGCCATGATTGTGGAATCCGCAGTCATCCCAGGAGTAGCAGGATTCAACATACTCAACCCAGCCAGTTTGTTACCCTGTGATTGAATCCCAGAGGACAACCCTTCTGACTATTTTCTAGTCAGAGAAGCGGAGTGGAACGTCAAGATAAACGTGGATACTATGCCGTGGCCTGAGAGCCCACAGACATTGACTCGGCGGGTCGGCGTATCATCGTTCGGATATGCCGGCACCAACGGCCATCTGATATTGGATGCCGTGCAATCTGATCACGGGCAGGAAAAGTTAAAAGCAGAACACAGGAGTTCATGCACTAACGAGGTTCTGGTATGTTTTACAGCCCACGACCGGGCCACCCTGGAGAGGAATATCAGGGCGCACGCGCGTATCGCCGAGAGCTATTACCTTGCAGATCTGGCCTACACACTCAATTGTCGTCGGACGCACTTTTCACATAGAGCCTTTACTATCGCCCATGACAACAGTCAGTCGAGGGATCTCAACATGCCAGCCTTCGAGTTCGGCTTGGTAGAAGCTCCTGCCCAGATTGCCTTCGTTTTCACGGGGCAGGGTGCCCAGTGGCTCGGAATGGGAAGGGATGCGATGTGCACCTTACCTACATTTTCCGCAACCATCAGGTCTTTGGATAAGCTCCTACAGACGTTACAGTCATCAGTAGCATGGTCTCTAGAGGAGTCGTTACTAGGGAGTATCGGTCCGGACCGTATTACCGAGCCCGATGTTGCACAGCCACTATGTACAGCAATTCAGATTGCCATCGTCGACCAGCTAGGGAAGTGGGGAATTGTCCCCTCTGCTGTTGCAGGTCACTCATCTGGGGAAATTGCCGCAGCATATGCAGCTGGCTTGTTATCTGCCTCGGAAGCTTTTACTGTTGCTTTCTATCGCGGGCTGGCAGTTGCACAGGAGAGCCCCCAAGGATCGATGCTTGCTGTGGGGCTCGGCGTCGAGGCTATGGAGCCCTATGTCCGCGACACGGATATCGCTATTGCATGCGATAACTCTGCCGAGAGCGTGACATTGAGCGGCCCAACGAGTGGAATTCAACAGATGCAGACCAAGCTTGCTACTACTGGGGTATTTGTGAGAGAGCTGAAAACAAACCGGCCTTATCACTCACCAGCAATGAATGTCGCGGGTCTATTCTACGAACAACTCCTGACAGAGGGCAGTCCGGAGATTGATCCGTCTGCCACCCCATTACTGCTATCCAAGGTCCCAATGATCTCTTCTGTAACGGGACTTCAGGTTCACGAGGCGGATATGAATCCTAGATACTGGGTCGAGAATCTAACCAGCCGGGTTTGCTTCCATGCAGCGATATCGAAGCTGTGCATTTTAGGTGACCGGAAGGAATTGACTCACCTGGTCGAGATTGGACCTCACTCAACCCTTGCTGGACCGCTGAAACAGACCGTCGCGGGCAACCAGCTCACGTCGCACATCAATTACATCCCAAGCTTCGTCAGAGGGTCTAATTCTTGCAGTGACTTGCTGAGGACCGCGGGGCGTCTGTTTCTCGCTGGCTACGGTGTCAGTTTGGAGGATATAAGTAAATGTTTATCCAACGAGCAAAGGCCTCAGCTCCTGGTTGATTTGCCCCCGTACCAGTGGAATTATACGAAGAAGTACTGGCGGGAGCCAAGGGTGAGCCAAGAGCAGCGCGAAGAATCAACTCCTCGGCATGATCTGCTGGGAAGACGAGTTGCTGGCCTCTCCAACGAGATTTGTGTTTGGAAAAATATTCTACGAGTTCGGGACGTGCCATGGCTGAGGGATCATCGCGTAAGTAGTGCATCCGCATGGTCATGGCTTTTTTAACGGCATAGACAGGTTGGAAGCGAGCTTTTGCTGCCCGGTGCTGCATACATTGCCTTGGCTATTGAAGCCTTGTGGCAAATTAGCGATACGCAATTTGACAGGACGGGTGTATTTCTGAAAGACATTGCTTTCCAACAAGGGCTTGTGATACCAGAAAGCGATGGCGGAATTGAGCTGGTGACTCGATTGCTGCCTCAGAGGCAGAGTGAACCCGGCTGGTATTCGTTCACCGTCGAATCTCATCTCGACAATCACTGGACCACCCACTGTAGTGGTCATATCTCCTCCAACAAGAGACCCCCTCAAGGAGATGCGCAAAGAAATAGCCACAATGTCGAGACTCTCCACAACCGCACCCAGCCCAACAGGTGGTATAGGACATTCGGCCGAGTCGGGGTTGATTATGGCCGCTCCTTTCAGTGCTTAGGAGAGGTCAGATCTAATGGTCGGGACTTTGCAGCCGCGAGCAGGATAGAATTGAAGACAGAGAGTGGCACGATGAATGGCGAGTCTAGGTACATCTTGCACCCGGGGGCCATCGATACCTGCTTCCAGCTTGCCATTATCTCATTCGAGAAAGGCCGATACAATGTGATGCCCCTCAGCACAATTCCGCTACGGGTTGAGGAGATGACCATTGCCTTTCCTGGGAAAGAAGAAGAAGAGGGAGATGCGTTCGCTTGGACGGACGAGTGCCAGACGCCCTTCTTCCGTTCTCACGTACAGCTCTTTACCGCGCGCGGTCTCCCTATCCTGGAGTGTAAGGCGGTTCGGTTCAAGGAGCAGGAACTGCATTTGGGCAATCAATTGACAGTAGCCATTCCAGACCAACAGTATATGCAAAACGAGTGGAAACCCGACATCGACCATGCTGCTGAGACTGTGAAACATACACCCTACGAATCACTTCAGGAAGCCTTGGTGGCGTTAGTCAGGCTTATTGACCACAAGCGGCCAGTTCAAAGAGTCCTACTCTTTGTAGAAGATGACTATAATCTTGTCGAAGCTGTGGCGTCTCAATTCCCTGCCGGTTGCCTGACAATTATGGAGACACTTGCAGGGAAGGTGGAGGCTGCATCGACGGCCATCAGGAATAATAACATATTGGTAGTCCATGTCTCACCGGCAATTTCTCAGTGGCCATCAAGCGTGTCCACCAGTCAAGATCTTATCATTGTCAAGGACCGGCGGTGCTCAGAGATGATCCAAACCCTACAGACTATACTAAAACCTGGTGGGCGTCTACTGATCCTACGAAACGTGAACGCACCAGATAAGGACAGATGCCTTGAGTGTTATTGCGCTTTTTCAAGCCAGTGCTAGAGCTCTCCATCTCAGGCTTCAACCTATTGCTCTCTCCAGAGTTGAACAATGGAGAGCCGACAGTTGGAGGAGAAAACATTCACTTTTGTGGTCAAAGAGAACAAAGACCAGCAGGAAGGCATGTTGCATGGAATGACGGCAGCACCGTACAGCGCTGCCGTTACTGCTAAGCTTAAAATTGCCCAGGTCCTCCACGCCGTTCTTTCCAGCGCCCCCTTGGATTTTTTCATCATGACCAGCTCCATCTCGGCTACTCTAGGCACTCTGGGCCAGACCAACTACAGCGCCGGCAACAGCTTCCTGGATGGGTTTGCGAGATATCGTCGGTCTCTTGGTCTCCCCGCCTGCTCTGTAGCGCTGCCCATGATCCTGGACGTTGGAGTAGTGGCAGATAACGACACGATTGAAAACTCTCTCCTCCAAATGGGGTTCTATGGGATCGACGAGATAGAGATGCTAGAGGGCCTTGAAATTGCGATGTGTCCTAACAGTCCCAGCCATCTCATGCTGGGACTTGATCCCTGCCGTATGCACCGGTCTGCCATACGCATGTTTTGGCATGGGGATGCACGTCTACGCGGGGTGCAACGGGACCTGGACCTCTTACAAGCGTCCTCGCCTTCTGCCAAGGGGCACATGGCTGGGCCGCTTGTTGACGGAGAATGGCAGGATTATGAAACATGGGTGACATCAGTTGGCAATAAGATTGTGCAGAAATGTGCAGATGTGCTGGGGCGCGACGTTACGGAGATTGAATTCGGGCGAGGGTCAATAGCCTCATATGGTCTGGACAGTGTGATCAGTGTGGAGTTGCAACAGTGGCTGTTTGCCGAATTTGGCCTGGAAATGAGTTTCCATGCATTCACTGTGCCTGACCTCCCCGTGAAGGCGCTCACGGAACGAGCCATCCGTCACTTGGGCGAGACGTGATCGGGATGCTTAGGAGGTGCCGAGGATATGAGTATCACCAGATCACCCGTTCACATAGAGGCAGTAAACCAGCCTGCAATCCAGACCACGTAATACTCCCGCACTGGACTTCACTCGATATCTTCCGATTTCACTGCCCATCACCATCTGGCACTCTCCTACAATCCCCCGTCCACGTGATGCCCCCGGTGTTACTGCACCCTTCCAGCATCCTCTCCTTTCCTTTCCTCTCTTCTCATCCATCCACCCATCACTCTCATCCTCTTCTCACTTCACACCCCCAACCACACTCAATCCTCACAACCATGAGCTCCTCACCCATCAACCCTAACCCGAATCTCACCAACGACACCCCCCTCTCCCTCCCCCCCTCAACAACAAAACCAAAACCAAAAGCCAAAGAACCCACCCACCACGAACCCCCCTCCAAACCAAAAGCCTCTCGCCTCCCACGTCTCACCCTCATCATCCCCGGCCTCTACCTGGGCAATCTCCCTGCCCTCCACAACCCCATTCTGCTGCATGAACGCAACATCACCGCCATCGTCTCCCTCACCACCTCCCCCTGGGTTCGAGATCCCACTCTCCGCCTCGCAATCGGCATCTCACCTTCCCACCACAAATGTCTCCCGATCGTCGACTCCTCCATCCAAGATCTCCTCTTCTACATGTCTGACATTTGTGATTTTATTGATCGAATGGCGTGTCCGGAGTTACATGCATGTACGACGATTACCGAGGCCACACGTTTACCTACTGGAACGGGCACTGGAACTGAAATAACCTCAACTTCACTCCCCACCAACACCACGGTTAACCAAACGAACAGCACCCCCGCGGAATGGAGCGTACTAGTTCACTGCGATCTTGGCCGTTCTCGCTCTCCTACCATCATCATCGCCTATCTTATGCGGAAATTCAAGATGAAAATGGAAGATGCAGTGGAGTTTGTGCAGGCTAAGCAGCGGATCAAACCGAATAAGAATTTCCTCCGTCAGTTGAGGGTTTGGGAGGAGGTGGGGTACTGCGTTTGGGAGGATGAGGATAAGGATAAGGATGGGGATGGAGATGGAGGATCGGGGAAGAAGAGGAAGAGAGTGCCGAAGGAGGCGTATCGGAACTTTTTGAAACAGAGGGAGGATAGGTTGTGGGAGATGGGGTTTGGGTGACTTACTTGGGGAATGGTGTTGAAGTGAAGTGGAGGGATTGTTTATCGGGGAAGGGAGGGGGGATGGAGTTGGTTATGGGGTTGTGTTGTGTCTACCTTCAGCATATCGGGTGGTTACTTACTTTGCTTTGCTTTACTTTGCGTTGTTGTGTTTGCATGTCATATGAAAGAAATCATAAGACGGGGACGATAGTACTTACCTAGTTAGGTAGGTGGGATCAAGAGCTACGCTACGTACACACCGTCACTTCATCCAATTCCTTTTTCCCCCATTGAGTTAATTTATGAATCATCAGCGGAGAGAACCAACCCAGCAGACACGACACAAACCATCTTAGTAACTAAATAGATAAGAGTAGTTACATCCATCCACAACCTTATTCCAACCTCCAAGAATAAAGAAATAGAGCCCTTCCGACCATCCCGAAATCCATCCCACGTCATATCATGCATGATCTACCTACCTATCCAACCTAAAATATCCATTGGGACATAATACGGAGAATTTATGTCATCATCTAACTCACTCACTCTCTTGAATAATCCAAAAAGTAAAAAGGTTTTCTGAAATGGTATCTGACAGGTTCCCTAGATCCAACCTCTCCATTGAAGAGAGCAACCCGATTGATCTCTGCGCCTTGTCTTACTAGCTCCTCTTCAGTAGATATCCAGATCGACGAACACAGAGTTATTTCCGGTACATCGTCATGTGAAATCCTGAGATCGACCTTATCACGATTGTATGCTCCGCACAGTAATGTTAACTTATCACAAACATGAGAAATAGGGTCTGATCAGTCACCCAGTGACTCAACAGTCCTCGTCACCCGTAGGTTTACACCCCGAACGAATTGGACACTCGATGAGTCTTGAGAAGAACTGTGTACATGTGGAATCCATGTCGAGGAGACCAGTTATCTTGCAAGGGCGCAAGAGATAAGCATGCTGACGACAATCCGCCCCCGGTAACACATATCAGTGGAATGATATATGTCGTGACACCCTACGCACAGCTCTATCCCATTAAATTCCTGCCTCCGCACAGTGCAGAACTTCCAAAACTAGCGCCGGATCCGCCAACGGGTTCGGATTCTGTTGGCAGTACTAATCATTCACACTGTTTTCTGCAATCTGCAAGAACTTGTCCTTGCCGACACCTACCTCGTTCAAGGTTCGGGGCAGGCCCAGAGCTCGGATGATTCGATCTAACACCTGACTGAGATCCGCTGTATCTTCTTGCAGACCATCGTCCAGGAGCACCTTGGCGATTGTGGGTTCGGACCAGAAGCCTTCGCGGAGTAGGGTTTTCTGTTGGGCGTGAACAGCAGACTTGTTGAATTTGGCTACGGCGGGCATGAGGATTGCGCTGGTTTCACCGTGGCTAACGCCAAGAGGGCCGAGCTGATGGCCAATGCCGTGGCTTGCTCCGGCTGGACCGTGGTGGAAGAGTGCGGCTTTGACAGCTAGCATGCTCCCCTGTTGCGCCAATAACCGGGCTTGGAAATTGTCAGGTGAGCCGATGGTCTGTAAGAGCGCGGGGAGGAGTAATCGAATGGCACGCACTGCGCAGTCTTGTGCTTCGGCGTTGGTGCGCCATCCGCCTGCGTAGGATTCTACGCAGTGGTCAAGGCCTCGGATCCCGATGCCTATCCATCTCCGGAGGGTGTGGTGGTGGTTAAGTCTGGGTCCCAGATGATCAAAGATGGGCCGGGCGCGGTGCGGTCATATATCAGGGGCTTGCGAAAGGTTGTGGGATCAACACCTGCGGCAATTGGGAGGTTGAACCCCCCCCCCCCCCCCGGACGAGTGTGGTTGGTATGCATACGGTCCTTAACAGGGTTGAATCACGGTTGGGTTCCCAGGAAGGTGGGGTTCCTTTGAACTGTATGCCCTCCTGTATCTTGGATATTAGGGCATCCATAGTCGTTATTCCTCTGGTATTTGCCTGATTGGGGGTTAGATGCATGGATGGAGTGGCAGTGAGCGCATCTTACAAAAACCACTATTTTTGCTGCATCAACTATAGTTCCACCTCCCATGGTGATAAGGCAGTCTGCTCGACATGCTTTTACTTGGGCTGCAAGCTCGAGGACTTCGGTCAGGAGCGTATGTGGCTGCATTCCCTGGTGTGTTCCAACAACCATGCTCCCCAAGGCATTCTCCAGACGAGTCAGGGCATCTGTCTGACGGCTGAGAGAGCCACTTGCCACCACAAATGCCTTGCTACAACCGAGAGTAATTTTGAGATGCTTGCTGCAGGCTTCTTCAAATGAAAGACCATGACGGACAATTGGGAAGGTCGAGCCGGGCAAATAGGGAATAATGGTCTCGCTGTGTTTTTCCATTCTGATTAATTGCTCGGTATGGGATTGCGGGTAACTTCCCTAGGGTTGCTTGTGATTTATAGCAATGCATGGCTGTCTTCACATGCTTGATTCTGTGAAGGTTGATGCAATTTCTGTCAGCTCATTAGTCAAAGTGCCCGGTAGCTTTGGCAGCCAGTCCTACCTTCGACTGTCATATACCCTGTACAGAAAAACTCGTCCGTCGCATCGTACAAGCCTTGGCACTTCTGTAGCAAATCTTTCTATGATCTGTTAGCGGGCTTTATCCCTGCCATCAAACTCGCAGAAATGATGGAGGAGTATCCGGATATAATCTGTTTGATGGGTCCATATCTTCTGATCGGTATAAGGCCAAACGGACCCGGGCTACCCGCAGAACATAGGGACCCGAAGTATACTTCAAAAGAATGCAAGTATCAGGGGCAACAAGCCAGATGCCGTTGGGGTATGTCATTCTACCAGGTAAGCGAAATCGCTCAGAGGACAAGACGCTCTTCCTATTCACCAGTCACACTTTTTAGTTGGTGGATTCTTCTGCACTGACGATACTGGGATCATCAAAGAGGTGGGGTCTGCAACTCACAGGGAGAATCAAAGTAATTATTAATAAGCGAGAGACAATCGCTTCCAATGAGAATGAGCATGGTGTGGTTTTGGAAGAGAGGACTTCGCATGCTTCATATTCCTGACGAAATGTATGAGATGACACGATAGGGCTCCTGGAGTATTCACTCATCCCGATCCTTGACCAGTCGACTATTTGGCCTGATGGGAGGAGTTTCTGTGGTAGTTGAGTCTGAGGGAGAGATGACAACAGCTGTGGCAAAGAAGAAAGTACAGCTAGGCGGCGATATCCAGTCCCAACGGATGTAAGACACCCGGTCACAATTTGCTCCACTAACAATACAAGGTACTTGTTTCCAGCACTGATATTTCTGTATCACCAGACTTTCACCGTGGGTACAATTACTACAAACTGAGGCACTAACCAATCAGAATGATTTATCTTACAAGAATACAGTCCTCGCGCAACAGGCTACTATGGCTCTAGGCATACAATGACACAATCTTCCCAAATAAGGTATGAGATCATAGTAACTGCATAGAATAGATTACTGTAGGTTGTCCAGATAGAGACATGACATGTACCCAGCAGTGGGCCAAGGCCATCGAGAAGCGAAAATTTCAGCATTCAAGGCTTCATGGAAGTATACTATTGTGATCGCTGATAATATCTTGCGACCTTCCAGTCCCAATGCATGGCTATAAGCGGCCAGATCAGCGAGACAGCCAGGCCCATGAACCAGTCTATCAAAGGAGAGTCCCGCGGACTTGGCCCTCGCATGTTATTCAGGAGTAACCGGGTCTGAAAATCAGTGGGGATAAAGTAGCACCCCGTATCCAGCCCCGCGAGGATTCGTTGCGCGACATCTCGAGCTGTCAGCCCACCCTCGTCATTGACAGTACCTTCAAGTTCCTTGCACAAGTCCGGCTTGCGGGTTTGTTCTCTATAGAAATTGTCCGTGTAGATTGTCCCCGGAAAGCTACAGTGGATTCGTATGGATCCGGGGGGAGAGTACATAAGACTTTCCTGTCTGAGAGTATCGGCCAAGGCTCTGATTGCTGCTTTGGATGGCGAGTACGCGGCGTACCCTGGGACCGCCACCAACGCAGCCGTAGAGGCAGTGAAGACAAGATGACGGGGTTCATGAGCATGGCTGCGCCCTTCGTCCAGCTCAAGCTCAGCCTTCCATACCTTCATGACAGCGTGGGTTATGTATGCTGCCGTGAGGTAATTCTTTTCCATGCAGGTCTGAATAGAGGTCGCAGAAATATCGGCAAAGTACCCAACCTCCTCGTCTGTGCCGCCTGCGGTGCAAAAGAGCGCGGATATATGCTTTTCGAACCCATCGACGAATTTTGATACCTATTCAAGGCATCCTTAGTCCACGCTCTTCTTGATCATTTCCGTACCGACCTCTTCGCTGTTGGTAAGGTCCAAGCTCTGAATACCTAGGACCTGTTGCTCGTGCACTCTGACCGCTTCCATGTCCTTCTTGATACTTTCCAAGGCGTCATGAGAGCGCGCAATCGCTATCACATGTGCGCCTATCGTCAAATGATTAGTGCCTATCGTGTCACCCAGGGCATTTCTCTACAGACCTCTTTCCACGAGTGATAGGCAGAGCTCCCTTCCTAGCCCTTTGGAGCCACCTGCCACTAGAATATACTGAACTGTATCAGTTTCTCGTGGACAGACAATGACAACGAGCGCGACACGATACCTTCCCTTGCATGTCGAACAGGGTGTTGCTCCTGGGCACGAAACGAGCCATTACTGCAGAGAACATGGTCGGCGGAGCTTTTTCGCTATGATGGAAATGTTTGAATGGTAGAAATAAGCTTATTGGAGGAATGGTACGTTCCAATCCCTGAGACTTCACCCGGAGCGTGACCGTGGATGTGGACGGAGACTAGCGGGGTGGAGGTGCCGCGTGGGCGCGACTCCTTAACCAACCCCAATTGGGATCTCCGAGCCGATGTCAAACAAATCGGCCGAGGACGGGAAGCCGGCCGGACTTCTCTTTTCGGCTTCTTTTGCATCCCCTGTTTGTACAGCATCGACAACACGTTCTCGGATGACTTCCCCAACTCTTTCCACCCGGCCTCTTGTCAGCTTGATCTAGCTATCATCCAATTGTTCCACCTCCGCATCTCATGTACAAGAACCTATCCACGGTATATTTACCACCAACCAGATGGACTCGCATGCTCGGCACTACCAGCTTATGTCAGTTCCTGGTCCAAGGTGCGAGTATTCCCTTCAGTCATGGGGGAGTGTAACACATACTGATGACAATCCAGCTCTGCTTCTCTTAGGGAACCTTCTGGGCTGACTTAAGAAACCCATCAAACTCGCTCGATCGGCTGAGGAAGGCACATGGTACAGGTACATCGAGGTGTTGTTGAATGCTCAGGCTGGAAGCTCTCCCTCTACCAAGGCCCAATCTATGGGTTCACATCTGTGTCCTCGACCTAGGTAATAATGGCCAGAAGGAGGATAAGGGAGGGTCGATGCAATGAGACACGCTTCTTTAAGCTGGTCGCAAATAGTCGGAGATGTGTTCTTTACTGCACAAAGCCCGGAAGAGCGATATTTCATCCGATTCTGACTCCATTGTTTGTCACAGTGAAAAATCCGAGAGATGGATATAAGGCATCTGCGAGCATGTCTCTAATATGGGAATGACCAGTCTTAGTCTCTGATATTTGCACCCATTATATCCCCGGGTTTTTCAGCGCCTCGATTGAGCTCAGGCACACGCCGAGCTCCAAGGGTCAACTTGCTCTACCTAGTATCATGCCTAACAGCTACACCAATTAGGTCTCAAGGATTCAGCAGTACTCTTCAAGATCATGAAATCCGCAAGAACGATACTTCAGCTTTGTTGACGTCGTACATGTGGCCTAAAGACGAATCCATGGCTCACTTGAATGGTTACACCTAATAAGCAACCGATTCACTTAATATCGAGCAGGTTACTTAGTGGCACGGTAAAACTAGGTACAAAGCAAAGGTCAATTATCTTTACCGATCGACTCCCCATCCTCATATATACATCATCTGTCTTGTAACTGAATGGTACGTCTGTTGAATACATGTCATTTCACATCATCATATTTCCGTCCTGTTGAAACGCCAGAAATTGTAAATCATCTCATTCTCATCGCTCTCAGGGTTGGCCCCAGATCTCATCTGCAATCTGCCGGGTCAGAGCTAGCTTCTTCTTCTCATCCTCCACGCTGAGGGGGTATCCGCTCTCGTGGGTGCTGAATCCACACTGGGGACTGATGCAGATCCGGTTCAGTGCTTCCTCGCGAGTCTCTCCACTGCCGGCGCTCACGAAATCAGCGGCCTTGTAGATCCGCTCCTTCATGGCCTCCTTATCTTCCAACTCCCGAAGCTTCGTGCTAATGACGCCGACAACGACGTTCTTGTTCTTGGGCAAGAACTTGAGCGGCTCGAAACCACCCGCCCGCTCCGTGTCGTACTCGAGGTAGAAAGTGTTCATATTCAGATTCTCGAACAGCTTCTTGGCAATGATATCGTACGATCCCTCCGCGAAGTGACGACCACCGATGAAGTTGCCCCGGCACAAATGAATACCGGTGTGCATGTCGGCAGGGATCTTGCTCAAACAGTCGTTGTACAGCTGGATGTAGGCATCCAACAAATCCTCAACGGTGCCGGTGTTGTCCTTGTCCTCTTCCCAGCCCTGGCGGAACGACTTGGAGCAGAAGTACGCCATGCCGGGGTCGTCGAACTGGACGTTCCTCAATCCAGCCTTGTAAAGCGCATCCAGCTCGGCCTGGTACACCTTGGCCACATCCTGGAAGTACTCTGCTTCGTTGGCGTAAGCCTCAGGCGTGTAGGCCTTGCCCTGCTTATAACGCATGTGGAACCACGCGGGAGTGATCATGGTCAACTTGATGTTGCCCCACTCGCTCTCGGGCAAGGCCTGCTGGACCAGCTTCAACTCGTGTAGATTGGACAGCGACTTCTCTGGGTTCCAGGTGAGCTTGGACCCGGCGATCACCGAGTCGCCGGGCATGACCTTGCGGTCCTTTTCGATCAGACTGACGACGTCGGGATGGTAGAGTCTGAACATCGAAGCCTCGGCGTCTTGCAGACGAATCGTTCCTGATACCCCGTTAACAGTGTGGCAACAATCCAGACGATGACATCATACCCTCAAACTCATCCCACATCTGTCCCCAGAAACGGGTCCGATTGTACTCTCCGGAGGTGACGGCTTTGTAGCCCAGCTCCTGCTGCAACTTGACCACATCACGGACAGTCTCCTTCTCCACGGCGTGCAAACCGGCAGCTTCTTCAGAGATACCTGTGTCACGGATCTTCTCACGCACGGCAAGCAGGTTCTCGGGACGCAGCAAGGACCCCATATGCTCAGCCCTGAAGGGCGGAGCACTGAGCAACTGGTTGGCCATGATGTATGTCTATGAGCGGTTATGTGTTTAGAGAATAATTTGGAGATTCTTTCAGGTTTCTGGCTAGCAAAACCTCACCACCCTCTGGCACTAAAATGTGGGGCTTCGGTAATACGTGCAGGTGTGGGGCCTGCAACTACCGAAAGTCAATTCAGCGTTGCTATCTGGCAAGGGGTGGAAGAATCTTCTTCCCTGCGGGCTTCCCCATGTGGGGTCGAATACAGCCATCCACATGCCACATGATAACATAGTCTGCTGTTCAATCTGACTTGGGTCCTGACTTGATAATTGCAGATTCCTTTCCCGCAAAAATGGAACGTGCTGCCCAGGGTGCAGGCCAGGCGAATGATCCTTCAATATCTTCTACGTCCACACTGCACAGCAAATGATCCACCACCGCGATGAAGATGTACGCACCGATTCCAGTGAAGATATGCCACCTATCATGCCCATCAGCTTGATTTCTCAAGGCCCTCCATCAAAAATAATACATACCACCCATGAAGCTCCAACAGAAAAGCCCACGGCAAACCAATTGCGTGCCGCGTGCTTCTCAGCAGCCCACATATCCACCCATCGACCAGCCAAACAGCGAATCCCAACTCAAATATAACTACCTCGAGTCATTACCATCCACATTCAACCGAAGGAGTCATCATACCAGCACCAAACCTAACCATCCCCCAAATCTGCCTCCGGGCCGCTGAATCCTTCAACGTCCGGGTAGTAATGAGCTGCATCGTCCGGACCCCAATGACCGTGACACTAACCACAAAAGCCACAGAATGTAGGATCAACTCATCAGTGATCACATGGACAGCCACAAGACCAAACAGACCCAAGCTAAGCCCTACCCCCACAAGGATCGACAACCTCCGAGACGCATTGACCGTCATGACCCGATGAAGAACAGGAGTTGTCGTAAGAAGCATAGACACATCATCCACTACACATCAACCGTTAATAACCCCCCTCCCAAAGACAACACAGCACAAGAAGAAAACTCACTCATCTGCGTCCGATACTTAAGACTCATATGAAAAGCCCCCGAAGCTATCCCAACCCCCATCAGGCCCCAATACGGCAAAGCACGAGAGAGATCAGTATTCGATTTCCGTCGGAGATAACTAATCCCATGAATTGCATAAAACACTAGCAGCGTCACATTAGTACCCACCACATTCTCCTCTCTCCTCCTTTCCTACCCAAAACAAAAAAAAAAAAAAAAAGATATAGAGAACCAACATACCATATACCAAATTCGTCACCGTATTAACCAACTCCGCAATATACCTCGTCACAAAATAATCCTATAAAATCTCAATCAACAACCTCAACCTCAACCCCTACCCCTCCCCGCAGATACATCATATCATCAAATACTAGTAAATAGTACTAAAAACCCACCTCCTCACAAAAACTTCACCCCCTAAATTAGCCCACACCACATTTCACACTCAATTTCTGAATCAGGTAAAATAAATAAACATACTTAGCATTCGAAGTAATCGGACCCCAAATCGGGATCATCGTACTATGCGAAACCATCTTGAATCGACCTGACAAGTTCATGGAAATAATAATAATAGTGAAAATAATCAAAACCATGCCGCATCACAACAACCACGGGTATTATCTACCTTTTATAATTAAATTACCCTGGCCGTTATAGGTACTTGCTTGTCAGATGCCTAGTACAACGGCAGAATTCTAGCCGAGCCCCATTATTCGGATCCGACGGTATCCCGATATTCCGAGAATGATCTGCGGGTGGTTTTGCCGGATGTGAGGTACATAGTAGTTAATGGATACTAACCTTTTGTGGTCTGGGAGGGGGTGAAGATCCAATTAGAAGGGGAGTGTTGGGGTTGGGTGATCCGTGTGGTACGTGATCCTTTGGATTGATTTGGTAGTGCTTGCGAGGTTAAGTGCTAAGTAACTTGGTAGGTAGTTTTTGGGATTACGTGAGCTGAGTCAGCGGGTCATTATTGGGGGGTTCAGATAGGGAAAGATGGGTGGGATGGGGAATGTATTATGGAGGTTTTTGAATGATTGATTGGGGGTTTGTGTGTGGTTAGGTTGGGTAAATTTGCTGTGTTCTCTTGGTGGATAGTATCATATTCCGTAGTTCTTTATACGTATGGATCCCTAGGAAGAGAGGTCGATGCTGAGATGAAATTGATGATAGTTGGGTGACATAATCATGGAATTTACGCATTAGTCTGGTACTATCCACATGGTAGGTTCGTCGTTGAATCTGCCTTTGTGAAGCACGTACTACTTCTGGCTGTCTGCCCGTTGCAACCCTTCCACCAGAGCACCCATATTCGGAGGACGACCCAGGAAGTTCTCCAGCATCTGGAGCAAGTCCTGCTGACTGCCACCATATTGCAGAATCTCGCGACGGTATTTGTCCCACGTGTCTTTCTGGAACGGATCGGCAGCGAACACGGAATGAAACACATCCTGGGCCATTGCGGTGCAGCTTTACCCTGTTAGCCTTTCCATACATTGCAAAACGTAGAACACATACCACAGGTAAGCATAGTAACACACGTCATAGCCTGCTGTCAGATGACTGAACGTCCCAAAGGCATATCCATCGCGGCAGTCGGAGAAGTCCATGCTTTCGATCTCCTCGCGGAGGTCATACCAGAGCTTCTGCACGGCCAGGTCGGCGATGTCTGCATCCGTATGAAGACTATGTATCTGGACATCGAAGATGGAGATCGAACTGATGAAAGTTAGTATACCTTCGGGGTACTTAGGAAAACATACAGTTGGTACAAATGATACAGGCCCCGATTCAAGTAACGGTGCTTGATCAGACGATCGACCAAATCCTCTGGAATCTTAGTCGGCGGATCGGAGGCGCCGGGATGTTGCTTGCGCCACTCGATCAGGTAGTTCGGCTCCAAGGTAGTGTAGTGACGGCTGAGGCCCTGCAGAACGTCTTTCATCCAGCACCAGTTCTCAAGCATCATGCTCGGCATCTCCCCAAAATCGGGAGGAAGGCGGTAGCCATGAAAGCGGACATACTTGGTTTGTGCGAGGAGGTCGTGTATCCCATGACCCATTTCTGTAGTCTGTGTTAGGGGGCCTTGCAGCGGGTGTGATTTGACTTACCGTGGAAGAGAGTCACGACTTGGGGGTGTTTGAGCAATGCACAGCTCGAGGGGGTTGGGGTTGGGAAGGAACACATTAGGCTGGTGACCGGATATTGTCGAGTGCCATCTGGACGGAGGTAGCCCTGATATCATCTATCAGTCTGGTTCGAGTGTGGTCACAAGGAGATGCATACGCATTGGAGATTCACGCTCTGGTTGCCACGATACTTGTTCTCTCTCCACAGCAGATCGAAATAGAGATACCCAATGAAATTCCCGTTTGGTGTACTCTCTCTAACCGAAAATACGCGGATGGACTCATGCCAGAGGGCTTCCTTGTCGGCTTCGACAGGATCAAACCGAAGGCCTAACACTGACGCAAAGATATCCAACATTCCTGCGGCCGTTTGTTCGAGAGGGAAGAACTCCGATAGCTGGAGCTGATCAATATCAGCCTCCCGTTCCACTAACCGCGCGTAGTACAATTTATCCCACGGCGGAAACCCCTGCTCCAGACGATGAGGATCATACCCCTTCTCTTGCAGGTCTTCCAGCCTCCGTCGCTGTAGCACCGCAATCTCATCTTTACCCCGAGATCCCAGCGTTGGTTTGAGATCCGTGAGAAACCCGCGCAACCATTCCGGATCCTTCACCATGCGTCGCTGTAACCGATATTCCACATGGGTGGAATAGTGCAATCGATGAGCCTGCCGCGCCCGTCGCCGGATGATCTCTTCGAACAACAGTTTGTTTGCTTTGAGTTTCTGGTTGTCGGCCAAGAACATCTTCTTTCGGGTCTCCGGATGACGGGCATGGGTTAAAACCGCGATCGTGCCTCCATTGGCAAAGGGCACGAATAGTCTCTCATCACCACCATTCCCTTCTGACAACCACTTCCCCAGTTCACTCGCAGGAACCCCCTCCAACTCGTCCCGGGTAAACCAGATACCTCCGTTCTCCCTTGATAGATTCTCTTGAAATTTCCTCTCCACCTCCGCGATACCCGCTCCCTCGCGCAAGAACTCCTCCACGTCCTTGCCATCCAACACTCCATGTCCTGCCATCCGGTACTCTAGTAATTCTCGCTCGAGCAGGTGCTGGGATTCCGCATCCAGTGCATCGAAATCCTCTTGCTTGTCACGGACGGCCTGCAGGAGGTGGAAGAAACCTGCGTCGGCAATCCACTCCGCGCGCGCGTTGGCGTAGAGGCCCAGGGCTGTATGGACGACATCCTGCGTGGCGCGCGACGGGGCGCCATACTGCAGCATGTCAATCATGGCCAGTTGGCCTTGGACAGCATTCTCTACTTGTGCCAGTGGGAGGAGTGTATTGGCGAAAGTGGCAGTTGGGGGTGTGATAGTTTGTAGAATAGAGATACGAGATTGGGTGAGCTGGTTGATGATTTCTTGCATGAGGGGCAGGATTTGGTCAGCGCTGGGGACGCTGGGGAGCGAAGCCATGGTGGGTAAGAGTTAATTGTTTGGATAGTTGCTGTGTATTGTGACCTGGTCAGAGAAATTGGATGAAGAGGAGAATGGGAAGGAAGAGGAAAAGTGGACTGCTTAAATGGAAAAGCGATGGGGAGGGGTACTTAGTGACTACTAGTGCCTTCCGAACGTCGGGTGACCATCTAGGTCTTCTCCTCCACGGCGCAGTTACGTGCCTTGTTTTCGTTTACTGCTACGCTTGCTTCTCAGCTACTGTACTACACACCGGACGTTTCGCATATAAAATCACTCTATCGTCATTCTGCCAAGGAACGTAATGTGTGCACACAGAAAGGCTAGACAGGTGAACTACCAATCACCATCCCCAATTGCTTCAACCCATTCTTCCGCTTCCAACCAGACTCGACTGTTCTGACCGATTCATGCAATGGCTTACTCCGAGGGGGAGTTGGGAGCTGGTCATGATAATTAGCAAGGCCTGACGTTCTGGATGGCGACTGGAGGGTTCTCACGAGTAGCAAGCTCAGGGTTGGCAGCACGCTCTTCGAGGTCACGAAGCTTGACGATTTCAGGAGAGGCAACTGCTGCAGCAGAGACGGCAAAGACCGCAATGGCAGTGAAAAGCTTGAGGAGCTGCATTTTGAATTGATGGAGGTTTAGAGATTGGGAGTCGAGAGTTGAGATTTGAGAGTGGAAACTGAAGAATCTGCTGTTGTTGCTGATGGAATGAGGGAAAGACGGGCATTCGACTGGGTTTATATGCTTCTATCGTTGGCGGTCGAAGTCTCCGGTTCAACAATCCCCCTCTTCCTTCTCTTGCTTCATTTTCTTCTCCTCTTCCTTCGCCTCTTCCTTCACCTCAGCCTATCTCTCACCTGGAAGGCTGGACCACCCACTTTCGGGTATAGATCATCGCCCTCGCCCGGACGGATGTGCCGTTTCTACGGCATGAGTCACTATGAGGTGTGTGAGTCTTGTTATGCGCCTGCCTCAACAGGTTAGTTTGGGAGAATACTGGATCGTACATACGTAGTTGGACCCCACCGATCTCGGAGAGTCGTTTTACATAGATCCTCACTAGTAAGATTGTATCCTATGGATCACATCTTGGCATTCTCTTAGCTAGGGGTTACTATTCCGAAGGCTTATCTCTACCCCTGCTAATTGAGGTCTCCAAGATACTGACCTAAGATCGGATCTCACCGACTGAGGACTTGATTGAGGTAGCTGTCCATAGCAAAAAGCTCGATGCATGCTTCACATGATATCCTTAGCCTGCTGGGATGGTACCCCCCAGCTCTAACCAGGCAAATAACCATAGCTCGACAACAGATGGAGAAGTTAAACACCACCTATATTCAACAATCACTATCAACCCGCACGGGTAGAAGCGCCGCCCACCCCAAAATGTGGAGCAGCCACCGTTGGGGTAGGCAGGACCCTGTCGGGATGGGGGCCGCGGCCGGAACTCCGTCGGGACCCCGCCGGGCCGCTGCCCGCTGGCGTCCCGAGTATTCCTTATAGTAGTTATGGGCCTAATGAAACCCCATGTACTGATACAGTTTGTACAGTTCACGTAAGCGTATGCCATCTTTAAATGGGGTGTGCTACGATGCACCATATTCACTACAACAAGGTGAGCCATACCATCTTCTCCTACAGCTTCAACAAAAATGGCGTTCAGCATGCCCAAAGCAAATTTTTATGCCACTTTGTTCTTATTTCTGAGTTCATTACCATGGCTTCTCAAAATTCTCGGGTACAATTGGTCGGCAACCGGACGGTGTCAATCCTTTGACGGTCAGCGGCATACTGACCACACCCCCGTGCCCTTTCAGGTTTTCTCGCATGACCCCTTAATTCTGTATATCGAGAACTTTGTCAGCCCGGAGGAGATCGATCATTTGCTGCAGCTCAGGTACATGGTCCTATCCTTGCACTGCTTGCAGACCACCAGGGCATTAAACGTAAATGACCTCGAACTCAGCTAACTTGCTTGCCCAAATTCTATCTAATAGTGAAAGCCGATACACACCCTCAATGGTCTACCCAGGCGGGAAATCTCACGTCGACACCAGTGAGAGAGTCTCCGAGTCAGCAATCATGCCCCCTGACGATGAGATCGTCCGCGGCATCGAGGCGCGGGCCCTCGCCATCCAAGGCTGGCGGGGTGACAGCGCATTCATGCAGAAAATGAAGACGCAACGGTACGGGGTCAATGGGTTCTACAATTTTCACTACGACTGGGATAGTCTCATCCAGAAAGGCAACCGTATTACGACGTTCATGGTGTATCTAGTGGCGAATTGTACCGGTGGGGGCACCAACTTCCCGCGCTTGAGTCGACCGAATGATACGCGGTGGTGCGGGATCATTGATTGCGAGGAAGAGGAGTATGAGGGGGTGACGTTCAAGCCGAGAGTCGGAGCTGCGGTCTTCTGGGAGAATATGCATGCTAATGGGTCGTTTCATCGGGGTGTCCGACATGCCTCTCTGCCGGTTAAGTCGGGGGAAAAGGTTGGACTCAATATCTGGGGCTGGGATAGGGCGTGGAGAGCCCCACTCGAGGGATGATATCGTTGTCGATCATATAGACCACGCCATCATTCGTACGGTTCATTTTCTAAATGTGGGAATGGAAAGTGGGTTAGATGGGGCTTGGGGGAGATGACTAGATCTGGTTTGTGGGTTTGTGGATCGGCGGAATCTGTCATGTCAGCACTAGCCACCAAGTAATGCTACCTTACCCCATCTCTTGATTCCTGGTGTCTTTTACCCCTTCATTAGTCTAAAACACACGGGGCTTAAGATAGACGAAGTGACGAGTCACGTAGTGAAGGATCACCTTCGCCCATAAGCTTGTATCAAGAGATACAGAGGGGCACCCAGCTCAGATAAGAAGCTATTACTTGAAGGAATATCGTAAGATATACATTACTTAGTTACAACAAACGGTCTACCGATCAGGACAAGATAAAAGCGATCTTGACTGCTCCGTACTCCAAAGGGTCCAAACGGTCTGAGTATACCGAACTCACCATGGTAAGTCTGGCACAACACCCTCGAGCCTTTGATCCCGCCCTAAGCTGTATTGCAGGCCTTAGCAAAACCCACCATCAACATCCTCTTTGGTAGCAGCGTGCTGCTGCTCAGCCTTCTACAAATCGGCCAATGGGTGTCCAAGTCTGGCGTCCTGTCCAGTATCACCACGTCGTGGGACTCCTCCCCCCTTCTCCCCGACAACTACGAGTGCAAGCACGAATACACCATTGAACTCATGTCCTTTGATCCCTTGGTAATCTACGTCAACAACTTTGTCAGTGATGCTGAGATCGAGCATCTCCTCGAAACCACGTAAGTCATACTCGTCCAGTTCCACCCGCCAGAACCAATTACTAACAGTCATTGGACTGCGATAGGAAAAACAAATGGAACGACTCTCTAGTCTACCATCGGCGTGGAGACAAGTTTCTCTCCGAAGTTGATCGCGAATATCGGACCTCTCAGTCCGCAATGATCTCCGTCGAAGACCCAGTCTCCAAATGTCTCTCCACCCGCCTCAAATCCTTCTTGGGGAATCTCCAACACGTCGACACCGAACCCCTTCAGCTGGTCAAATATCGCGGTGGGGAGCGCTTCCGCATGCACCAGGACTGGCTCGTAGCGCCCAAGACCAATTCCTTCAACTCGGACAATCCCATCCGTCCCTACAATCGCCTCTTCAGTAGCTTTGTGTATCTTGAAGACCGCTGCACGGGTGGAGAGACGTATTTTCCCGATCTGCAGGGGGTTGGTCCCAGTGCGGATGGGAGCAAGTTCTCCCGCACGGAAAACGGCCAGGGGTTGTTGTTCAAACCTCGCAAGGGGAATGCGGTGTTTTGGAACAATCTTCATATGAATGGGACGGGGGATAATCGGATGGCCCATGCCAGTCTGCCCGTCAAGTCGGGGACAAAGATTGGGATGAATATGTTTGGGTTGTATTATCTCGACCTTCCTATTTTGGGCGAAGTTGAAAGTGGTGCAGATGCGTGAATGTCGGAGGTCTTTCTTTGATAGGGGGGACTCTCTTCTTTCGCCATCATTCCCAGTTCGTGTGCTCATTTGAAGCAGATCTAGCCTGATAGAGTGTTTGATGCTTATGAAGGAAGAAGGAAGAATTAAACTAATTCTGGAGAGAAATTAAAACAAGGACGGAAAGAAAAGAAAACCGCTAGTAAGAAATACAAACGGCAGCCGGCCATCGTTAGCCCTTGGCGGCCCGCAGTGGGACGCCCCGACGCCCCGTGGATGCAGGGTACCAACTAGATGGGAATATGGACAAATAAGGAGCAATTAATTGACATCCCTTATCTCATGGGGGCCATTTCGGACACTTCTCCGGCTTGCACACGCTTTGAGCAATGTTACATTCCGCACAGACCACATTACATCTATATCATCGATGCTGAGCTACACACGATAATCCATCTTCCTAAACCATGTCCCGTAGAAGTGACACCGCATATCTGGACGGCCTCCGGGGCTGGGCGGCCGTGTTGGTCTACTGGCATCATCATGAACTCTGGGCCCACAGCTCCGCCATTAACATCTTTGAACGGGCATATGGGTTTCGCGAGCGCTACACTTTTGTCGCTCTCCCTGGCATCCGACTTCTATTCAACGGCGGGCATTTTGCCACCGCCACCTTCTTCATTATTTCTGGCTATGTTGTGTCTCGCCGACCACTGGAACTAATAGAGACAAATCGAATCGACCAACTGGCCGAATATCTGTCCTCTGCCATCTTCCGGCGATGGATAAGACTCTATCTCCCACCCTTGATCATTACGTTTCTGTACATGACCACTTGGCATCTCTTTTCCCTTCGGATCCGGTGGGCCCAGCCGCAGGCCTGCTATCTAGCCGAGCTGAGAGCATGGTTCTCTGAGATCATGGATTTCAGCTTCCCTTTCACCCGAGTCGGCAGCCTATGGCTCAGCTACAACGATCACCTCTGGTCAATCCCAGTTGAGCTCAAGGGATCATGGCTCAACTACACCGTGCTTCTTGCACTCTGCCGATCCTCGCGCCCCGCTCGTCTGACCTGCCAAGTTATTCTCACCGTCTATTCCATGTATATCGTCCATGATGGCTGGTACCTGTCCTTCTTCCTGGCGGGAATCCTGCTGCGCGAGGTGGAGCTCTGGCGCGCCACGCAATCTGCTTCCACTGCTGATGCCTGGTGGTGGTACCCGGTTCTCTGTCTCGGTCTGTATCTAGGCGGCGTCCCCCATTGCGCCGATCGAGCCTGCCTTCAAAAGAATCCCGGCTGGTATAATCTGTCAGTCCTCACCCCGCCCCTGGATCTCGCGTACGATCCGAAATGGCACTATCTTCTCCCCGCGGCCGTGCTGTTGGTCGCCGCGGTCCCGCGTATTCCCTGGCTGCGACGAGTGTTCCAGACACCCCTTAGTTTGTACCTTGGTCATATCTCGTACAGTCTCTATTTGGTGCATGGACCAGTCATGCGACTTGCAGCGGATACAATCTATGCCGCAGTGGGCTGGCCGCAACTAGGTGCAGGGGTGGTTCATCGCTGGCTAGAACCAGCACTAGTCAACGTCATCCCTCTCTCCAGTCGGGGTCCATTGGGAATGGAAGTCGCCTTTTTAATTTCGCAGATCTTTGTTTTGATCCCGATGACGTTTGGGCTAGCACATCTAGTGACTTGGGCTGTGGACCGGCCTAGCGTGAAGTTTGCACAGTGGTTATATGGACGGTCGCTCATTGCGATGCCTGGCAGGGGTCGAAAGGGGGAATGAGAAGACGGGTGGAGTCGGTTTCATCGCACATACCATTTATTCAATGCAGCTAGTGATACTCAGGTTGGAGGTTGGATGATAGGTGTTCATCGTTTAACTCCTTGCTTTCTCTGGTACCAGGCTCGGCCGCTCGTCTAGGGCACACTCTACTGGTCTTCTATTCACATCATCGTTATCTTGTCACCCCAATATCTAGTTTAGAATCTGTACATAACCTCATCAACTAATCAATCAATTCGTTGGACAATATTGCCTTATCCCCGAATATAGCCCCTCTGGTGTCCTTCCAGTGTCCCTCACTACCGGATAATATATGTTGTATAGCTTCCATAAGATGAACGATTAAAATTAATAATATTTCATACTACACAGATATGCTTTCACGCAGAAAACAGGAATTTGACATTTGAACTAGCGATAGGAGTTCATAACATCCTATATCCCATTATATATATTTTACTAATATATGGAGTATACTACTATCCTACTACTACTAGTATTAGGTTTATTCTTTAAGAAAAAAGCTATAGTAGTAAACAGCAGACAGGTAAGAACAGTGTTATATCAATAGAAGAAGTTCTGTTATCAAGCTCTGATAATTCCATTCATTTGGACTTGATCAACTAGTCAGAGGAGATATGCTTGATATATAAGGTGTAGAGGAAGCAGGGAAAAAATGTTTTATGATCGAGGTAGACACGAACAACAGATATCACAGCTGATGTTAATATTGTCAGCATGCAATGCACTGATATGAGTTGATTGAGTGCTGGTTTAAAGTGGGTAATTGGATGATTGTCTTGCTAGGTACACTTGGCATTGAATTTTGTGCATAATGTGTAACTCAAACCCTAATTTCGTCTAAATACCTCACCAAGTGCTTCAATTAAGGGCATCATTCAGCAACTTACAACTCTTAGAAGCCTATAGTAATGTCGTTAGTGAGTATAATCATGAGCAACTAATATCCCCCCAAAGCAGTTGACCAATCCTCCTTCTTCATCCACTCCTCCAAACTCGTCATTGGACATTCAACTCCCGCCTATAAACACATTAGCAGCCACATCATCCCCTCACCAACCATGATCACTCACCTCCTCTATATCCCTCGCCGTCAACAACCCCCCATCACCCCCGTCATACCCCGGATCCGTCGAATAAGTAAACATATCCCCCACCTCCCGTCCAAACTCCCGATCAGGAGTCCTCTCAATCAACTCTTCTAAAGTAATCTGTCGATACCGGGCAGAAACCCCATTCACCTCCCCCCAAACCCTCATATACTCCGACCAACTACACCTCGTCCCACACGCCATATAACTCTTCCCGGGGGGCATTTTCGCCACTGCATACACAAAATTCCCCAAATCAGCCCGAACATCCAAATGAGGAACCACTGCCTCTGGAGCCGTCGTGAACGTCATCTCATACCCAACCTTTCCTTCTTCATCCATGACATTCTAGAAAACAAGTCAGCCACAACACAACAACCCCAACTCCAACCCCCTCGAAAAGATAACTCCAAGATCCAAAAAAGAAAAATGACCTACCTCCCCAAAATACAACCCCGGAAGCAACCGATAACTCCCCACAAAAAACCCCGTCTGCACACACGACATCTTCCCCGCCAACCGCGGATATTCCCTTCTCACATAATCCGGAAACACCTCGGCCTTGGCATCAAAATGAAACACCTCAGTCAATCGTCCCCCACTGCATCGTCGCGCATGACTTAACGTCGAAACAATAAATCCGTTTTCGTCAAGGGAGTCAACGGTGGTTGCTGCTGCGTCGGCGATGTTTTTGCCTTGTTGGAGTTCAACCTCGTAGGCGTATTGTCGACAGGATATGTCCAGGTCTGTGGCTTTTTGGCGAGAGTCGGGCTGGAAGAACGGTTCCCAGTAGTTGGTTACGCTGAAGATGAGGTTTGCGTTTTTGAAGGCTGGGATGAGGGTGCTGGGGTCGTTGAGGTCGGCGCGGATGAGCTCGACGCCTTGGGAGGTGAGGGCTTGGGCTGTTGGGGATGATGGGTTGCGGGTTATGCCGCGGATGTGGTAGGTTGGGTCGTGGAGGAAACGTTGCGCGATAGAGTGGCCTTGGTTTCCGGTTATGCCGATTATGATGATGGTTTTGGGCATGGTGGTGGTGGTGGTGTTGTTGTGGTGATGTATGGGTGTGAGGAGTGAAGAGAGATGGGGGTGGTTAAGTGGGGTACCCCGCTTTGACGGGAAGTAAGTAGCATCACTTTGGTTTGATTGATTCTACGATTGTTTTGCATCCGATGTTGGTTTTCTAATTTTCCTGGTATGATGTTTTCGATACTAACTTTGACAACCACCATGTTGGTCTCTTTAATATTCCATTCGAGCTGAAGATGACTGAGTCTACACAAGCTCGTCATTAATCCTTGACCCAGGAGTAAGGGCGTTTAATCGGAAGCCACTGTACTACCCTCGCCATAGGTGAATGTATCTATACATCAGGTGGGAGCCAGATTCACCGGAGCCGCCAGACAACAGCCCGTCTCGGTTCCCTCCTTCTTCTTCTTCTTCTCCGCATCTACAGGCTAGCTACTTCAACACATCTAGGTGGCTGTCTGTGCTGTTTCATTTTATTTGCCAGCTTGCTCATGCTACAGTAATCTACATATGACTGTGCCTATTCACAACTTGAGATTAAAAGGGAGTTCGGTGGTGCAATCCTCACTTTTCCTATGTGCTTCTTTCATGCTTGGCTTCTTCAGAGACTTACTCTATCTTATACGAGATTCCAAAAGTCATGGCCTTGACATCCTAGATGCCTGGCTCTTCTCAATGACTATCTGATTGAATTCTCTTCACGGTTTCAGGTATGTTCTTCACTTTTGGTGCTTGAAGAAGACTTGACAGGGAAACTCTGCTGATTTGATATCCGTCTTTTGCTTATAAGGGGTATACACTCTAACCTGTGTTCGAAAAGAATTCGTGAGAGGAAAATAAGGCGTAAAAAGATCTTATACCGAACATCTCAGTGATCGTCACTAATTGGAGTGGCAAGTTAGCTCCCGACAGGCAACTGTGTGAAAGTGACTAATAGCTTCCATTGAGCAGCAGGCCATGGATACTATCTCGGAGAGTTGCCTTGGCGTTCTCTTAACAGCCTTTCGGAAGTTTCCCATTGGAACCACCACGCGCTCTTGCGTATGCAAGGCACGATTTCGTAATTTCTCTTCCAGGGGCAGACTGTCGTCCAATGGAGCAAGATAACCATAATCAGGCCAACACAATGCAAGGCATATCTGATGCTAATAGGGACATTTCCAGCGAAATAATACCTACCGTTGTCGGATTAAACGGCCCTACTATCATCCACTATATTCAAGATCGGACGGCTTCAAAACGCTCATATTGTAACCCTATATCAGCAACATCGCTATATCGCTGACCATAACGCTCACTCAATACAAAAAGTCACGCGATGCACTCGTCACAACACCTATGGACCTCTCGCCTGCGCCCGCCAAAGCAAAAAAATCAACAAAATAACATGTCATAAGTACAATAGCATCATGGTCATCACTGCGTTTCCGCCTGTCTCACACCCACTTGCAACATTTTGAATCCCCACTGCTGCATCTTGAACTGATCAAAAACGCCATAAGGATCCAGAAACACCTTCGGGCTCTGCATCTGACTTGCAATGCTCTGCCATCGGACCTTCTCATGTCCGAAAGTCTCCCAGTCCGTATGGAGAACAACAGCACTGCATCCCGCACACGCCGCCTCCACTGACTCAGCGACTGTAACAGTCTCGAGAGACGCATTGCTGACACGCAATGTATTCTCTAGCTGGTCTGCAGGGATAAACGGGTCATGGATGCGCACTTGCACCCCGTTGCTCGTCAGGTCTCGGATCAGACCCAGTGCCACGGAGTACTGGCTGTTGTTCTCCTTCGGAGTGAATCCCAAAATCGCAATCTTCTGCTCTGTGAGGTCGCCGGATAACTGCGACAAGACTCGCTTGGCAATGCGTCGATTGTGGGAATCGTTCATGCGGAGGACGGCTCGCCAGTACTCTGCAACTTGCTGCAATCCTAGCTCGCGGGCAAGATAGACGAGGCAGAGAACCTCAGTCTGCAAGTGCGAGCTGCCGAAGCCAAAGCCGACTCGTTGCGGTAGCCCCAGAGTCTGGGTGATGTGGTTGATGTTGGCGTTGGTCGATTCGCAGATGGCACTTAGTGAGTGAAGGCTGCTGATCTGCTGGGCGAGGAATGCGTTCGCAGCTATTTTACCAAGCTCGGAAGACCATGCATCCATGGTGATGATGCGCTCTTCCGGGATCCAAGGAATGTATAGCTGTTTGAGTGCTTTCAGAGCTTCAGGAGACATGTCTTCGGAGAATATGTGGCCGATGATGACTCGCGGGGGATAAAGAAGGTCGTGGAGCGCTGTGCCCGGGACAAGAAAGTCGGGGTTCGATAACACATCGAATGAGGCTGATGGCGACGCAGATTTGCGCAACTGCATGTGTTAGTATGTATATTGATTGGCATGGATGGCTGCTCACGATCTTCTTCATCCGTTGGACGACGCCACAAGGTGCTGTGCTCTTTTGCACAATAATCTTGTGGCCAGTGGATACTTGAGCAATTGCTCGAATGGCAGACTCTAACTGTGACAGGTCCAGACGCTCTTTTTCATCAATCTGTTCTACCATTAGCGATTGATTGTCATCATTTAGTGTATGTCCCACCGTTATGGTTGATGATGTTTCTGCGCAAAGAAAGATCAAGTCTGCTGCGACCACGCCCGCGTGAATATTTGTCGAAAATGTCAGGTTTGCTAGCTTCCTTTTGCGGGGTTGGCTGCTCGCGATCGACTGCTCTGGAACAGCCGTCGCGTCCAGATCGAGCCCGGGTGCCTCTTCAAACAGCATCTCGTCCAGCCCTGGCTCGAACACCGGAAGGCGATCAGAGTTCCAGGCCGCGATGAGACCCGCATCATTGTCAACCACGCAAAACTGGACGTGAGGGTTTTGAGAGGCAAGCACAGCTGCCGTCAATGCGCCTGACCGACAGTCAGTATTCCTGTCAAGTTCTTGCAGATAAGACCCATCCTTACCCACATGTCCGGCCCCAATAATACAGGCATTTCGAACATTCTCAACTTTCTTGCTGCGTAAAGGCTGAAGCTCAGTCTCTTCCACACTATCCGAGTATGTGTGCCCCTTGACGACCACCCGGGGCTCTGCGCCTTCGATGGCCTTGTGTTTACGTCGTGAAAAAAGCAGTGTTAGACTCGCCAGGACGAACAGCAGTGGAATGAATGGCATCATTACGGCGCACGTCCACAAACGACCAACTGACCACCCTCCCCTTTGCACCGGCCGGGATCTCGTTCATGAGAATTAAAGCAGAGGGGACGCGTGTGGGTGTTGGGCGTGTCGTGGTCAAAGGGCGGTCTGGTCGCAACTAGCCACCTCATCCGAGCCATCATTGCCCCAAAAACATCCGACGGATTTGCAGTCGCGCCATTGGACATGGCTTTTGTCCATATACGTGGACGTGCTCGTGGCGCAACTCGAACCCACCCTGGTGAACGCTACTGGATCCTTTTGCCGTTGATTGGAACAACGGATCCGGATGATCGCTACCTCGGGCCCACCAATTGAAGAACCGTCTGAATTTAGAAATAGCCTCACTTCTCTCCATTGAGTCGGTGCTTCTGATACAGTACTTCCACGTTGATCCCGATGTTCCAGAGCTCGAGGAACTCAGCATCGATAATTTTCGGTCGGCGTTTCAGGAGTCTATCTCATCTGATGAAGTGTAGCCACATCCCGGGACCACACTTGTGTAACATGTGTCCGAACATGTTGCGACGGTTATTTGCCCTGCGATAATCCCGTGAATACCCGATGGTCCAAAATGAAATAGGGAAACAAAAATGCCAATATGAGCCCAATGTCGGCGCAACGTAGCCAGGCTTAATAATAAGGCTCGTAGTTGCCGTGAACTCCATGGCGATGGAGTTGTCGGATCCGAGACATTTTAACGTTCTGCTATTGAGCTAAGGGATCCTACAATACCAGACGCCTGCACGATAATCCTTCGGGTGGGTGTGAGTGATCCGCAGATAAGCGATTGGTGGAGTGAAGCTGATGTATGTGGATCCGGTGGACATTTCACAGAAATATCGATAGGACCATACCGTGAGATGCTCGCCTCAGAATAGGCGTCATCTCCATTTCCACCCCTCGATCCCTGCAATAAGCTCATTAACTCAATTGCATTATCACGATAATGTTGCTACAACAATAGTTCCAATCAGGGCCATCGAAGCCGTAGCATCTTGTGTCTACGGTCGCTTCAAGTCATCCTCGAGACAAGGCCTTTTATTTTTGGTGGCCCGTTTTCTGTCAACACTAGGACTGATTGCAGTATCTAATGCTGTGAGATTATAATGTCATCTGCTTTTCTGCTAGCTGGATGCAGCACCCCATCTTGTATTCAACACAGCAATTTTTATGGCGTTGCAATCAAGATACGGCGACCCTGGCTTCCAGCACATACTTCCTGCGGATATAGATATGTCAGGCATAAAGACCGAGCGCAGGCCTCTATCTTAGCCACGGGTGGCCCACAGAAGTAAATGCATGCAAGGTCCACACTTATTCCCAAAGCAGCTAGTGCAATGATTCACGGTGGCATAGGCAAGCAGATGCAGCTCTAAGCAATGGTCGTCTAGACCCACAGGTGCTGTTCTCATGCGCTATCAACATCAGGAAGCGTCTTCATGCAGGTCTGCCTCCGTCATAAACATGCAGCCAGATGAAGGTAGCATAACATCTATTTTTATCAACATGGCATATGCAACAGATGAAGGAATATCCCGCCAGTGAAAGAAAGATATCTTAACCGAGTATTCATACTAATCAGAATGCAAATGAAGCTCGGCTGATGAACATGCTGCTGTGAGATCGGCATAAATGATATAGCAAGTCATATCTATAACAGCTCCTTTTCAATTCAACCCGGCACATCGTGTCATTTGCTCTGCATTTGAGACCTTTATCTAACGCGTAATACTTCTCTAACAGAGAAGATATTCCATCTACAAGGTAATACCCGGAAAGGGTTATCCCGCTCCGACCCCGCCATGCACTTCCAGCCAATCAGCATTCGACGGGCGTGCGGCAGCAATCGGGGCCAGTTCTGGAAGCCGAGGCCGTAGATAAGACAAGCTCCTCGGCATTCACGATCCACCTCCGCCTCAATCCTCACGACCCATGAAATCACAAGCATACAGGAGCAAGCGAAGGAAGATGTCCAAGCTATCCCAGAACCTCAAGGCGCTAATCAACGCCCCGGCAGCACGCCCCAACACCGTGCCCGCGCCACGCAACATCCAATCCGTATACAAGAAGATCCAACAACGCGCACAATCACAAAACCTCTCCCAACCCTCATGGCTAGCTCTATCAGTCAGTCCATACCCTACCCCAAACCTCCAAAAGACATCCGCAATCTAACAACCCTCCTCAACAGACAGCCACCACCATGACCATGAACTCCCCCGAATCCCTCTCCGAACTCTTCCACCTAGCCAGCACCTCCCAAACCCCCCACGAAAGCCTCGCCACCGCCGAATTCATGCGCGAAGTCGGTCTCAAATGCATCAGCTTCAACGGCATCCCCCGAACCATCAACTGTCTCAACGCCTTCAAAGCCAGCCTCCCCGAATCCATCAGTTCCCAACTCTCCCAAACCCCCAC
Organism: Aspergillus carbonarius ITEM 5010; assembly: GCA_001990825.1. NCBI lineage: Eukaryota > Fungi > Ascomycota > Eurotiomycetes > Eurotiales > Aspergillaceae > Aspergillus > Aspergillus carbonarius. The sequence continues at coordinate 602,808 of KV907499.1, forward strand.
CCGCACGCCCACCCAAGACAGCATCCAGGAGATTTGCACCCGGGGCCAAACCCTCTGGGACTCAATCTACCGCCCCTTCGAGACAAAACTGTACAATAAACTCGCCGACTCGCATCCCGATCTGCCGGTCCATATCCTGAACTGTAACTACGGCGCTCTGCTCTCGGATCCGGCGCGGACCTCCGGTGCGAATGTGGGTCGGCTCGCGACGTCGATCGTGGCGGTTTCGTGTCTGCGTGCGCAGACGGGCGTCGGTCCGCAGGTTACTTCGCATGTGTTTGGGTTGCGAAAGGCCGTGGAGGACGGTACGTGGGTGAATGATGTGGAGAGTGAGGCGGGGGCCAAGTGGTTGGCTAGTGATGAGGGGAATACTTGGATTATCGATAGTGTGGATGATATTGTGGAGTCGATTAGTGAGGGAATGGGATCGAATTTTGCGCCGGCGAGGTCCGCGAAGATATAGATTAGATATACATTTGGGGTGATTGGTTTGGTTGCATATAATGTCTATGTTTTTTTTTTTTTGTATGATAGCTGATGTTGGCTACTAGGATCTTTGTCTTTCTATGAGTTGATAGATAGATCGTTTGGTTGATGTATATGTTTACTATATGATATAGACACGTACAATGACTCGACTTGAGAGGAATAAAAACATGATGAAAAGAGCAAGGACCTAAACTACATATCGAAGCACGCTACTTCACTCAACACAACAAACAACACTCCACTCCCTACCTCTATCCAACGATACCACATTGTATACAAAACCCCCCTCCCTCTCAACCTCTTCACCCTCCTTCTCCTTCCCTTCAACACCCCAACCCAAACCCACTCACACAATATAATGATTTAACAGTTCACTCCCCCAAACAAACCCCCTCAATCCCCTTCCTCCTATACAACACAATCCGACACTCCGTCCCATCTGGATACGCCTCCAACGACGCCCTAAACTCCGGAAGTTCATAATACGCCTTCAACGCCGCGGTGGATTCCCACACCGCATAATTCAGCATCATGTTACTCCCCTGAATGGCCTGATGGAGTTGGGTAGAGATAAACCCCGGTTGTTTTTTGGCTAGTTCGGCGTCGACTTTCCAGGCCGCGAAGGCGTCGTTCATCTTGCCGGGGGGGATGATGAAGGTGTTGATCAGGATGCAGGGGCCGGCGGTGGGGGGGTCGTTGAGTTGGGTTTCTAGTGGGGTGGAGGGGTTGATGTTGATGAATGTTGCGACCATTTTGCGTGGGTTGGATTTTGGGTTGGTGGGTTGGTGTTTTTTTGGAAGAGAGATGATGGTTGGTGTGGTTGGATGGATGGATGGTGATGTGATGTGATGTGTGTTGGAGGAAGGGGATGTGGTTATGGGGGTTGATGGGGTTATTTATATGGTAGGGTGTATAGGCTTTGTTGTATGGAAACTGAATGTATTCGGTACTTCGGCATCGGGTGAGGTGGTGGATCTGTAGTAGATTGAAGCTTATACTATGTCTTGCCTGTCCGGTGATTCCGATGGGAGATCATCCATAGTGGCCATGGCCGGTCCGGAGTAGAGACTGCCGGGACGGTGATTGGTTGGATGGTCGGGAAGTATCCGATCCTCGAATCACATTAATGGTAGATTCTACTCCGGACCCACATGGGGGTGATGTCAGCGGATATCGCAGTATAACTAGATAATATTAATGGACGGGAAGGTGGCATATGCTTTGACTCCTTTTCTTGTGAGTATGGTGCTATGAAGAGAACGCCCCTTCGGGAACTAGAAAGCGGTACCCAGCTCAACAGCTGGATTGGTGCTTCTTAGCAGATGGTGTACCCTGTAGCGACAGACATACTCGTGCATGTCTGGTTTCTGGTTCCCAGATATATCAATAGATGACCAGCAGGCAGCTTCATCTTCAGGAACTATCAGTCACGTCGAGCCGGTTCGCTGTTCTACAAAATGCTTCCTGAAAAAAGCCTTCACACGGTTAGCTTTCTCAACCATTCAAACATAGCGGACGAGGTCTCCTACCTTAATCCAGTCAAGAATGCTCCCATTCCTCCCATTGCCACACTTAACCAAAAGCCTACACTACTATTCTGTCGCATATGTGGTCCGTCAATCTTGCACAGAAGAGCCTTGCCATAAGCTGCTGCCGCTGCCGCTGCATAATAACGCCATGCGTCCTGCTTATGCGTATCGGCATAGTTGCATATACCGCGCACAACTAAACAAGGAATTTCATCCACAATGCCTGCGGCTTCCATCTCGAAGCAGACCGCATCATCATACCCCCGCCGTAGGAGATCTCGATCCCGCGGGTTCTTGACCACGCCGTTTCCAGAGAGAATAAGGCCGCGGTGAACATAGGGTTGGTGGTGAGGCCGCGGGGGTCGATATACGTGGTTTTTCTCAGTAGCCGCTTCGCAGCCATTGCAATCATCTCCTTTGTTGATGTGGTGGAATTTTGCATCGTATAATATGTCTTCAACATATGGGTGGGCATATTTAGGCCGTGTAGTCAAGGTTCTTAAGATTTTGCTCAGTGGGCTTCTTTCCATTATTTCGTCTTCTTCTAAGGATCCGTCTGCGCTGATTAGGATTGATGGGGGCTTGTTGGCACAGCCTTTGAGCACGAATCGGTCTTGCTCGTATTTGCCAAAGTCGTACTCGAGGATGCCGGGGTGGTTGTCGCCGGGGATGCCGATGGCGATATCGCCTAGCCGGATGTCGTGTCTTGGAAGATGTGGGATACCGCCGCCGGTGCCGATGCTCAGGGCGAATTGTACGTTTGGGAATTGTTGTCTGACTGTCGCTGCGCAATGGGCGGCCTGCACAGGTCCGACGTGATGGGGCCGGGCGAGGATGATCCTGTGGTTTCCAATACGTCCGAAGGAGTAAAGATAGTTCTTTGGACCTATGCATGTTGGGTGACATGTGAACTCTTCATCAAAGCTGTACTTGACTGCGACTGCCTCGAATGCCAGGGTGCAGAATATTGCTACTGTGATCGCTTCAGAGGGTATCTCTTTGATACTTTTGCGTTGCTGAAACATTTCCTGCAGTTATCTACTGCATGTGTGCCGAGTGCTGGCCTGGACGATCACAATAACAGGTATGTACAAGCCTAGACAGAATCTGGTGGTCGGATAATTAAAAGCAGCGAAAAGGCGATATGAATAGTGGTGAGGCCACTCTTGAATCGGACAGCCTTCTGATCCCGCTCGGCGCTTATATCTTCGGCGCTTCGTTTGTTCATACCCCGCCTTATCACCATCCTGCATAAGCGCCAGTCTAACAGATGAAGATTTGGTTGTTATCGCAGTTGGCAACAGTATCCTACGAAATATATTAGTCGGCAATCCGCAGATGCTAGATGTTGGTAAGCGGTCGCCCGGGTAGATACAAGCACGCGTATAATGGTCCAATCTCCAGGACGGCTCAGGGCATAGCCTGGGACCAATAGATCAATTGACCTCACGAAGAGGGCTAGATTTAGAGGTGATGTGGCATTCTTTATGGCCTTTCAATGCCTTCACGCCTGTTGATTCCTGGGAAGCGGTATTTCCGTGTAGTATATCTCCAACGAAGGTAGTCGATCTCTAATATCAGGTTCAACCAAATATTGTATCAGGCTGGTTCTGTCAGTTCGGGATACCCACAATGCCTCGGCATGTAGCTGTTACCAGCCAAGTTTGCTGCAGAATACCACATGTCAACCATGAAAATATGTTCCAGCACAGTCAGCACCGAAGCAAGCAGATGACTTGAGATGCCAATTCTTCCAAACTTCAAGCTGACTTTGTAATGACTCAAAGTCAGGCAGGTTATCGTAGCTCAGGTGCAGGACAGCATAAAGTTGTCCTGCCTCCACATACGACCTCATCGACGATAAAGATATGGCACATTACGCCAAGCAATGACAACGTTTCGTTGTTGACTTAAGGGATCGAAGAATCAACGTACATTACTCTTCATGAGGTTATTTTTTAGCCATGGTAACGCGTCCGACGTGCTCCGCTTGGCTATTGTAGGCGTCATCGATACGCTGGCTATCCGCATCTTCCGAGTCCATATGTCTGGTCTGTGGAGTCGTGATATTGTATTTAATATGCCGACATGTTGTATACCTCCATAATCCAGGTGACATGACCATGCTCGTATCCTGTTGCGAAGTCGTTGCAAAGTCTCCTTTCCTGCCTGCGGTTGTCGCTGAGCATAATCATGGTCAAGGCTGGAGCAAGTAATGTTATTCTGCCCGACTTCATTTCCCCCGCCCATCTCACCGCTCCCGGAGAACCAATGTTATGCCTAGGTAATCAAAAGCGCCGGATCAACAGGGTTCCGGCCCGAATTAATCACGTCAAAGGTCCCGCCCCCTATCAGACCGAACCAATGACAGGAACGGGAAATGAGGGGCACCGTCCCCAAGGTCCTCACGAGTCCGAAAACTCTTGAGATGAACCGTCGCTTTCCTCCAAGGTCCCCATTCGATGCAACCTCGCGCCTTACCCGGAACGGATCCAAGTCTCAGTCGTCCGCCACGATGGAGGCCCTCCTCGGTTTAAGTCCGGCTTCCTTTCGTCGTGTTGTGCAATTCTCTTCTTACATGTTCTTGGGTGGACGGAAAGCCGGGATTTGAGTGCGACTGCGCAGTGTCTGACTTGGCTGCTTAGCGATCGTTATCTGGACCCCCACGGAGCCACCAAGGTCCTCACCACCGTGCAGCGCCAACCATCGCCGGCGTCCTTTGACGTGGACCAGCTTAAGGACCTTGGGGACGGTCGACTTCACTGAACGACCAGACGCACACAGAATCCCAATTTAAGAGCGGAGGACCTTGCAGACGACACTCTCTCAGCAATTTCGAGTTGACATTCCTCCTCCACGTGCCTTGCGCTTCCGCCCATCCTGTCACACCCATCCTGCACTGCCATTGGGTCGGAACCCTGTCAGACGTCGTTTCGAGCATACCTCTTTGGGCGGGCCGTGCCATTCTCAGCGGCAAATCGCAGGCGGATTAGATTGAGATATGGTGGAAATAATGGAGCCTCTTCATAGCCTGGTCGCAAGGGACTCTTGTGAATCTGGCAATGATTACGACGGCCGTATGGGCCTGCGTATCTCCTCCATCTTTGTCATTCTTGTTGGTTCAGCATGCGGGGCTCTCTTCCCTGTCATGGCCCGGGGGTTCAAAGACTCTAAAATTGCAAAATGCGCCTTCTTCATTGCCAAATACTTTGGCTCCGGTGTCATTATTGCCACGGCATTCATCCACCTACTGGCACCGGCGGAAGAGGCGCTAACCGATTCCTGTCTGACGGGGCCAATCACAGAGTACTCCTGGGTCGAGGGCATCGTCCTTATGACAATCGTTGTTTTATTCTTCGTCGAGCTGATGGTCATGCGATTTGCACGCTTCGGGCATGGCCACGCTCATGACGAGGATGAAGAGGACGACCACCATCACGTCGAGATGGAACATTCCGTTTCCCCTTCCCCGGCTGAATCAGTGGACTTGAAGGGCCACATGCCAGGAGAGGACCATCTCGGCCACTCCCGTGAACATCACGACGTCGAGATGGGGAAGAAACATTCCGATCTGGAGGAATACATGGCTCAATTAACCTCCATCTTCATCCTGGAGTTCGGAATCATCTTCCACTCCATTTTCATTGGATTGACCTTGGCAACAACCGGCTCGGAATTCGTAACCCTCTACGTTGTCCTCGTCTTCCACCAAACCTTCGAAGGAATGGGTCTGGGTTCTCGTCTGGCTACGGTTCCCTGGCCCGAATCCAAGCGATGGACCCCTTACCTCCTGGGTCTTGGATACGGTATCTCCACCCCGATTGCCATTGCGATCGGTCTGGGTGTGCGCAATTCCTACGCATCCGACGGCGCCACGACGTTGATCGTCAGCGGTGTCTTCGACTCCATTTCAGCCGGCATTCTCATCTACACCGCCTTGGTGGAGCTCCTCGCGCACGAGTTCATGTTTAGCACGTCGATGCGGAAAGCCCCCATCCACATTGTGCTGGCCGCATTCGGCCTGCTCTGTCTAGGGTCTTTGTTGATGGCCTTGTTGGGTAAATGGGCTTGATGTCCTTTCGAATACATTTCTTTGTACATATATATAGATTTCATAAAATACATTGCATATAAAGTGTTCCTACCTGAATTTACGAGAAATGACAGTCCTAGAACCGAACATCAGCTATGCTCGCGTTATTAAACAACAACACTTAAAGTCTGTATATAGAACGAAGCCGCCAATCAACAATCACAACAAGTTGGCTGGATGGTGTAGTTGGTTATCACGTATGCTTCACACGCATAAGGTCCTGGGATCGAGCCCCAGTCTAGTCACAACTTTTTGATTTTTTCCTTGCCACTAGTCAATCACCGCCTAACTAAACAAAAGACATCACGAAACTGGACGAATTGTTAACATTTGCGATGGTGAAATTTTTGGGTGTAGACCGGATGGTCTAGGGGGTAGAATCTCCAAAGGGTCGAGCAGTGTACTGATCAGCCCTTATTGACCATGTACGTTCTACATACAGACCTCGTGCACTTTCCTATGCCAGTTATATATTGGTTACTGATGGACTGTCTGGTCCGAACGTAATGATTGGTGGCGGGAGAAGCTGGAGAGTATTGGTAATGAGTACCATCACAGTAAAATTAGTGATATTGAAATTGGGTCAATTTTCAGACTAGCCAGACCGATACATCCCAGAAAGAAGTGCGTAGAGAGATATGATAGCAGGAGAACTGGGTGCTTTGGATCCTTGGGGAAGAAAGACAATTATTCTTGCGTTCACAATACCGAAGAGTGTTGAGCATTGACTGGTAGCAATGCTGTATATGATACTATAAGTTTTTAAATGAAATCAACCCCAGTTCTACATTTCTTTACACATCGCTCTCTAATCCAAGCTTTCCATACTGCTTAACAAACTCCCCAAACATCCTATTCAACGCCAACAGGTTCAACGGATCCCTATCATCATCCTGGTCCATATAACACAGCATGTTATGAATCTCGAACGAGATCGCCAGGATAACCCCCAACTCAGCTTCCATAAACACCTGTTCTCCGGTATCCTCATCCCCAGTCGACTCGTTCCACTGCTTAGCATACTCCTCACAAAAGTGCCTCTTCTCTTCCTCCAAATAAGGTCGACAGTCAGCAATCTTATTCTCCTCATCAAACCACTGAAACATCTTCTGCAGAAAATGTCCCCCAATGTCAAACGCTCGGTAATTCTGAAAGACGAATTCGAAATCGATAAGAACAACCCTGCTTTCTCCCTCCTTGGGGACATTCTTCACCATTACATTCCGAAGTTGAACATCGTGGATGCACCACCCCTTTTTCGCTCCAATGCCATCCAACCGGTCTATGACCCGTCCTAATCTGGACACAAAGTCATATTCAACAAGTTCATCCATACTAACCCCACCCTCCTTAGCCAACCTCTTCAACTTCCCCATCTTATAATACCTCCCCAACTCCGGAACAACCGCATCGTAATACGCCCGAACCGGATTCCCCCTCAACGGCGTCGTCCCCATGGCATGAAACACAGCATGTGCTTTTGCAATATCCGCTCGGATATCTTCCTTTTCCACATCGGCCGGCTCCAGGGGCCGTGCATCCAAAAACTCGTCCACTCTTCCGAACATACCATCCGGTGTCTGGAAGAATCCATATACCTTGGCTCCGAGACCAGATTGACCGTACTCATAGCACAGCTGGGCTTCTTCATGCTTGGTGGGGACTAAATGCTTGAAGACTTCGATTTCGCCGTCCAGAGGGCCGTGGATCTTGAAGAATACTTTGAGGGGTTCGGAATGGGGGGTGTGCTTTGGGACGGGTCGCGATACTATGCAGTTGGTGTTGGCGTAGCCGGTGGTGTATGTCACGATGAGGGATTCGGGGTCGACATGGGGCCATTCGATGGGGAGGATGGTGCTGATGATTTCTTTGATGGTGGGTTTGGGTAGGGGGTTGGTTTTGGGGATGAGGATGGGGATGGAGATGGTTGTGCAGGGTGTCATTATGTTTGGGGAATAATGGTTGGTTGTTGAATGGCTATTGTGAGCAGGTAGAAGATAGAGATGGAGGGGATGTTTACATCCACGGTAGAGAAGGCTTATCTACCTATGTATAGAGGATCCAAACTCAGTACAAACAAAGAAATGTACATGCTTGCTTGTTGTGAGTCATCTGCTTACATCTTGAGTCATTACACAGATGTACAAAGAACGAGTACATATATACTGCATATATTTACTCTAAAGCAGCAGGGGTACAATACTGACAACGAATAAAATAGAACCAACACATAAACCCGAAAGATTATATTCACCTACTCCATAGTACTACCTATCTCTAGGTAGCGTATAGCCCGCCGTACGGAATACCCGCACCGGACAACCGACGGCCCATCTACCTCCACACTGCCGTCCATCCAATTGGCAGCCCAGCCCAGCCACGCCACACCCACCCACCGCAATCGCCAACCACCACCGCAGTAACCTCCGCGGCCTACCTACGTACCAACTACCTCCGCACCTCTCCTCTCCTCTCCTCTCCGGTATACGTATCCTCCTCCTCCTTCAACCTACCACCACCTACCACCTCCCCAATTACCACCACCACCAACACCACCAAAATGAAATTCCTCGCCCTCCTAACCCTCACCCTCACCACCCTCACCACCGCCACTCCCCTCCTCATCGAAGTCACCGAATCCGTCGAATGCACCCGCAAAACCCAAAACGGGGATAACGTCGCCATGCACTACCGAGGAACTCTCGCCTCGGATGGATCCGAATTCGATGCTAGTTATAATCGGGGACAACCGTTGAAGTTTAAATTGGGGTCCGGGAGGGTTATTAAGGGGTATGTTGTTTACATCTTTCTTGAATTGATTTGGGGGTTGGGGGGGAGGGGTTTACTTAAGTAAAGGATAATGCTAATGGGTGTTTGTGATTGTGTAGATGGGATCAAGGCTTGCTGGATATGTGTATTGGGGAGAAGCGCAAGTTGACGATTCCCCCGGAGTATGGGTATGGGGATCGTGGGGTGGGACCTATTCCTGGGGGAGCGACGTTGATTTTTGAGACGGAGTTGGTGGGGATTGATGGGGTGAAGAAGGATGAGTTGTAATCTTACTTATTTGCTTATCTTTTCTATGGGATGAGGGGAGGGGAATGTACAGATTGAAAAGGATGGTGTTGTGTAGTTCTATGTACTTGTCTAAGGGTATCATCTATACTAGATTACACTGGCCACAGTAAGCCATAGCCAGAATGAAAGGCAATGCAGAATGAATCAATCAATCCATCGCATCCAGCTTATTCTCGTTTGTTTCCTCGGTCTCGGAAACGAGGATTCCAACGAGACATTCGCCCAGGATAGCATCCCAGTTCACCCATGGGTGAATCTCAAAGAACAACTTTCCTGAGTCCTTGCCGGCGCCGCGAAGCAATTCCCCCTTTCCACCGGGATGGAACGGTATATATGGTGTGATGTTGTAAACCTTGCCCTGGTATGATGTCCATGCATCAGCGCCCTTCCGCCCATTCTGGGTCTTCAGCATCGACGGCGTCACCCGGATCAATGTCGGAGGGAGATTCTCGCCCCGTAACTTGTTGTTCGGGTTGGATGTCAGCGCGGCCCAGTCCAATGGCGAGTATCCTGGTTCGAGGACCGCTCGTTTCGAGGAACTCGAGGGTTTCGCGGTCACCTTGGTCGGCGCTAACGTGCTGCTCGAGAGGCGACTGTTGGGTGGCACACGCAACGAGGCAGCAGCAGAGGGTGGCGGCCGTAGTGAGCTCGTGGTATTCGGGCGCGGAGGATATTGTCCTGGTGTGAGCGACGAAGAGGTTTGGCTCTGGGACGCTATCGGACGGAGTCGAGGTGGGGCAGGAGGCGGCATCAGGGAGGAGCTTTTCGCTGCAGTCGGTTGCTGTGGCGGAGGAGGCGGAGGCATGAGGATGTTGTCGCCCATCTTTGGCTGTTCAAAAGGGGGCTTCTTCGCATTTTGAGTTTGATCGCCGCCAGACGGGGGAGGGGCTGGTCGGTCGACAGGGGTTTCTAGTTGAAAAGAGGGTACTTCAAGTGCAGGCGCAGTTGCGGATGCCTTGGGAGTTGTCTCGGAGTCTTTCGCAAGGTCATCTTCCTCATGAGCAGGCTTTGCTTCGCCGTTGGCCTTCGTATCCTCTGTCGCGCGAGCCGCAGGGATGGACGCCTTCGGTGGCTCCGATGCTGGGGGCTCAGGAGCCCAGGTCCCGGGAGGGTGATAGTAGAGAAAGAAGCATGCTGTTGCAATAAGGGTTGCGACCCCTACCCAACCCATGCTGGATGTGCAGTCTAATGATAGGAGTTGAGGAGTGCTGAAATGTGAGCCTGGGATGCCAAAGCCGCGGAAGAGACTGTCACGTGGAGACCTTCTATTTTAGGCACCTGCATGATGCTTAGTAATGGATGTGCATGCCAGTCTTACCTCTACTTCCGTCTTTTTTAGACAGAAGTTGATTCATATAACGTGAGTTCGAATTGTATGCTGCTTGGTTTTGTTATCAAGTCCTTCATGATGTGCTTGCAATGCTTCAAGAACTAGTCTACAATATATATCTCGATTAGTACTTAAACGAACATCAAAGCTTTTTGGTCCAGATCATGAGTTCAAAATACAAATATAGTCATACAGGCCATCTCCCCTACATCTTCATCATTTGTAGTGTGAATATACCCGATTGTGTGTCTACAACAGCGACTAGTACCTGTGTGAAAAATAAAGACAGCTTCAAACCGGTGGGGCTTTAACAGCCCCACTTCAGCCGCACGCGCGGAACAATGCAGGGCCGGAGACTGCAAACAGGGTAAACAATGCGTCACGTGTCAGATAAGCGTCATCAACGCACCTGCCGAGTGAGAACTGAGCACAGCCTACCAAGGCACCAAGATGCTTGGGCCAGATGCTGGACGTGGAACGGTCTTCTACACCTAACTGTTCGGCATGGCGAGGCGTACCGCCACTACTCGCTCCGCAAGAGCGGGAGCTGCTTCTAGCCGTCCGCGGAGGCGGCAGCAAGACCAAGAACATGAAATCCCCGAGGTCTACCGGGAGATGCTGGCAGAGGCTGAAGCTCGTGAACAATCCGAGCCAGAGGATGCACCACGCAAGAGAAGGAGGCTTGCGGGTCAGAAATCTGTATCCAGCCCTCGGCCCTTGAGTCGAGAAGTCACTCCACAAGACACCCAACCTACAGTTTACCATGTCCAGACGGTGTATGATTCTCCATCATCATCTGAAGAATCGGACATGGAGTGGGAAGAGGTTGATATCCATCAGACCTCATATAATAATCAAACGGACGATACGTCTATCCAGGTCACTCTGGATCGGCCTGAGGATCAAAAGCGCAAAGTAGTTCCAAGGCGAAGGATGATCACAGCTGCTGAGAAGCAGTTGAGATTAAACATACATAAGGTCCACTTGCTTTGTCTTCTGCGTCATGTGCAGATACGTAACCTCTGGTGCAATAATGAGGAAGTACAGGTGCGTTACCACTCAGCTGTCTTGTCTGGTGAATGCCACGCGCTTTGCAAATGGGCAACAATGTGGGAGGCAGCAACAAAAGGCTGAACTGTAGACTGCTATAGGTGGACCGATCATGATCTGACTTTATTCATAGGGCTTCCTTAAGCGGATATTGCCAAAACAAATTATTGGCCTATTGCACCCGTCAGAGAAAAGACCACAGCAGACCAGGTCAACGACTTTCGTTGATGGACTGAATCAAGCTAGTGATGCATTCAATAGAAGGTTCAAGGTGACAGCACCAGGGCTGAAACGCCCTTTCTGGATAGATAATGCGGACTATTTGAAGCAACGAGCAGTACGTCACAAATATAATACAGGATACAGACTCTGACTTCCACAGGAACATATTATAAGCGACGCTGAGGTCTTCCTGTCGCGGGAAGATTTTATTAAACAAGCAAAAACATTGCAAGGCTCGCGAGACTTTGGCGCTCAATTATTTTGTGCTTTACTACGGTCCGTGGGAGTGGAGGCAAGGCTTGTCTGCTCCCTGCAACCATTGCCATTCTCGGGCACGACCAAGGATGTAACGCCGCCTGTGGTCCCTGACAATGTTCCTACTTCGTTAGACAGCCCTGGTGGGTCAGTTGGCGAAGAATCACGATTGTCCCAGCGTTCCAATATGCGAAGAATTGGCCGTCCACAGTTTGCACCTCAACGCCCCAGGACTCCTACCAGAAGTAAGCTCTGCATGCATTTGAGACTAGTATGAAACTGAGCAGAGACGCAAGGTTCGCCCAACGTTATTCGAGAGTCATCACATCCCATCTTCTGGGTTGAAGCCTTGAATGAGGCACTTAACAAATGGATACCTATTGATACTTTGGTTACCAAGTCCCTAGCGAAGCCTTCCAAATTTGAGCCTCCCGCCAGCGATCCCTATAATGTCATGAGCTACGTGGTAGCATTCGAGGATGATGCTTCCGCTAGGGATGTTACCCGGCGCTACGCAAAGGCTTTCAATGCGAAAACTCGCAAGTTGCGCCTTGAATCAGTCAAGAACCATGTAAATTGGTGGAACAAGGCGCTGCGCTTTTACGAAAAGCCGTTCTTGGAAGATCGAGATGAGTTGGAGATCAGCGAGCTTACTTCGAAGATGGCTGCTGAGCCGATGCCTCGGAACATTCAAGATTTCAAGGGCCATCCATTCTACGCCCTCGAACGACATCTTCGTCGGAACGAAGTTGTCCTTCCAAAACGGGTGATTGGACAAGTTATCCTTGGAAAATCAGGATCCAAAAACCAGATCCTGGAACCTGTGTATCGTCGGTCTGACGTACATGCCCTCCGGAGCGCAGATCGCTGGTACCGCCTGGGACGGGATATTAAGACCGGTGAACAGCCGCTGAAGCGAGTCCCTTCAAGAAAGCCACAAGCGGAACCATTTGACGACGAGGCGGATGGCTCCGTCGCCGAAACACCTCTGTATGCTTATTACCAGACACAGATATACCAGCCCCCACCAGTGGTTCGAGGGAGAATACCCAAGAATATCTATGGAAATCTGGATGTCTTTGTACCTAGTATGGTACCTCCTGGTGGTGTCCACATCGCCCATCCTGATGCTGCATACGCTGCCAAGCTTCTCGCCATTGACTACGCCGACGCGGTTACCGGATTCAACTTCAAAGGGCGCCACGGAACTGCAGTACTCCAAGGAGTTGTCATTGCCAGCGAATATCGGGAGGCACTCGAAGAAGTGATTGAGGGCTTGGAGAATGAAAAGATGGAAAAAGAACTAGAAAGAAAGTCTGCCGAAGCACTACGATTATGGAGACACTTCCTCCTTAAGCTACGCATTGCAGAACGGGTCAAAGGCTATATGGTAGAAGGCGAGCGAGATGAGGCGAACACAGAAGAGAACCCCCAAGCCTTTGATGATCCGGAACAATTTGGCGGCGGGTTTCTCCCAGAGTCTGACCAAGAGGGGATGATGGATAATATGGTATCCAGAGAAACTCAGGAATACACAGATACGGACATCTCCATGTCTGCTGCACCCGAGGACGTGCTTGGTGGAGGGTTTATTCCGGAAGCAAACGCCGATGAGATGCCATTACCACTTGACAACAATCCAATGGGGCCACATACGAATCGCTCGACAGATTTTCCACAATATAGCCTGGTTGTTGTGCCCAAGATTGAAACCCAGGATCAGACAACATCCATCCAAGGTTTCACGGGTATTCCTACGAATACAGGGCTTTTAGCAGAAAGTCAAAGAGAAGATCTAGGGTATCCGCTACAGGTTGGAGATCACCCGTCAGATGCATCCTTTGTCAAGGCTACTTCGACGATTTTGGATACCACCTATCACCAGAGTGCTTCACAAGCAGACTCGCGCTCTCCCACTCCTGGAATCACCAGTCAGGAAACACACAGCGACGAAGAAACATCCTTACTGTCTCAGGATCCGGAAGACGAAGATGCGATCCCGGAGTGGCTGATGTCAGATTAATATTGATTTTGGTATGATTGGATAAGTCCCCCCGCTCGAAAACATGGTAGTATCGGGGCTCTTGCGGTGTGCAAATTTTGACTTATTGCACTTCTTGGACCTGGAAAGTATACTGCGTGTATTACCCTTCATGGACAGAGCGCTATACAGCTGCATCTGCAGAATCTTGTATATAGATAGGTCGCTCAAATGTCGAGGCTGCGAGGCAATTATTCACTCCAGCTTGGCATTTGAGTGTATTATCGTTCATACCGTGCAAATGAATGTGTGTTGACACTGGTTCCATCGTTCTAAAAGCCACTTGATCATGCCAGGGAGGGGGGTGTTTTTAATGACGTGGAGCGACATGGAGTGTATATGCCACCAATTCAGGCCACAACACATCCTTAATCCGTACCAGCTTTATCAAGTAACGGATGTACATCCATCGTGACGTCAAGTCATTCGAGCTCTACATACATCTAGAACACTATCTGCAAGCACCCTCCAAATCTATCTATAACCCCTTGACTCCATCCTGAAACTGATGAAGATCGTATTCTTCCGGATAAGTCTCTAGAATCCGCTTCAGCTCTTGTTTCTGCGCCTCTGCTTCCTCGGTCAATTCCTCGTATACGCCCTCGAACGCTTCCCGAAGCGGGGGCTTCTTCTCCCGTTCCGCTTCCCCGAATTCCTTGAGGACGGCTTTTCGGAGCTGATCCCGTGTATCTCGCTCGAGGTCCTCGTTCCAATGGCCTTCGTTTTCTAACCATTTCCGGAGCCGGATGATTGGGTTGTCGCGACGTTTCCAGTCCTCGACTTCGACTCGGGCGCGGTACGCGAAGCTATCGTCGCTGGTGCTGTGGTGGGAGACTCGGTAGCTCATGGCTTCGATTAGGACGGGCTTGCCGCCGTCTTGGAGGGCGATGCGGCGGGCTTCGCGCATGGCTTCGTAGACGGCGAAGATGTCGTTGCCGTCGACTCGGATGGTGTCGATCCCATAGCCGATGCCGCGGCTGGCGATTCCATCGCCACGGTATTGTTCCAGGGTCGGGGTGGAGATGGCGTAGCCGTTGTTGCGGCAGATGAAGACTACGGGACAGGATCGGGTGGCGGCAATGTTGAGCCCTGCGTGGAAGTCGCCTTCGCTGGCAGCGCCTTCGCCGAAGTAGCAAGCTACTATGCGGGGTGGGGTGTCGGGGTTTTGGAGGGCTTGGAGCTTCAAGGCGTAGGCGGCTCCGGAGGCTTGGGGGATTTGGGTGGCTAGGGGGGAGGAGATGGTGTGCTGGGAGGGTTAGATTCGGGTTTTGGATGAATGGGGGTTGGGGACCAACGGTTCGGGGATAGTTGCAGCCATAGTGTACAGGCATGTTGCGGCCTTTGCTGTTGTCGTAGCGGTTGGCGAAGAGTTGGCTCATGAAGTCTTTGAGGGTGAAGCCTCGTTGTTGGAAGACTCCAGCTTCACGGTACTGGGCGAATGCGACATCGTCTGGGGTCAGGGCTGCAGCGGACCCAACGCTGATCCCTTCCTCACCGGCAGATACCTGAGGATTTGTTAGACTTTATTCCTGAACAGCATTTAGGGGTTGCAGCGCATACCATGTAGAAGCTCAACCGACCCTGTCGTTGCGCCTCGAACATTATCACGTCCATGACACTCACTGGTTGCGTCAGATCGGAGCAGAAGCATGAGCCTTGTTTTCCACCAACCAGTCAACATGTTCTTATACCACGACAAGATTTCCTCTTTTGGCACATCGATGGACTTCCGCGACTTGTCGACCAGGACACCGTCTGAATCCATGACTCGGTAGGTAGGGATATTAGGCATCTCGGAGGGGTTGATGAAGGCCATATCGGTGGTGAACTTGCTATTGATCGCACCTGGAAAGCGGACACTATTCGGGTCAGCTCACTTGTCACATCTGGCACGACACACTGGAGGGCATGGGACTGATCCTACCGGTCCGATCCAGGGCGTTGTGATATAGAACCGCTCCATCGCCGGGGAACCTTTGATAGCGGTTGCGAGGCACGCAAAAGGCGTGCCGACCGGAGAGCCAGCATGATGAAGGTATATGGGCAAGGAGATCCCGCCCCGAGTGCTCAGGAAGGGCCGTGGGTGAGGTTGATAACCCCGGCGAGGGATGCTGGGGAATGCGGAGGCCGCGGTTGGCCTCGGCCCTGACGTCGCTCGGCTTATCCTCCCCGCCGATAGCCGCCGTGTTTGCCTGGTTTGTTCGCCGGCGATAAGCAGCCCGATCGGGAAGGCACGCGGTCAGGTGATGTCCGCCGTCGATGCCTCCTTGTCGGCCTTGTTCCTTTCTCATCGGTTGACGTCCGGTTCCCTATGGGCGAATACGGCCCCTACTTGGGCTACTTGCTCTCAGCTGATGAGCTAAGCCATGCTAAACCGTCTGGAACACTATGCAAGGGACTTCCATGGCGTATCTAATAGTAACTGCAGCGCTAATCGCAGGGTGATTGGCCAACCTCGCTACACGATGGCTGGCCAGGCCGTGGTCTGTGACAAGGAGCGAGACTAGAATCTAGTACCTGGACTGCAGAGCATCGGTGCATCGACTCCATATTGACTTAGTACATGCAGCTTGCAGTCGCACTTGCGGTCCCTGGAACAGCTCACCCGCAGAATGCAGATCCATTCCGCCTGCCCCGTGTCGACTGACTATTTATTTACCTTATCCCATGCTCTCGAGACTGCTCGATCAGCACACTTTTCTGTTTCAACATGTGTCTACGGCCCCCTCGTTTGCTGGCTTGCCTCTCATGGCTGTCTCTGGCGACGGCAACCAACCTCTATGCCACCCACTATAACGGCAACGTCTATACCCTGTCTCTAGATCGCAGCGACAATGACACCTACTCGCTCACTTTAGCCTCCTCATTGGAGACCTGTGGCTCTATGCCCAGCTGGCTGACCTTCGACTCGGAATCGCGCACTTTATACTGCTCCGATGAAACTGGTGATGCGTCCGTCAATGGATCATTGACTGCCCTTACTGCCGACCACGATGGCACTCTGACGGACACTGCGACGGTTGTAGCACCCGGCGGCGGCGTGAATAGTGTCATTTATACCGGAGATGATGGCGACCAATACCTAGCCATCGCGCATTAGTATGTTGCCATGATAGCCCCTGCCAGACTAGACTAATGCTCTCAGCTCTGGATCGACTGTGTCCACATTTCCCCTTCCTCTGAGGTCAGCTACGCAGGCGCTTCAAGTGTTCCGCTATAATCTCTCCGAGCCCGGGGTAAACCCACAGCAAGATGCGCCTCATCCACACCAGGTTTTCCTGGACCCGACTGGGTCATTTGTCCTCGCTCCAGACCTAGGGGCCGACCTCGTCCGCGTGTACGCCATCGACAAATCCACCGGTCAATTGGACAGTCACTGCCCCGATATTACTTACCCAGCTGGCAGTGGACCCCGACATGGCGTCTTCTGGACGACGGAGCACTCGGTCCTCACCAGTCAATTGAATACCCGGCAGCAGGACAGTCTTGTGCTGTATATTGTCAATGAGCTGGACGGTCATCTCAAAGCATTCACGGTGACGTACGCGTCCGATGGCTGCCTTGAATTCGAAGAGATCCAGTCGTTTGTGCCCTATCCCGATAACCAGCTGCCGCAGGGAGCTACCCCATCCGAGATCCGCCAAGGCGGTAGCTCTCTATATGTGTCTATCCGGAGCGATCATGGGTTCTCACCGAATGACTCCATGGCTAATCTGGATCACTTCTCGAACGGTACTGTCGGCTTTCATGAGTTGACGTCTGCGTACGGCACCGTTCCCCGCACGTTTGTGATTAACAAGGCTGGAGATCTGATTGCCATTGGCGATCAATCCTCATCGAATGTTGCTATCGTGACGCGAGACCCTCAGACCGGCAAGCTGGGCGAAGCTGTGGCTAGCTTGCAGGTTGGGGAACCTGGCGAGGTTGGTACGGCCACGGGTCTGAGCAGTGTGATATGGGATGAATAGTGAACTATGCAGATTCTTCATGCAGATTACTGAATACAGTCAGTTTGATATGCCTATCAAAACTCCTCAAGAGTTCATTCATGTTCGTTTGTCAACACGTAATCTTAAGTCATGATAGGACATCATATGATCGCCCCATGAAGACCACGGGTTAGGCAAACCACGGTGGCACTGATGAGCGTACTACGATTGTAGTTCTCCATGGCTGCCTTCTCCGCAGCAAGCTTAATGGCCAGCCATTTCACGCCTCATTGGAAGGCGCACTTCTCAGCCCGCCCAAAAACGGGCCGCCTTGCCCCCATTCCCAAAATTTGTCCTTGCCCACTGAACCCCGTGGACACGGACAGGGAGGAGATCGGAGGAGGCAACGTAGCCGAGAGCCGAGTGCACCAGAAGCGGGGGCGATGGCGTGATCCGCTGATTGGCCTGCGCCGGCGGATAAACCGCTGCCCCACTGCGACTATCTAATCGGCGCCAATCGGGCGGGGCCCCCCTCCCCCATCGTGCCAATGCCGCGTGCCACCAGCCGATTGCCGATGGCCATAGTACGGGGTAAGCTCTGCCCTGAGCCATCACTCAAATACCCCTCCCTGCCCTCTCTCCCTGAGGCAGCCGGTCTCGTGTGCAAGTCTTTTACCTCTGGTTGTATCATCCCACCATGGCCCCCAAACGCCCCAATTTCCTCGTGGTTGTCGCCGATGACCTGGGCTTCTCCGATATAGGTTGCTATGGAGGAGAGATCCGTACGCCTAATCTCAACCGTCTGGCCCAGGAGGGCGTGCGGTTCACTGACTTTCATGCCGCTGCTGCATGCTCGTAAGTCCCCTTCATAAGGTGGTTTTCCCTTCTCTAACCCCTCAGTCCCACCCGTGCCATGATCATGACCGGAACCGACCACCACATCGCCGGCCTGGGAAACCTGGTGGAATGGACCAACATCTCCGGGCAGAATGGCCCCAAGGGCGCTCAGACGAGCACTGCCCCCCAGCGCGGCATGCCCGGCTACGAGGGCTACCTCAACGAGCGGGTCGTCGCCCTGCCTGAAGTCCTCCGTGACGCCGGCTACCACACGCTCATGTCTGGCAAATGGCATCTGGGCCTGACCCCCGAGCGTTCCCCCTACCGCCGCGGCTTCGACCGGTCCCTCGCTCACCTTCCTGCCTGCTCCAACCACTACGCCTACGAGCCCCAGCTCCAAGGCTCCGACGAAACACCCACCTTCCTCGAAGCCAGCTACATCGCCCTACACATGGAAGACGACAAATACGTCAAGAAACTCCCCGATGACTGGTACTCCTCCGACGGCTACGGCGACAAAATGCGTGAATATCTCCAAGACTGGCACGAACGTGGCGATGATCGGCCCTTTTTCGCCTACCTCCCCTTCACCGCACCACACTGGCCCCTCCAAGCCCCCCGCGAATACATCGATCACTACCGGGGCGTCTATGATGACGGACCCGACGCTCTCCGACTCAAGCGTCTTGAACGCCTCAAAGCCCTCGGCATGATCAGCCCGGACGTCGAGCCCCACCCCGTCGTCGCCGATGAAGACGAATCCAAACCCTGGGATCAATTCACCCCGGAGGAGAAGAAGCTGTCCTGCACCGCCATGGAAGTCTTCGCCGGCATGGTCGAATGCATCGATGCCAACGTGGGCAAGGTCGTCGACTACCTTTCCTCTATCGGCGAACTCGACAACACCTTCGTCTGCTTCATGTCCGACAACGGTGCTGAAGGCGCCGCCTACGAGGCCTACCCCATGGTCCAAAGCGGCGTCATGCCCCACCTCCAAAAATACTACGACAATTCCCTGGAAAACCTAGGGAACTACAACTCCTTCATCTGGTACGGTCCACGCTGGGCCCAAGCCGCCACTGCCCCATCGCGGCTCTACAAAGCCTACACCACCGAAGGCGGCGTCCGCGTACCCTTCCTTGCCCGCTTTCCCACCTCCCTCACCACCGACTCCCACGTCAAATCCGGCTCCATCACCGACCAGTTCGCCACCGTCATGGACCTGGCCCCCTCCATCCTCGACATGGCCGGCATCTCCCACCCCGCCCCCTCCTACCAGGGCCGTGAGATCGTCCCCATGCGGGGCAAATCCTTCTACCCCTGGGCCGCGGGCACGAATCCCCGCATCCACGAGAAGGACTTTATCCAAGGCTGGGAAACCTGCGGCCGGGCTGCCCTGCGTTTCGCCGACTGGAAGATCGTCTATATCCCCAAGCCGAAGGGCCCAGAGCGGTGGCAACTGTATAATCTGGCCAAGGACCCCGGGGAGATTCATGACCTGGCGGAGCAGGAACCGGAGCGGTTGAAACAGTTGTTGAAACTCTGGGATCAGTATGTCATTGAGACGGGGGTGATTCCGTTGAATCCGGATCTGGGGGAGTTCTTGGAGGCGACAGAGGCGCAGATGCCCGAGAATGCTTGGATGGAGTTTGATTATTGGAAGAAGGGGGCTAGGGATGAACCGGAGAAGTTTACGCGAAAGCCGCCGCGATTTCAGAGAGTTGTGAAGCAATTTTAGTTAGTGCGCACAGATGTTTGGTTTAGGTCATCTCCACTCACCATCAACGTGTATTCCATAGTTCTGGGCTGGATGGGGCCTTGTTTGAAGTGATAGCGATACATGACAAAGAAGAATCTAGGAAATATTCATCGGTATACAGCAAAAACTTATAGTGCAGTGTGAAGACGGTGAGCGAGGCGGTAGTGGAGGCGGTGGTAGAAGCGGCAGGAATCCCCGGCCGTAATTGGCTTCCTGACCAACGGCGGTCCGTCATAATATGTTTGTGACGGGCAGTTCCAGGATAATTCCTGGGTAACACCACGGATTGTGTCACACTGGAGCTGCTTCGGTCATCTTCTGTCTTCAACATCCACGAATCTCTCCATGTCTCCATCCAAAAGAAAGCGTTCCTCGCCTCCTCCACCCCTCCGACGCTCCGCACGGCTGAGAGCCAGTGCATCGAGTAGCCTGCCTCCCCCCTCACAGCAGAGAGGGCGGTCCACTCTATCAACCGACATAGAGTCGGAGGAGACCTGGCCCCGTTTACGAGCAGCTGCAACTAATAGGATTGGCCGATATGAAAACCAGGGGCGCCCCAATGAGGGAAACTTGCCGAGCGCATTAACGGCTTTCTTGGATTGGCTACCAGACGGTGGGCGAGAGTCCATGGCAAGAGATATTATAGACGCCACAACAGATGACCAGCTCCACACAGTATTTTCGAATCTCCTCCCTGCGCTTGCTATGCCTAGTAAGTCATTTAATATCCTAGCAGATACTGTAACTGCTAAAGAGACAAGTGAAAACTCGCTCAAGACCTGGCACCATCATCAGCTCCCCGCACGCCCGCAGATTACAATCAGTGGAGGCCGTCGCCGCGACCCTAGACCAGCCCAGTGAGCGCGAAAAGGAATTCCGTGACAAATGTATGGAACGTGATGGATATCGCTGTGTGGTTACTGGACATTTGGACACGGGCACATGGGTAAGGAGGGGGCGTCCGGAAGACGTGTATTTTGCGCCGGTGGAGGCGGCCCATATTATCCCTTTCTCTTATGCCTCCTGGCGCAATTTTGCAGTAGGTTTCTCACCTGCCTATCTGGCTTCTGGATATCCATACTAACCGGAAAGGAACCGCCACCCCATATCTCTACCGCATGGGAAGTCTTGTGGCGTTGTTTCCCCGGTGTCCGTCGGGCAGGGATGACGGTTGAATCCATCAACAGCCTAGCCAACGGCCTTAGCTTACGCAACAGCGTGCATTGCGCATTTGGAGAGTTTGCCATCGCTTTCAGACCGACTGTGAGGACTTCTAAAAGCCATGTGTAGTAACCAATAACATTTGACTGACTGTCTAGGACATCCCAAATGTCTACGAGCGCATTCTGTTTAGCGACTTCCCGAGGCTCGAGAGGGATGCGCTGCCCGAGAGCGACAGGATCGAGTTCAAGAGGGCGCCTGGTGCGGAGGACACGGAGCTGCCCAGCGCCGCACTCCTAGACTGCCACTACCGCCTTGCCGAGATTCTCAACGCGTCCGGCATGGCTGGCATGATCGACGAGCACTGGCGCCGATTAGAGGATTTAAAGGGCCGCACAGGGGGCATGCTGCGCCCGGATGGAGGAACAGACGTCGGTGGATACTTGGCCGTCGCGCTGTGGGAGAGGATCCCTTGTTGTCTTGCAGAATAGAGAGACTGCTGACTTCCTTGGCTGAGATGCGAAGTCACAGAAACCCTAATAAACCACACGAATCTAAGCCTCGGTATCCAACATACGCAAACATTGTACATGTTCTCCAAGAACAATGAAGGCACCCGTCTGCAGACCACCTTTGCCAATCATGCTATTAATGACACAGACATTGACTCTCACAAAGATATAGCGGGCCCCATTAGGACAATAGAATATGACTTGATTTGACTAGGTTTTCACAATATAGATTCCAACAAGCAAAAGTCAGTAGCCCATGGGCTCGTCTATGTCCAGCTCCAAATAGACCGGAGGTTCGGCAATGGGGTCAATGGCGCCAGGATATGTAAGATTTTCAGGTAAGACTAAGGACTTGTATAACAAACCTATATTTAGCATTACTAAATCGACCCCCACCCTGCATTACTCCCAACAGTACCTAACCTTAACAAGAACGTCCATGAGTAAAGACCACCCTACTCATCCTCCTCCTCCTCCTCTCTAAAATCACAAGTTCCCCTTGCACAGCGGTAAACAAACACACAGCCGCGTTCTACCTACCCACGAGCAATCTCCCCACAATCACACAAGGGATTCCCATCCCTAATACCCTCCCAATCATCGAAACCCATCCCGGGGCAAGTCCTGCAGCGGTCGTACCACCTGTTCACATTGCCATTGCGGTTATCCCGGGTTTGGCGACGAGACATGACACGCTCGCAGCACGATGGTGCGCGCGAGAAAAGCTGAGGGATTGCTCCTTCCATTCCTCGAGCTGCTTTCGTGGAGTAAATTGGGGTAAATGTCTTTGACATGTTAGGTTGGATTGGATTGAAGTGTATATAGAGCACTTACGATGATTGTATGCGGTTGTAGACTAGCTGTTCTTGTGATAAAGTAGGTATGAGATTGTAGTCAGTAAGTAGTCGGGTGGTGATGGGAGGGATAAGTTTGAGCTGAATGTGTTGGAGAGTGGATGTAGGTCTTTCTTATAGGTATTTATACTGTGAAATCTGTCCGTCTCTGTCTGGATGACGACTGACCAGGTCTGGGTTTCCGCGCCAGCCGCAACAGGTGTGGGGTTGGTTCCAAGTCTGTGTGATATGCACTGAGTCGCGAATTGAGCATTTCATGCTGGTGAGCCATCGAGTAGACCTTTGCTGGGCGGGCGGGTTAAGCCGTGATGGTATGCTCGATTTCTGAAGATCCCATTCGTAGCTTCATACTGGGGTGTGAGCGGATTATACTCGGATGGACTCGATGTGGACAGCTTTCCGTTCACCTGAACAGCCTATCTCTTATTCCGACATGACTCCTACGTCTGATACTTCGACGACCCTACTGTTTTATCCAATAGAACTCGATTTCTCTGCCCCGCAGACCGGTTGGAACATCGACCAGGGCACTTTCTATACTGGTACTTCCGAGACCAGCTGCGGGTCAGTGATTGCCCCGATTACTATAACTGGCCGCCGCTCGCTAACATCCATATACATATCCAGGGCGACTTCCGCGGGGGGGGGGTGGGGGGTTATTATGGATTGGTTCGGTTGAAGTGTCGTTGGAATCCATAGGTGATTGAAAGGGTAGATGTGCATTCCCCATGGTGAATTGAATTCTCCACATGATCTTATATATTTTCTGTTTCGAATATTAAGGAAGTTCGCGTGTCTTTGCGAGCAGAGAGCGTATTAGATACGCTATCGCGATGATTGAATTCGGATATACCTGTTGGCTGTGGACTCGGACCAAAGTTACCCGCTAGACTTTTCATCACAGATTCTAGTCTTAGAACACATACGACCAAGAGTGTAGAGAATAGAACTTCTCGTCCAATTAGCCATATGCAAACCACTAGTTAAATGCATTTGGATGGTACTACTAGATGAACCCTGACCTGGTTGTCCACCGCTACTCCAAACGGAAAGAGGAAGTATGGATAGACTAGGGAGTTCATAATTTGGTAGAGTAGACAGAGAGAAGATCTCTTCATGTTTAACATATCATTAACATTATTTCCTTAGATTTCCTAGCTTTTGTAACTTTACTAGCTAATGACAAGATCTAACCCTCACTTCTTGGAGCGCTCGCAAGGGTGGCCCATGTCACATTGCACGTCGCATCACTTTAAGATTGTGAAATTAGGAAATATATCCAAGATGAGCTTCAATGGCATAGATTTGAAATAAGAACTGAACGGACAGTTCCTGGCGGATTAAATATGCCAGGTTCGGGCAGGGAGCACGTTGGAGGATTCCGGGGATTGCGAGAATGGGGGATGTCGAGGAAGAGGGATGTCACGGCTTCTCCAGTTGTTGTGGTGTTACTGGGAGCTAGCTGGGAGAGGCCGAGCACCGATGATGTCCTGGGTGGTAGCGTTGCTGGCAACGTCTACATGAATATGGAGAATCTCTGTACCTATTGTACCCTACCTACCGAAAGGGAGGGAAGGCGCTAGATAGTGGATGTGGATAGTGGATGGGGGGGCCTTTGGTTCCTCCCCCTCAGAGCTTCAGCGAGAGTTCGAGCTCCGACGGGTCAGCAATTAGATTAGTGCCTCAGGGATCATCAACCTGTTGCCTGTCGACACCGAGGTACTCAAGAGCTTTGAATCTGTCGGATTAGGAGAGTCGTCAAGACTGTATCGAAATGATCCATGTTTTTTTTTTTTTTTTTTTTTTTTTTTTGGATAGCTGGTGTTGGGTTCACACATTCGGGGATCAGTTATTATCCTCGTTTTTTTCATCGTCTCCCGATCACAATTCGACCTTGCCGCTGCCGGTACTGTGCCTGATCAAAGTACCGTCCAGAGGACCCCCGTGTGCCTGTTAGCGGCTATATACGCATCCGCACAGCCGTTTGCCAAGTTCGACGACTATCTCTGTCTTCTGAATGCTTACACCCCGCCTCCGACCGACCTGCTCTGGCATATGGTCCTTGAACTTGTTCTTCGGGAGACTCACACCCCTCATCTCGCGACACTTCAAGCTGGGATTCTCTATCTCCATCGTCCGGTCCCTGCCACCGAAACTATGGTGGCCGATAGCGGCTTTCTGTGGTCCTGGGTTGGCATGCTCGTCGGGACTGCGACGAGTCTAGGACTGCAGCTGGACTGTCGACCCATGGGGCTACCGCTGTGGGAGCGGAGGATTCGCCGTCGGCTGTGGTGGGCTCTCTACGCCGAAGACAAATGGCGAAGCTTGCTGATGGGACGCCCATCCTATATCGGAACAGATGAGTGGGATGTATCCGATCTCGACGACGAGGATTTCACTCTGTCGGAGAGCATATGTGCGGCCTTGCAACCGCTTCCTACGCAGGTTTCCCGGGAGGTTCTTTGCGCACAACCATTCCAACAATTTACCCAGTTGTGTCGCATTGCAGACGAAGTTCAGCAATCGCTATAGTAAGTCCACCTAGCTTCCTTCGGCAGTCAGTAGTGGAGAAAGTGACCGATAACTTAGTACACTCCGAGCCTCTCAACGCCTGGCGTCCGACTTTCACGGTACGCTCGCAATTGCCGGTCCCCTTTTGCAGCAGCTTAAAGAATGGTCTGCGCATTTGCCGGCACATGTTAGCCAGCATAACCCTCACACTGCTCCAAGCATATCCTCACCGGTGCGACGTCCTCACTTTGCCTGCAGCTTGCTGGAAATCTTCATATTCCGTGCTCTCCTACAACCGATGGTCCGTTCGGCCACCCCGCCGCCGCTCCGCGAAGAAACCCGCGAACCACCCGGCTTTACCGACGAATTCACCGATCTACTAGCACAGCTGTTCGAGGTCGACGAGATCGAGCCATCTCTGGCCATTGACCTATCTGACCAGAACGGCATGGGCAGCGCGGTGCTCCGGACCGCCGAGAGCTGTGCGGACAACATGGTCCGGATGGTCAGTGAAATGGGATCGGCCGATCTGTCAGGGTTCTGGCATTCATGTACGTATGCCCTAGTTGATAGTCTAGCAATTCTGACATGCACAGGGGCCCGCATTGCCTTTGCGACCGTCTCCAACTTCCTGTTGCTGCTTGTGGTCCAGGCACCCACTAAAGACCATGCTCTCCGGGCTAAAGCACGATTGAACCCTTGGCGTCATGCTCTGCGGACCCAGAGTAGTGGATGTTCAATGATGAATCTGGGATTGATCAGATTGGAGGGGCCTCTTTGGGCCGGACTGTCAAGCACTTACTACCTCCCGCGGCATGTTAAAGATGCCCTTGAAGGGGCCGAGCACAGCGCCGAGGCAACGCCAGTCATGTCGGATGGGTTGTTACGGTAACTGTAAGCAAAACAGTATTTTCAGCATACGATGTATTTCTCCAATGAGTCGATTGTACTCGCATCAATCCTACCATGTGGGTAGATCATGATCTAGTATATCCATACTATACAACACATCATGACATTGAAAGGTCCTTGTAGAGGACTACTCCAGCTGTCAGGACAAGAATATAGCAACCTCATCTACAGTATCCATGACTCCTGAGAGGATGGCCTAACAGGGCTGTTGCTGTGCTGCAATGGACCTCGGAAGTCGGGCTAACCCGAACCCCGTGGGGAAGCCGGACCCTGGCAGGCAGCCAGGCCGCATTCAGGCATGACCCGGCTTATCCGACTTCCCCGACTCTGTCCCTTGCTTCTCCTCTCTCCTCTTTCCTTTCCCGTCTCCCCCTCACATCACGCCACTCTTGTTTGGATGGTTCATCCTCCCCCGCTAAGCAATGCCACGTCCATCCCTCTGTTAGTCAAAGCGGGGTTTCTTCACCGGTGTTCAGACAGCGTCATTCCCCACCACCACCGGGAAGCGTGAGCGGCAGTGGAGGAACAAAGTGGATCCTCGCCCATTGCTCGGAAGGATGATCTACCGATCACCGTGTGGCTGCTACCATCATCGGTCGCCAATGGTCCGACAGCTCAACTGATGCAATGAATCTGCCGACGTTTAGCCGTGTATAAATATGACCTGCAGGTAGAACAAACGAGCACCGAAAACACATCCATCAAGATGCGGTCGTCCTGGTTCCTGCTGCCAGCCTTGCTGGCCATCGAGGCCCTGGCCGTGCCCTACGAGCAGTATATCCTTGCGCCGAGCTCTCGCGACTTAATCCCCGCCTCAGTGCGACAAGTGAACGGCTCCGTCACCAATGCGGCCGCTCTGACTAGCTCCACCAGCGGAGAAGCTACCTTCAACGGCATCTCCTCGGTCACCTATGACTTTGGCGTGAATGTCGCGGGTATCGTCTCCGTGGATGTCGCCTCCACGTCCTCGGAATCCGCCTTCATTGGGGTAGCATTCACAGAGTCGAGCCTGTGGATAAGCAACGAGGCATGCGATGCGACTCAAGATGCTGGTCTTGACACCCCCCTCTGGTTCCCGGTCGGACAGGGTGCTGGCGTTTATACCGTGGACAAAAAATACAATCGTGGGGCATTCCGTTACCTGACGGTCATCAGCAACACCACGGCCACCGTGTCGCTCAACAGCGTTCAGATCAACTATACTGCAGCTCCCACGCAAGACCTGCGAGCATACAAGGGATACTTTCATAGCAATGATGAACTCATCAACCGCATTTGGTATGCAGGTGCTTACACCCTGCAGCTCTGCAGCATCGATCCCACGGCTGGAGACGCCTTGGTGTGGCTGGGTATTATCGACTCATCCGACAACATCACACTCCCCCAGACGGATACCTGGTGGTCGAACTACACCATTACCAATGGCAGCAGCACTCTGGTTGATGGGGCCAAGCGCGATCGGCTCGTCTGGCCGGGTGATATGTCCATTGCTTTGGAGAGCGTGGCTGTCAGCACCGCCGACCTGTACAGTATTCGCACGGCATTGGAGTCTTTGTATGCTCTGCAGAAAGCTGACGGTCGCCTGCCCTATGCTGGAAAGCCGTTTACCGATATTGTCAGTTATACGTACCACTTTCATAGTCTGATCGGTGCGGCATCTTACTATGAGTACACCGGAGACCGTGCGTGGTTGTCCCGGTACTGGGGACAGTACAAGAGGGGCGTCCAGTGGGCGTTGGGCAGTGTGGACCACACTGGTCTGGCCAACATCACCGCCAGTGCTGACTGGCTGAGGTTTGGCATGGGGGCGCATGTAAGTCCTCGGGTGTTTTGCCTGCTTACGTGTCACTCACTAATAAGAACAGAACATTGAAGCCAACGCAATTCTCTACTACGTCCTCAATGATGCCATCACTCTGGCCCAAACCCTGAATGACTACTCCAGCATCAGGAATTGGAGCACAACCGCGGCAGGTATCAAGACTGCTGCAAATGCACTTCTCTGGGATGATGCGAGTGGACTTTATACCGACAATGAGACCACCACCCTCCACCCTCAAGATGGCAACTCCTGGGCCGTCAAGGCTAACCTCACCCTTTCGGCTAACCAGAGTGCTGTCATCTCATCCGCGCTCGCTGCCCGCTGGGGTCCGTACGGGGCACCCGCCCCCGAGGCCGGCACGACAGTGTCCCCTTTCATCGGCGGGTTCGAGCTGCAGGCTCATTACTTAGCCGATCAGCCCGACCGAGCGCTCAATCTTCTGCGGCTGCAATGGGGATTCATGCTCGACGACCCGCGCATGACCAATTCAAGTTTCATCGAGGGATACTCGACCGATGGATCATTGGTATATGCGCCATACCGCAATACACCGCGGGTGTCGCACGCCCATGGCTGGTCAACGGGGCCAACATCCGCCTTGACAATCTATGCGGCAGGATTGCACCTCACCGGGCCGGCGGGGGTGACATGGTTATTCAAGCCCCAGCCCGGCAACTTGACCCAGGTAGAGGCGGGCTTTGAGACTCGGTTGGGGTCGTTCGAGTCCATCATCAGCAGATCCTCGACCGGTAAGTACCAGGATCTAACCTTCACTGCGCCCAATGGAACCTCAGGATCGGTGGAGCTTGGCGGTGTCACTGGACAGCTTGTGTCCGACCAGGGGGTGAGTGTGCAGCTAGTCGGGGGGAAGGCTAGTGGATTGCGCGGAGGGACATGGAAGTTGAAAAGCTTGTGAGATTGTTGTGACTGTATAGTGTTCCTTGCCACTTGATGAAATAAAATGTGCGTGCAGCCGACGTCACGGTGACTGTGCCGTGCGTTTTCTCAGGCGATAAAATATGACTACTTTCAATTTCTCAACACCTGCTGCTTCCATCATCCGGCTATATCCAGCATGCATCTACTGTCATTTTCTTGGCTTTTTGTCTCAGCTCTCGCCGCTCTCGCCGCTCTCGTTCCGTCGCCCGGTGACACCGCTGTTGTCCCAGGATGGCATCTGCAGTCGTCTCTCCGAGTCACAGACCGTCTCAGCAGGCTTTCACAGCCCAACGCGGACACCTCGTCATGGCACCGGGTCGACTCGCGGGGGACGGTCATGGCTGGCCTGCTCCAGAATGGCATCTACAATGAGACTGACCTCTTCTACGGCGACCACCTCGCATCCGTCGATCTGTCGAGCTTTCAGTCGCCCTGGCTCTACCGCGAGGAAGTGAGTCTGCAGCCCCCGCCCCGAGGCGACCATATTTTTCTCGTCACGCACGGTGTTACGTCACGGGCAGACATATTCATCAATGGCGCACAGATCGCCTCTCACTCATTCCAACAAGGGTGTTACGGCGGCCACCGGTACGACATTACCCCTCACGTTCGATCCGGCTCGAATGCCATTCTCGTCCAAGCATATCCAACGGCCTACCTGGCGGACTTTGGCCAGGGCTTTGCAGATTGGAATCCATACCCGCCTGACAACGGCACCGGTATCTGGAGGAATGTGGAGCTCAAACACACCGGACCGGTGTCCTTGTCTCCACTACGCATCTTGTCAAGTTATAATGGCACCGGCACGGAGAAAGTCACCGTGGATGTGAGGACTGATGTGACCAATCATGAGAATGGCCCGGTGACTGGGGTGCTTCAGGGGGTCATCCAATCTGAAGACGGATCTCGAACTATGCCATTCTCCAGCCCCGTCCGTCTGCGAGGGGGCGAGACCACTACTATCACCATCTCCGTTTCTGTGAAGAACCCTCGCATCTGGTGGCCTGCTGCATGGGGCCAGCAACCCCTATATGTCGCCCAAGCCAACGTCACGATCAAAGACCAAGTCGCTGATCGGACACGCACCACCTTCGGAATCCGTTCGGTGACAGCCTCGCTGAGTCGCGAGAGTGACATCTCCTTCACGGTTAATGGGTCACCATTTCGGGTTCGAGGTGCTGGCTATGCGCCGGATATCTTTCTTCGCTTCGATACTGATCGCGTCCGCAACATTCTCCAGTACGTGTTGGATATGGGTCTCAACACAGTCCGTCTGGAGGGGAAGATGGAGCATCCGGAGCTGTATGATCTGGCCGATCGGATGGGAGTGATGGTGATGGCAGGGTGGGAGTGTTGCGACAAATGGGAGGGCTGGGAGGTGTGTTCTCCCATTCTTGCTCCAGGACCAGCTTACAGTGTCTGATAGTATAACGACGATGCCAACGGCCTTAAGTGGGACGATGCCGACTACAAAACTGCCGAGTTCTCCATGCTCCACGAAACCGAACAGCTACAGCCCCATCCCTCGCTTCTTGCCTTCCTCGTCGGCTCCGACTACTGGCCCAACGACCGCGCCACGTCCATCTACCGCTCCGCCCTGCGACGCATGGACTGGCCCAATCCGATCGTCTCCTCCGCCGCGCAACGCGGATATCCGTCCAAGCTTGGGCCCTCCGGCATGAAAATGCTCGGTCCGTATGACTGGGTGCCCTCGAACTACTGGTACGGGAGTCAGCGGGGGGCTGCCTTCGGGTTTGGGTCTGAGCAGGGCGCTGGGGTGGGCACGCCGGAGCTCAGCAGTCTGCGGCGGTTCCTCCCCGCGCAGGACCTCGATACTCTGTGGAAACGGCCTGATGTCGGGCTGTTTCATATGTCCCAATCGGATTCTCAGTTCTACACCCGATCGATCTACAACGCCGCGCTGGCAGCACGATACGGCGCGCCCTCCTCCTTGACTGACTACCTCTTCAAGACACAGCTAATGGACTACGAGGCCACGCGTGCCGAATTCGAAGCTTTCGCCGTACGCCAGAGCGCGTCACGACCCGCCACAGGAGTAATCTACTGGATGTTGAACAGCGCCTGGCCTAACCTCCACTGGCAATTATTCGACTACTATCTCCATCCGGCGGGAGCATACTATGGAACCAAGATCGGCACTCGAATCGAACATGTCGCCTACGATCCAGAAAGCCACGACGTGCACCTAATCAACCACTCCCTGGACAAACAAGGACAGCGAGTCGTAGTCATCGACCTGATGGACCAACGGGGGAACCATATCTCCACCGAGGGATTTCGCATAGACACCACCCCTACCACTTCAAAACAGGTCACACGGCTCAGAAACATCCCCGACATTGGCTTCCTCCGTCTTATCCTCCAAGATACCCACGGCGCGACTCTCAGTCGCAACGTGTACTGGGTGTCAAACCACATGGATAAACTCGACTGGGAGAAGTCGAATTGGTACACTACCCCGGTTACTGAGTATGCGAATTTCACTCCACTGAGCAGCCTCCCATCCGTACAACTCCTCACGACAGTGAGAGTCCAAGAGAAGTCTAACTCGGTGTTAAAAATCGAGATTACATTGGAAAATCGATCCAAAACCCCAGCATTCCTTCTCCATCTTCTACTGTTAGATCCAGCAACGCTGGAAGAGATCGTCCCGGTATATTGGGAGGATAACTACGTGACAGTGTTTCCAGCAGAGCAAATAAAACTCACAGTCCAGGTGACTGGTGTGAGAGAATGGAGAATGATAATCGAAGGAGGAAATATGCAACGGAAAGTCATCGGAGAGGGAAAGTAGGGGTATCATCTCAGATTATTTACTAGATAGGATTTGCTGGTATTAGTTAATGCGGAATAATTAAAATACACAAAGACTATCTCCAGTTTATATTCAGTTTAAATTAAGTCTAAGAATTGGTTGCTTATCTATCCCCTATAACCCCTCCCCCTCATCCCATCAAAAGTATGAATATATGATCTAGTAGTAATCCATTGCATCACTGAAACCACTACATAGCATTTGATTATAGTGTCGCCATTTCACTTGATCGTTACTTTTACTTTTACTATACACACCACCACTGCCATCATTATGATTATTCACAATAAGTTCACTCACTGATTATCACTTATTTACATGGATAATCACATGAATTCATCATTCCTACGTAAGATACCATTTTGGGGGGGGGGGAATACACATTGTATCTGAACTGCGGGATCTACTTTTAA
>KV907499.1:636683-774579 GCA_001990825.1 Aspergillus carbonarius ITEM 5010
GGGAGGGGGGGGGGGGGTTAATTGTTGTCTTTGGGCAGTATTAATTAGATTAGAAGGACTTGTGGGGAATATAGTGATGATTATAATGTTTGGTAGTAGTCATGGTGATTTAGATGGGGTGAGATGGTGAGATAGTTAATATAGTGTGGGGCGCTATACATAGTAAATGTAAATGTAAGGGATGTTGTTATGTTATGAGAATGGTATATGTGAAGTACAGAGGTGATAAGGATGGAGGATGGGCAAGACTTCTCTTATTATTATTATTATTTGCTTTCTTTTCAGAAATGTAGTTATTTGCGGAGTGGAGAGGGTTACATCCTTCTCAAATCATCACGTCTTCCCCGTTAGGTTGATGGTTTGTACAGGTTGGCAATTAGCTGTAATCAATGGTAATAAGCTAATCCAAACAGGTAGGTTGTATGTAAAATTAAGGTTTGCGGGTGGGGCCCACTACGGACATATGGCTCCGCGGTTAGGCTAGTCTCAACCCTCAAAGTATATACGGTGGAGTGTCCGGCCGCAATTCCTACAACCATACTTTTCTGCATTCAGTCAGACTCAAGTCATTAGGGATGGCTCCGAGAAGAATTCATCTCGTTCGGCACGCACAGGTGTGGATATCTGACCCTTCTCACCGCCTAATTGACCATTATAGGGATATCATAATCTCGGCATCGAGTACTGGAATCTTCCGGACCCGCTGCTCACCGACCATGGAAAGCAGCAGTGTTTAGGGCTTCGTCAGAGCTTTGCTGCGATGCCACCGGTGGATTTGGTGGTTAGTTCGCCCTTGCGTCGCGCCATTTATACCGGGTTGGAGGGCTTCAGTGATGTGGAGAGACAGGGGCGGAGATTGATGGCCCTGCCGGATCTTCAAGAAATCAGTAGCCTTCCTTGTGACGTTGGGAGTAGTGTGAGGGATTTGAGGGTGGAGATGGAAGGACAAGGGTTGCCGGTAGATTTGAGCTTGGTTGGTGAATCGTGGCGGGAAAAGGTATGACGATAGTTGTGTGGTGTGTGGGTTTACTGGTCTTGTCGGACTAATACTGCTATACTATAGACGGGAAGATTTGCGCCCACGCAAGAGAAGATTTCTGCACGATGTGAAGATCTTCGACATTGGCTGCATGCACGACCCGAGAAGGAGATTGTTGTGGTGTCGCATGGATGTCTATTGCATTTTTTGACCGAGGATTGGGAGGATGGGTGTATGTATGAAGGTGAGTCTCTCCGGCAGTGTAGTTGATAGATACTGTTGGGACATTACACCAGATTAATTCTGACATACTCATCTGACAGGCACCGGTTGGCGCAACGCTGAATTCCGCACATACGAGTTCAACACCGCCGGACGACTCCAATTGCAAGAGACGCGGGAATCCCGCCGGCGACGCAGGTCGGGATGGCCGCCGACTGGCGCGGAGCAGGAGGCGATGCGGGATCGGGTGTTGCAGGGCTGGGCCCAGCAGGGCTATCCGATTCTTTCCGAGAGAGACCCCAAACTGTAGTAGTTAGTTAGTTACGAGTAGTAGTCAGCAGAACCCCACTTCGCAGAACTTCTGGCGCACATTCTGTACTTCGCATCATCCTCAGCTGCTCCGTCTCATGTCCTCCCGTCGGGCGAGCATCACTGCAGATAAAGACTGCCCCAGATGCCGATCCCGTCGCATCAACTGCGACCGGGCACGGCCGGCATGCCGCAAATGCACTTCGCGTGGATTCTCCTGTCCCGGCTACGGCCTCATTCTGAAATGGAACCAAGGTGTAGCCAGTAGAGGCAGACTGGCGGGTAGGCAGCTGCCGATCCCCGATCAGGCTGATGTGACAGTGTCCGAACTCATGCATCATTACCATCAGAACGTATCTGCGAAGCTGGCCTGGGTGGACGGCCCCATGAACCCATGGAGGCTCGTTATTATTCCGCTGGCGGGCACATCCCCGACGGTCCTCCATGCCGTGCTGGCGCTGGCGTCGGAGGACCTCGCAGTGAGGTTTCCGCCCGGTCACCCGCGCCGTCAGCATCTGCAAGGTATCTCCGAACGCCGGCGGAACCAGGCCTTGGCCTCGGTGGCGCAATTGATCCGTCGTATGAGGGAGGTGAGCTCCTCCAGCGAAGCACAATGTGCGCTGGCCGCCACCCTGATCCTCTACAATGTCGAGCTGCTTGGCGCGTCCGCACAGTGGCGGATGCATCTGGAGGCTGCGCGTGTGATCCGTCAATGGAAAGAGCACGCTTTTACACACGGGCGCTCGGAGATCGATGCCTTTCTGGTCTACGAGCAATACTATGCGAGTGTTTTTGCGGGACTGACAACGTTCGATACATTGAATGAGTATGAGACGGACCTTAAATACGACAACAACGCCATCTTTAGTGACTTTGTCAGCATCATCAGCCAGGTGACGCGCCTCGAGCGATTGAAACACAACCAACATTTTGTCATCCATTCTTCCTTGCTCGACACCATGGCGCACGATCTGGAGGCTGCCAAAACCCGCATGCTCCAATTGGGCCTCGTGCTCCGCTGGCAGACGGACGATGCGCGCAGCAGTTTCCAGCACCTGGTGTGGATCTTCTATTATGCCGTCCTGATCTATATCTATCACGTGGCCGATGCCTCTCTAGATACCCTTCAGTCTTGGCGAGACGCGATCCTTAACCATCTGGCCCTTCTCCCTGATAAACGCGCGTTTGCACAAGACTTAGTGTGGCCGCTGTTTATTGCAGGCACCGAGTGTCGCGGCTGCCCACAGAAACAGGATGTTGTCGCCCATGAGCTCGAACGGGTGATGGAGATCAGCGGTACGTTAGACCGACGCAACGTGTTGTCGTTTCTGCGGCAGTTTTGGTCGGAGCGCAGCGGCACGTGGATTCAACTCATGCGACAGTCGCCAGAGCGGCGGATGCTCATACTGTGATCTCTGCGGCACAAGACATTTTTAAAACCTCGTCGATACTTTTTCCCGTGACCTTGGCTTCTTTTCGTGCCTCACGAAACCGGATACGCCATATAATATGGCTAGTATAGATGCCCATCTCGAGTGTCACACTATTCATTAGCCAGGAACAACCCCGGAAGGGTATACTCACACCACAATATACATGACTCCCCCGAGGATGTCGAAGGACCCTTGGGCCACTGTTCTTGTTAGCCTGTATTATACCTTTGATCCTATAATCATACCCAGTGCAAACAGCGAAAATAATCCCCCTAGTGTATCAATACACAAAAAGACCCAATCTATACCATCAGCATACGCAGCAATCCAAACAGGAAGACATACTAATCCCAATCACCCGACCATTTCTCTTCCATAATTCCCAATAAATCGGCACCACGCCCGCTGCCAGCAGAACCGCGGCAATAGCCCCGACGAGAATATCAGGCCAGGTGATGCCTTTATCGTATGGGATCTACCCAATTACATTTATCATCAGAAACAACAACACGGAAAAGGAATAATAGAGATAATTACCCTCAAAGTAAAAACCAGAAGTACTTCAATCCCACCCATAACCACTAACAAACCAATACAAGCTATTGTAGCTTTCCACGTACTATAACCACTACTTCACATTAGTATACCCACTTCACCTCCCCCCTTAACATCAATGAAAGAAGTATAGGATGATAAACCTACTAATCATAACGCAAAATCTGCGCCCAAATCACCGCCGAAAACGTCCCAAAGATCTGCGGTTGGATTTGCATGGGCAAATTCACCCCCTACCCTCACCACTTAATACCTTTCTTCTATTTCCCACCCACAACCTTATATCCCCAAACAACTTGACGCAAGTCACAAGAATTCAACATACCTGTAAAATCAAATAAACACCCATCGGCACAGCACCTACACCTATCATCAGCATATTTTTTTTTATCTTCTTTCTTTCTTCCATAATCATGATACATAAGCGAGGAGGAAGAGGGAACCAACAAACAGCCCATAAAAACCCCATCGTAGCAGGTAATCCTTCTGTTTTCTTTCTTCTCCAATTATACCAGATCTGCGGGATGAGTTGGATACACCAGAAGATGGTGCCGATGGTGCCGAGGGCTGTGGAGGTGGTGGTGGTGGTGGTTGATGAGGACATGGTTTGTTGCCTTTGGTAGGGAGAAGATGATGATGGGGGGAGGAAGTTTGGGATGTGGAAGGATTTGCAGAGGGCAGAGTTTGGGGATTTTAGTTGGTAGGATGAACTGGATTATTTACTAGAGTATGATAGATACAGATATTGGTAAGTAAGTATACAGTGGAAGAAAGAGTGGGGCGCGGTAACGGCTTTAGGCAAGTCGGGTGAGAAACTGGAAAGGGTCTGGAATATTACATACACTCCAGGTCCGACTTGTTCTTGGGGTTTTTAGTCCAGTACTAGAGTTGGGGCATCCTGATTATGGAATCTGGAAAGATACTATGTATGATGAGAGGGGATGCGTTCATGGCACATCCCGCTGCCTCATACTTCGGGAAGCTGTGTATTGTTTAAATATAAATCAATCATAGGAATCTAAACATCATGCAAAGGGACTTATACTGTAGTGAATTATTAGGAATCCGTCGTGGCCTTAGGCAGATATATATTCAAGGTGGAAGTCACCTTATTCTACTACTATTAAGTCATGTCTCTTCTTTCCGTGTTCCAACTTGCCATTATCATTTTTTACCTTCTCCAGCAACTTCAAAGTCATTTCCCCATACAGGGATCGATATCCGCCCCGCCCCTCGAAACTACCTGGAAAGCTTACAATAATCATACGTCACTGATTACACAATATCGTTGAAATGGCTTCTTCTTCCACCAGAGGTGAAGACGACATGGCCCCGTCTACAACGGCCCAGTTGATTATACCCATCCCGATGGTCTCCGTTATTCCCTCCTGTCAACTTGCAATGACCGGGCTCCATCCCCCAAAAACCTTTACAAACCTAACCGATGTTAACAAGGCAATCCGCACCAAGGTAGAAAAGCTACAAGCCAAAGACGTTACGCAGTACATCTCATACAAGCATGTCTCTCCTCAGAAGTTCACATGGATCGATGAACATCGAGATCAGTTGGAATGCAAAGTGAGATTTGCATATTACCCAGATATCAGTACAATGATTATCAAAATCCCCACCCGGGAGCATGAAATCACACATACCAACATCGGAGAAACAGTTACCATTCAAATCCGAAACATGGGCATTCCTCGAGATGAGTACCTGGCCCTTGGAGCAACCATATACGTGGGTCCAACTGCCTCCAAAAAAGAATCCGATGCTGCCTGGATTAATCCAACCTTGCGACCCAAGCATGATGACTGGCCATTTCTGGTTATGGAAGTGGGGGTTTCTGAGTCGTTGTCACGACTCAGACAAGATGTCGCGTGGTGGATTTCGAACTCGCGAGGCCAGGTTCGGATCGTTCTCTTAATTCAAGTGACAAGATCGTCGAAGCGAATCGTGCTGGAGAAATATATCCCTAAGGAGGCGGTTTATCCCCGAACTCGGGCAAGAGCCGCGTTGCCACCGGTATATGTCCCTGACTTAGTATCAACCACTACGGTGAACCATGGTGTTAGTCCTCCTGTTGTTACTGGGGGGAGAATGGTCCTGGAGTTTGAGAAGGTTATTGGACGTCCTCCAATCGCACCGGAGGAGGACATTGAACTTACTCCAGCGCTCTTGATTGATGCAACTCGGTTTGTTTTTCGGCGTTGATGAAGGTTAGGGGGGTTGAGTACAAGTTTGATCATCGTGGTGCAGTTCAATACTTTATTCTAATGATACTCACGAGGTTGTCTCGTATTTACTCGCCTTTCTAATCCGCGGGTCATACATCCAAAACACCCAAGGAATAGGCACCAGGAACAACGTCAACAACCCCAAAAACGTAGTCGCCCAACCCACACCCAACCCCGCGAACATCTGCAATGTAAAGTAAACAATGGAAATGCACAACTGAGAAAATATCGGCTGAACATCATGGCCCCCGAGGCGGATGCCCCGTATAGAGACCCATAGGTATCTAGCATGAAGAGATTGGCTCCAGAATACACCAACAAACAACTACACATGTATAATCCTTGAAATAGCATAGGTACGATCCAATGAACCGGAAATTGGCAGTCCAGCTGAGGACGAGCAACGACACAGGGAGAAGGCAACTACCTACTAGGGCGGAGATGAGGCGTGCTTCGGGGGGGCAGTCGGGCGTCTGGACCGTGGAGTTGTTTGTATTTGTGTAAACGACGCTAGAAGTAGAACTTGTCGATGAGGACTTGAGGTATACAGGCGATGAAAGTCCTTCCAGTATACTGCAAAGATTGTCAAAAATCGCGGACATGGGGTAGAAGAGCAGGGTCCTATTGACGTTAGATGTGCAATAACCATAAGCAGAAAGTGAAATACCAGAAACTCCCGGCGCTAACAATGGACTCGGAATCGTAAAGGAACAACAGCAACGATCGGCTCGCCTCCACGGAAAAGGTCAGGCTTAACCGGAGGCCGTCCATCGTGCCCACGTCAGTCGCCACACACAGTATGCCGCGTTATCCGATGGCGAAAAGTTTCGGGTCAGTAGAAGCTGCTCAACAGCCTCTATCAGTCTCCACTCAAAGTGCCATCTGGACCGGGTTTCCAATTCAAAGACGGGCAAGAAAGCTAGGTAAGGGTGGTGTCTTCCAGGGGAACGGGGTTATCCTTGTCTCCGTGGCCTTTCTTAGCTTTTTGACGCGTTATCAAAGTGTTTGTGCTCTACCTTGCGTCGCATGTCTGGAGATTCGGGGGTTTCCTTGAGAAGAAAGGCATGTACACCCCATGATATGTCGGTAGTGGTACGTCTTCGGCTGAAGACTTGTTAGGGCAAGTGGCACACACATTTCGGCGGGGTTGATGGTAAGGGGAAGATTCTAGCATTGTTTTGACTGATAACCTGTAACGTGCCTTTTTATTCTTCGGAGTCTCTCAATATTATAGCAGATTAAAGAACCACTTCTTTTTCTGCCTTGGTGGACTATATCAATCATTTTGATACCTTTGGGACATTATTATTCAGACTGTTCTTATCTATCTAGACCTTGGAGGGTGTATAAGAACCACAATATATTCCTGAATCATGGCCGAATGCTACGATATTGTTATTGTAGGCGCCGGCCCGGTAGGGCTCATGCTGTCAGCATGCCTCTTGCGCTTGGGGCCTTACAAGATCAAGCACATTGACCAACGGCCCGGGCCGACAGAGACTGGCCGCGCCAGTGGGATCCAAGGGCGAACTCTCGATGTGCTACAGAATCTGGATCTTAAACGTGCCATCATGTCTTATAACCCAGGCCTAATCTACGAGGTTGCATTCTGGGATGTATCCAAGGACGGGCCCGGCATTCGACGCACGGGGATGGCGAAGAGTTATCCTGACTACATTGATACGAGACATCCATTTTCGACTATCATCCATCAAGGTAGGATTGAAAAGTTGTTCCTAGACGATCTAAGGGAGCGAGGAATTGCGATCGAGAGAACCTGGACCATTGCAGGGTTTAGAAGAAACCCTTGCGGAGAAGATCCCGGCCACCCACTGGTAGTGGACCTTGTCAGCATTGACGGGACAAAAAAATCGACTATACGAACGAAATATCTGTTCGGTGCAGATGGAGCGCGAAGCCGAGTGAGGGATCTTCTTCGGGTGCCGATGTTGTCGAAAGATCCAACAATTCATGTGTGGAGTGTCATCGACGGGGTGGTCAAGAGCGACTTTCCGGATATTCAGGTACATGTTCTTCTTGGTAGCGTTGAAGCATACCATACACACAGTGTAAGCATTTGACAGGCACCCAGACGCTAGAAGTAATGTTTGAACTAATAGCCTCGCTTCCCACAGCCCAAAGCCGGCCAGGGGATGACCTATGGCTTCCTAGATGCACACAATCTTGCGTGGAATCTGCACCGAGTCGAAGCTGGCTTCCTCCGCCGCTCCCTTCTGAAAACCTACGAAGGGGAACGGAAGCTAGTAGCGGCAAAGCTGATTGAGTTCGATGCGACATACGCAAACTTGTTCAGCTCTCATCAGCCCGTTAGCGGTAATAGCTTTGCTCCGAACTCGGAATTTGTCCAGGCATTCAAGCAGAACTCGCTCTTGACTAGTGGTTACGGCGTCGAATATCCCGTTAACAGCTTGACCTGGCCTTCAACAACTTCAACTAACACAACAGCTCTGCGTCCTGGTCGCAGCTTGCCAACCGCAACCGTAACAAGGGTTATTGATGCCCATCCCGTCTACCTGGAACAGGAGATCCCCTTCAACGGTAGCTATCGAATCTACATCTTTGCGGGAAATCCCGTAACCACCTCGCAGGCGTTATTTTATTTCGCCGACCATTTGCAGGCCAAGAGTAGCATTTTTTCGCCGATACCAGCGAAAGGACATTGATACCTCTTACGAAGGAAGACACAATCCCCACTCCCCATTTTACACATTTTCGATTGTGTTTCATGCACCACGATCAACGATTGAAATCCAGGAGAGACTTCCGTACTATCTCGCCTGCTACAGGCACCACGTTGACGCGGATGATCGTGATTCATTGCCGGTAGCTGAAACTGCAGATAGTAACGCTCACCTCAAGATGGGCTTCGACACAGACACGGGTGGTATAGTCGTCGTGCGCCCCGACGGGTATGTTGCGTGTATCTTAGAGCTTGCTGATGGAAGAGCGAGTGCTTTAGCTTTGCATAATTCTTTTGAGGCAATCGTGCCACCATCTGCACATGATGCCGTGGCGCCAAGGCTGTAATGCTACGGCATGGATGGTGGGGGAGATTTGAGGTAGTGGGCGCTCAATGAGTAACTATACGAATATCGTAAAGAAACTGATCCGCACACCAATCTTCAGACGTCCGGCGACCCTTTCCGACCCACATTACCAGTCTTCCGCAGCCCGACCAGGCTGACTACTAAACTAGTGATATTCATAGCAAACAAGAACCAGAAGGATGCCCGGTAACCCAACATCAAGGCTCCCGGACTATCTTTGTCTGATGTGGAGTCCTTCTCAGTAACACTATTGGCAATTAGTGCAACCAGGGCCAGTCCAATAGTCCTGCCAAATTGTGACACTGTATTAAAGACCCCTGCCGCAAGGCCTTGAGTCTCAGCGGGAAACATGCCAGCAATAATAAGAGGTGAGACAGTGAAAAGCACATCAGCTGCAATTGGATTGAGACACATGGCAAAGAATGCACAGCGCCAGTATATCCATTCTGGGTTGATTAGAGCTAAGAGCAGGGGTGAAATTGATGAGAGAATCGTAGCCCCATTTATCAAAGTGTCTGCGCGTACTCGATGTAGGATTATACCTGTGGTAAGGTTGGTGAGTAAGTTTCTAACCTTGTGAGTGCTGAGGTTAAAATCATACCTGTAGCAAGACTAGTGAGCAGACCTATGACAGTGACAGGAATAAATCGCACAGATGTTGCAAGCACAGACAGCTGCTGTACATCTTGAAAGAAGAAATTCACCATTTGTTCAAAGGCATTGAAAGCCCCCCAAATCATGAATACATTTATACAAATGCATGTAAATCCGACCTTCTTCCATAATGAATTCTTGATCAAAGTAGGTCTAGAGTGACTTTCCTGTTGACTTTGCCAGAAAATAAAAAACGTTATTAGGCCGCCAAATAGGCAAAGAAATGCGATCACAGTAGCATCGCGGATCTTGGATGCATCATCGGTTATGACCCTATACAAGTAAGGAAATAACGTCAGTATACAATTTACATAGTTCAGGTCTTATACATACGCCAAGGCATAAGAGAGTAGGGCCAACGCAGCACTGGCAGCCAGGGCTCCGACCCAGTCAATGCCGAAGACGAAACGACGCCATACAATTCCATCTTCCTTGTCCTTCCCAGGCAACTGCTGGACTGATAGAAGAAATACTGGGCCATTAGCTATTGCAGCACTGTAGAAACCCCAGCGCCAGCCCACAGTATCTGCAAACACGCCCCCGAGAAGAAGCCCGACTCCAAATCCGATAGGCTGACCAGAACCCATCAAGGCAAGTGCAATATTCCGGTTTTTTCCAGAGGGAAAATGCTCAGTAATAATACTCATAGCAGACGGCAAACAAAGAGAGGCTGCAATTCCAGAGATAACTCTAAAAATAATAAGTTGAGTACCACTGTGAGCAAGGCCACAAGCCATGGAAAAGACACTTTGAAAAAAGCAGCCAGTTAGAAAGGTTGGTTTATTGCCCACCACATCAGAGACAGCTCCTGAAATAAGTAGTGTACATCCTGTACCAAGAGCGTACATTGACACTGGCCTATAAAGATTCAGAATATGTTAGTTTTGTTTGATCTACTACATGATAAGTTCTAGATAACAGACCATAGTTTCATGCCCGGACTGAGATGCAAATCCGAGGAGATCTGCGGAACAGACACGGTGACAAGCCCGCCTAAATATGAGCTTATGAAGGTGATACAGGAAATGCAAAATATCACCACAGCGGCGTTGTGTAGTCTGTTTTGAGCGGCAGTTAGAGCCACTTCATGATCGGAGGTTACCTGCTCTGAAATCAGGTGGCCTTCTCGGTGGATCTCATGCTTGGGCACGACGGAAAGTTCGTTCGCTTCTGATGCTGGATCCATGACAGTAAAGGATGAATCGGATATCCTCGATCAAAACAAAGTAGAAAATGAGCCACAGACTGAGAAAAAAAGGAGGAGTAAGGGTACGGAGAAGGGAAGACCTGAGT
Source organism: Aspergillus carbonarius ITEM 5010 (assembly GCA_001990825.1). Taxonomy (NCBI): domain Eukaryota; kingdom Fungi; phylum Ascomycota; class Eurotiomycetes; order Eurotiales; family Aspergillaceae; genus Aspergillus; species Aspergillus carbonarius. Next base: position 647,434 of record KV907499.1, read on the forward strand.
GGGGTGCGCGGGCAGCACCATCGGTTCCTTGGGTAATGTGAGCTATAGGGGTCTTACTCAACTCACATATTGCTTGACTTTCCGGTCTGCAAGCTAACTTAGAAAAGGTTAATATGTCCGAATAGCCCTACGGCCGATCTTGGGGGACCGGGAGGTGGTAGTACTAGGTTGCAAGGATCCGCGAATCTAGGCCTTATCTCCCCAACACTCTCACATCATTGGTCACCAGAGTGTTGTTATCTAGTACGAGGAGTAGTAGGTTACGATGAGATGATAAGCCCGAAATGAACCCCGTGCACTAAGTACGCGGTAATCCGGCTGCCTAAATTACGACCTTTGCTTGCCATGCACCATTATCTTCAGTAGGAATTGTTGCTCTTGATACGTGTCGCTTAGATCAGCTAGACACTTGGCTCGGAGGACTTGATCGTTATGTGTGATGCTAAATTACTAGATGCCTTGACCCTTGTTGACTGTCTCTAGGTATTTTATTACAGGTGTGCTGTTTGTTAACGGCGGAATATGGAAATGTTCCAGAACCGGAAAATGCACTCTGACTCTAGTGATAGACGAACGGCCGGTGACCACTGCTGCGCGGGAAGAAGTGGCTTGTCTTCACGAAGCAAATGCAAAGACCCTCTCTCTCAAGTCCCTCTCCCCCAGGTCACTCTTCCAGTATCCTCCTCCTCAGTATCACTACTCCCCTCGACACTTACGAATGGCTGGCACCAAGCGGATCTCTGTGGGTGAGGTTGCCCAGCATTGCAGTCCCAGTAATTGCTGGGTTGTGATTAATGAGCATGTCTGGGACTTGAGTGAATTTGCCCCAAAACATCCAGGTGGTTGTGACGGTGAGTCTAAAAATCATGCGTGGCCTCGAACCAATGATCCCGCTCAACGGTTGGTGAAGATCGATGAAACCTTTTGAGCTGATAAAGTTGTTTGGGACCAGCCATCCTTCGATATGCGGGCCAAGAGGCCTCCCAGGCTTATAACGAAGTCCACGCTTCCGATCTTATATCTAAGGCTCTTACTGCAAACGAACTCGTTGCGCAGGATACCTTTTCCGAGAAAGCATGGAAATTTTACTCGTCAGGCGCTACAGATATGTTGTCTGTTAAAGCGAACAGATCGCTCTATGACCGCAATTGGTTTCGGCCGCGGTTGCTGCGCAACGTGCGGGACGTAAGCACCAAATGTACCGTCCAGGGTGTCGAATGCTCTTTGCCTGTCATTGTTGCTCCAGTGGCTCTGGCAAAGCTAGCCAATCCTATCGGTGAGACAGGCATAGCAAAGGCAGCGGCCAGCAGAGGCATCTTTCACTGTGTACGTTTTTCACGGTGAACATGAAACGAACTCTATGATTCTATCAATTTACACTACATCCAAGCTCCCATCTCCCCCTCCCTTGCCCCTATATATATTTTTCGGGCCCGTTTCGCATGCTGATCTTTTCTGAGATAAATCGCGCAGGTACCTATCACGGCCTCTGGTCCAGGCGAAGACATCATTTCAGACGTCCCTTTCCCCGCGACCGTCTTTTTCTTCCAGTTATATGTCGCTAAGAATAGGGCAGTTTCTGAATCACTTTTGCGCAGGGTTTGGGAGCTCGGTATTCGCACCTTGTTCGTGACCATTGATGCGCCTGTTGCCGGCAAGCGTGAAGCAGACGAGAAAGTAAAAGCACAAGAGATGATAGCAATGCCAATGACAGGTACTCGATCAAGGGAAGATGGCACAGGGAGCGGTCTTACCCGAACCACTGGGTCGTTCATTGACAGCTCACTCTGTTGGGATGACCTCACGTGGCTGAAGGCACAATGGCCTGGAAAGCTGGTCATCAAGGGCATACAGTCTGTAGAGGATGCCCAAATTGCAGCAGAAGCCGGTGTGAGTGGGATTGTCCTGAGGTCAGTAACTTGAATTCTGCTCGAATACAAATCAATTTGAGCCAGTCTTTGAAAACTGACCAACCACTAAAGTAATCACGGCGGGCGAAACCTCGACACCTCCCCTCCAGGGCTGCTTACACTAATTGAGTTGCAACGGCATTTACCATCAATTTTGAGTCATGTAGAAGTCTATGTTGATGGAGGAGTTCGCCGTGGCACTGATATACTGAAAGCACTTTGCTTGGGAGCGAAGGCGGTGCTAGTTGGGCGGCCATTTCTTTACTCCCTTGCCTACGGAGAGAACGGGCCCCAGCATCTTATTGATAGTGAGTCCAAATTATACTCTTGACCTTTTACATGATGCTGATGTTGCGATTGTATTGCTAGTTTTCCAAGCTGAGCTTGAGGCAGCCATGAAGTTGGTTGGGATCACGGACCTTTCGCAAGCACGCCCAGCCTTTGTTAATACACACGACCTCGATCATCTAGTGGTGAAAGATGTGAGAGCTCCTGCCGCACATGTAATACCACAGTCAAAGATCTGAGTTGAGAATAAGGGAAATGGTAAGAATAACAAAAAAAAAAAAAAAAAAAAAAAGAAAAGAAATGAAAGGAAGTCAGATAAGATTTATGCAAAAAACATTTTTGCCGGTACCCCAAGGATTTATCTATGATGAGAGGAAGTCATTCATAGCTTCTGCTTAATATATGGTACAGTCTCTCAGCTTACGGAGCTCGTCCAATCACCTTTATGATAGTTACAATATGATTTGACACTCAACCTCCTGCTTTGATGCAACGATCATCAGCGTATACACCAATAATGCAACAAGGATTCACAGCCGTACACCTTGGCTGGTATGATGAAGCCATGACAATCTTCCAAAGTACCTGGCTATGCATTGTCGTACGGGATATGGTTCTTGACCTTCCAGCCGTCCGGTTGTGAGCCGTAACAGGTTTGAAGGGACCTTCACATGGAAGCATGATTCATTCAGTACTAGACTTAGATGCTGCTTTTGACACAGTTCCCATTGCTATATATCTGCTTTGAGGGTTGGTTGAAGTTAGATTGCTCGAGTTGATATTCACCATGTAGATAAGCTCAATGGCCACTACTAAAGCAAAAGTGATGTAATAACCTGTAGCACGAGCCTTTCGGTTATGATGCCACTTTCTCACCATGTATCTCTGGGTTTCAGGCCTTCCCGACCTTATGACCGGCGTCCGCGCCATCAAAGTCTCTACGAAACCGCGTCTAGGATACATTCCAGGACAACACCCAGCTAACAACGTGGCCTTATACTCGTACTGTTTACTAACACTCTTCAACCTCCATCAATACCAACCTTAACGGCCTGCTACATCTCATTGGCCCACCTCCTCTTGAACCTAGGGACCCACTCCCTCCATAGTAACATCCAACAATATCTCTACGATATTTCTCTATGACTATACTCAGACTTGGTCCCGGAGTGTGTAATCCTATCTTCCTTGGCACTCAGCTACTGAAGCCCTTACTAAGTCCATTTTGTCTGGTTGAGGAACTTGTACTTAATATTCATTATAGCATAACTGGGAATACACTAATTAAGTACATCTATTACCATATTGTTCACCCTCCAATGCTGCCTCAGCACAATGAGACAGAAGCTTCTGACCAGGAGGAGCCATTAGAGTGGGAGTTATATCGGCTGGTTTCAAGCACCTTCGAAGATTTTGCTAGTAATTATCTACTAGAATTAACGGGATCCTGGAATATTATGATTAATATACTAAATCTTTTGATATTAATTAAAAAAAGAAGTACTTTATATGAAGATACTTTGAGAGATGCTCTTTTTAATATATAAGTTCACGGTATAATTATTATTCTTTTTTTCCAGGATTTGACTGATATTAGTGAACAGGGGCTGTGGCGCTTTATATCTAGATCTAGAATTGCAATTAACTGGCTTATTATGATCAGACTGGTAACAAATTGATTTTTAATACATTTAAAGTATCCTCTTGTACAGTAAATGTTTTATTTGTAAAGACTGATGTTACCAGAACCGGGGAGAGCCACATCTAATTGCAAGGGCTCGTCTGCGCCATGCACAGTTCTACCCTGCTGAGTTCGGAGGTAGCACGGTACCCTAGTAGCCGTCACAGTGGAGGACGACTAACCTATCAACTAACAAATAGTATAACTATTCCCCACCAATATAAATGGGATATTAATCTAGCCAAACTAAGCGTGGAATCCAGGCTAAAACGGTTGGAGCTGAGCAGGGACTGATTATCCAATAACATAATGCCAAGACTAGCATTAAACATAGCGACGTTATCATTCAGTTTGTGGCTCCCCTCTATGGTCAGTGGACCCAAATTTACCCATTTGCACTACTGCACACCCAAATTCGAGTCAGTACCCGATAGAGACAAGCACCTAGGGTTCCCAAGCACATAGCCAATAAATATTCATGTTCCCTTCCACCCTCTCACCACAACTCAATGAAAGCCTGCTCTCCGTCAATATGCTTCTGCCTCTGCGTATTAGCGCCGCAGCCAAGCGAGCTCTCACTCAGCTCACACACATTCTCAAGCTGCGTGCCTCACGAATATTCGTTCCAAGCCTACTGCTATGGCTTCTGCTGTACGCCTACTGTCGGACCAGATTCTGGCGTGACCCGCACTCCGCCTTCTTCCAAGATGACCATGTTTACGATCTGGACTATAGCTTGTACCGCGAGCGGGAAAGCATGCATTTTCTCGCGCGGCATAATGCGCCTACCTCCCCGCCTGAAAACGAATTTTACTATTCCTATGCCAAAAACACGAGCGAGACTGAGAACAAGCCACCGGCCGTGTGCATTGCCATAGTCACCGTACATAGAAGACAGGACACGTACTTTGACGCATCGGTCGGCTCGCTGTTGAAGGGGCTCACCGAGCAGGAGCGGAGGGCAATGTATCTCACTGTTTTGTTTGCCGATACAGACCCGATGGTACATCCCAGCTGGGGTCAGAAATGGGTCGAGAGGCTTCTTGACCAGGCCAGGGGGTACAATGTATCTGCAGAGCAGCTGGAGGATCTGAAAATGTGGGAAGCGGAGAGGAACTTCTACAAGAAGGGGGTCTTGTAAGTCTCGTCCCAATCTGTGATGCGAGAGAACAAATTGGAACTTGCCAGTTGGAACTAATGCCAAGTGTACGGTTTGTGAAGTGACTACCTTTATGCACTGCGGGCCTGCCAGGCTGTCAATGCCCCTTACACGCTCGTCTTCGAGGACGACATCATCCTGGCTACGGGGTGGTTTGCACGAACGCTGAAGAGCCTGGCGGAAATTAACCGACGTGAAGCTGGACCTGACCAAGATTATAGCCATGCTGGGGAAAAGCGGAAGCCATGGCTGTACCTACGGCTCTTTTACACGGAGACCTTGCTGGGCTGGAGCAACGCTGACTTCGCATACAGAAACATGCCGTTGATCTTCCTCACACTCACTGCGTCATCGTTCACTGTTCTTCATTTCCTTCGGCGCTATCATCGCTTTCAGCGCCTGCATCTCGACTCCCTCAGCATCCTCGTCATCTCTCTCTTCTGCATTCCCGCATTCACGGGGCTGGCGTACATGATGGGAAAATACAACCTCATGCCGCTCCGCGGCGTGGTGGAGATGAACAAGTTCGGGTGCTGCACGCAAGGCCTGTTGTTCCCGGCGCAGCAGTTGGGAGGGCTGATGGGGTTCTTGGAAAACAGAGGACATGGGCAGACGGACTCATTGATTGAGGAGTATGCGGACCTGAAAGGGCTGAATAGATATGCGGTCGCGCCGCCGCTACTGCAGCATGTGGGCCTAAAGTCCAGCAGGGAAAATACGGATATCAATACGCAGAGTACATGGCAGTTTTGGTTTGAAAATAATGAGCCAGAGGCCTTGAGGAGGGAGCATGCGAAGTTGTTGGGCGATGCTGATGTACAGCGGATGTTGGAGGCTGCCGCAACGTAGCTTATCATAGACTGAATGGCCTTAGAGTTCGATCTACTGGAGAACAGGCATGCTAGGGTACCAGCACGACCTTAAATCCCACGTGTCCAGTTTGCCGCAATGAAGCTTGATCAATCAGCTACTGCACTTGAAGTCAATAACGCTGGCCCTGGAGTTCATAAGAAGTGCGACAATCAGGCCGTACAATCCTACCATACCAGCTCCATTAGCTTTCAACACGTTCCTCGGAGAAAAGGAGGTCAGAGCTACATACCCAAGACCTCAGCAAAGATTAGGATAAGGATCATGCCCACATAGAGTCTCGACTGCTGCGCGGTCCCTCTCACCCCTGCATCACCGACAATCCCAATTGCAAATCTAAAACAAATCAGTCAGTTGCCAACAGGTGAAACAAACGAACAGTCTGAAAGAACTTTTACCTACCCGGCAGCCAGCCCACAGAGCCCAACCGCCAGGCCGGCGCCCAGCTGAAGCAGACTCGTGTACAGAGTCATCTCCTGTGCGAGGTTGTTGGCAATCAGCACCGAAACCACTAGGCCATAGATGCCAAGGATTCCGGCCATAACGATGGGCACAATGTCTTTAACCTGTCAGCTCATAGAACGCTAGTTGCCGGGTACTATAGATGTGGACTTGTACTTTTGACGATCAAGTCCGGCCGCAAGACACCGGAGGAACAAACGCCCACCCCGGCCTTGGCAGTTCCGTAGGCTGCCCCGACGCTCGTGAAAACAATGGCACTCGTACATCCGAGGACTCCGAAGAGTGGCTTGGACGGTTAGTATCCATTTTGGTCTGCTTCAGCTACAACGAGGATGTACCCACTCCATAGGTCGGACTGAAAATTGGCGCCGTTAGCCACTGTCTTACCCAACTAAACACAAGAGACAAATTTCGGAGGTCCTGACCAGAATTCCGATGCCATCGCTTCTTCTCTTTCCTTCTTTGTCTTGAATGCTAGGCTGGCGTAGATGGAGGAGTAGTCTGACCTTAAAGAATAAATTAACCGGTGGAGGCTAGGTAGCTTTATACCCCTCACCGACTCCAAGCCAAGACTAACTTGTGTCAGAAGACCCTTTGCCTGGACCGATTAGGCCCGCTAGTTATCCTCTGGGGTCAGCCCCTCGGCCGATGGAGCTAGTTCTCTACTTCTCAATAGGCAGGGTCCGACGGGTGCCTACGGCTCCTGGCAGGATAGTGACCATCCTCTGTGACCGGGAAGTTGTTATATGCTTGACCCCTTTCCCTCAGAAGCTTGTTTGTGTTAAGGGAAGATTGGTTTAACTAGCTAGGTATATAATAAATCAAACATAAGTGAGTAATTAAATCCGTTAATTATACACTCCCTCCTTCCCACTTACAGATACCGCGCCCTTGAGTCCGTTATAAGAATAGTGAACCGGTTAAATTTCGGCTAGTGTCTATATCTTTTAGTGTAGGGAACAATTCGCTATAAGCAGTATGACGGGGTTGGCTGAGTTAGTGCTTATAATGTTGTTTTACCGTTGGTAATGTGACCTCCTTTTCATTCCTATCTCAACAACTAAGGTCTTATCTTATTGTAAGTTACTGGTATGAGGGGTCAGGCAACCGCAATTTTCTTTGAGCGGATGATCCCGATACAGGTGGGGAGTGTCTCACTCTGCTGAGCAGTGACCACTTAGACCAGCAGGGACATTCGTACTATGTACAAACCAGGCTATTGATAGCACCAGTCGTTTTCAGGGCTCGACTCGTCAAGTGGAGAAGCCATACATCCGCGCTAGGGCTGAGATGGTTCGCTCACCTGGCCAGTGCTGTTATTACCGGGACATGATATACGGACAGGCTGCTACGAATAGACCGGCACCGGCACGTGAATTCTGGAGGTTGGCAAATATGGCTCAAAAGGAGCGTTTGTTAAATTTCAGAAGCCATGAAGCTTCTTCAAACCGGCATAGCTAACAACTTCCACCGAATTACTCCGGCAGCTCAAGCACACTGACTAGCCTGATTTTCTCCGGGTGGAGCCCAAAGTAGGACCACTTAAGGGACTTCCATGTTCCCTACGAGGACTAAAATTCCAGACGTTGTTTGTTGAGGACGTGCCTTAGCGTGCACAAGCGCATATTTACATGCCTAAGCGACAAACGAATGCCCTGCCGGCTTTAGTGCTGATGTGTCCTGGCTGCGCTGGCCTTCTGATTCTGGCCTGGCAATAATACTTTCCCTGGTGCCTACTTCTGCTCTTGCGTTACTTCATCCTCCCACTTCTTGAAGAGAGCATTGCATGGAGTTGATAATGAGATATCAGGTAGGTAGTATAGTAGTATTGCCCACAAGCGAGATGGGATCGTAGATGTGCATTTGCTGAATAGAGAATGGTGTCCCTGGTAATCAGACCCCTGCTCTTTAATCAACCAATCAATTTATATTAGCCACACTTTTCTGGTAAGCCATTCTATATTATCAGATGTCAGACTGCCCCGCTTGGTTCAATTCCATTACTGCTAGAACGGGAAGGTGAAGTAAGAGGGCGGCCTGAGGTTCATGAGCCTCTCATCCGAAAACCCGGGCTTCTATGTGTGGGCTTATAGACTTAACAACACAAGAATATCGATGTGATGGGAATTGGAAAATGCTCATACATATCTATAATTTGAGCGAAAGCCTCCAAGGCAATGTATTCCACTCCACTTTGTCCTTTGGATCCTCTCTTTCCCTCTATATCTACGCTCACGAATTTCTCAAGTCAAACACATGGCCACCGACTGTGAGTCCATTGGACGAACCAAGACATGTCCTTGACCCTTACAAGTCTAGAGACAGGAACACTTGCATGACTCGTGATCCTTCCGATGTAACATCGAGCAGGGGTCGCTCGAGGTGTCTCATCCTCGAATTTATCAAAGTATGGCAAGATGGGTCAGGAGAAACATATAAAGAAGCCCATCTTCCCCTCTGATCGTCCTTCTCACACAGCAAAGCAGCATCTCCAAGGCCTCTAATATACTCTTATCTTCCAACACAAAGACCTCCGAGACCCAATATTAGCCACCATGAAACTTACTGCTGCCCTTCCTGCCTTCGCGGCCTTCACCCTCGTACGCACATCCTCTTCTATCCCGGTTTCACTCTTCCCTTCCAATCTATCCAATTAGTCTAACCTATCACCTCAAAACCTAGGCCCAAGCGAGCACCCTCGGGCTGGAAGCCCCCATCCCCGGATACGGCGTCGAAGAGTTCACGTGGGAGATGGAGACAACTCCCGGCGGGCCTACCGTGCTCCTCAACGGCACCGTCTAGGAGATCTACGCGGAGCTGATCAAGATCAACCCTTCCAATGACGGTGACTTTGCCGACAGGTTTACTGCTGCGGAAGCTGCGGCCGGTACGGAGACGCAGTCTGCGACTGAGGACGGTGCTGCCTCCTTGCACAAGCGGATGCCTGTGACCTGCACCAACTATGACCAGGCCATCACGCGCCGCATCCAGGAAGGCATCACGTACTTGCGTGGCGTTAGCGGCAGCCCAAGTAATGGCCCTGGTCCTGGAAACTGCGGTCGTGTCAGCTGCTCGTATAACTCGGCAATTTGGTGGTGCAATGATATGCGTGCTTGACATTAACCCTACCATACCCTAAATTAGAACTATGCAAAGGTACTGTGTACTAACATCATATACAGAACACCGTTCCCAAGACTCTTCCCGGCTTCCACAACATTGCCGACGGTGCCCAGGTCGTCATCAACAACTGTGCGCCAACAGATGTCTACGTTTCTGGCGAGGAGACACACAGTGATAACTGGAGGGCTGTTGTCCGCAGGAGCCCGTGCTAGGTTAACTTGCCGTAGAGTCTGCCTGGTGCATAAGTCTGCCCCTCATCCAACAATGGTACACTGTATTTGTACTACATCCTCTCTTTCTCACCATCTAACTTTTCAACAACAAAGCTTAGGCTGGACGAGAGGGAAATAAAAGAATATTTGCATAGGTTCTGTATTTCTTAAGCTGTGCTATAATTTGTATCTACCTTATATATCTAGTTATATCCATCATTTGGTCCTTTCGATGTCCATAGTAAAATAATACAACTTACTCTACAATCTGTGGATATTTCCAGAGCTGGTTGTATATTCAAAGAGAAGAAGCGGAAGAAGCGGAAGAAGCGTGAATATACCTAAAGATAGACTGGGTGTACGGGGGGAAGGCTTACATGGACGAAGGCAGTGGAGACGATGATGACCGTGAAGCCGATGGAGTTGGAGGTAGGGAATGGCAGCTTCATGACCACCATGGGCAGGAAGGCTCCTATCGCGCTGGTCACCAGCACCACGACCAGCGTGCCGATACGCATGGGGATGTCGTAGTCTCGGGTCTGCACGCCGCAAGATTTGGTCGAGCCGCCACTTTCAGATTCGCCGGCTCCGACGCAGCGTCTATAGCCTTAAGTTAGTGTGGTTGATCTGTGTATTCGCCGTAGACACTCACTCAATACCCGCGTGGAAGTGGCAGTTCTGTCCTGCGTGTTCGCCGCTGGACTCTTCGCTTGCTTGGTCTTGATCCTGGGCAGATTCGCCCTCTTCGAGGATCTGCACGTCGTTTCCGTCGGGGTCGACACAATATCTATACACTGACTTAGTTTGAAAGAATGAGCAAAGCAAACACTGTGGTCTCACCCTCTCTGAGCCGTACAAATGGCAGTCGGTGTACTGGGCTGGCATCTCTCCTGTGGGAGTCGCCGTCAGGGACACCTGCACCTCGTGTCCATCGCTATCAATGCTGTTGGAGGAGAAGCCTTGAAGCTTGTTAATTCAGATGGCTACAGATCCTAGCTAAGGGGACTGAGGGTCAGATGACTGATTCGTCATCCAACACCCCCCGGGCCCGAGGACCTGTAGGAGGACTAATATAAGATTATTTATAAGAATATATATAAAATATATATAGTAAAAAAACTAATTATATATAGTTCTTTATTCTAATAAGCTTCTTAAAACATAAAAATACTGTTCTTTCTGTGACGGGCTAAGAAGCCGGGTAGACTACGTAAAGTACGATAGTCGGTAAAGGAATTGAATTTGCTGGAGAAAGAACTATCTAATCTACAGATAGGTTGGGTTTTCTTATAGACAACTCTTTCTGGGGGGTTTCTTTACAACTTCGGTAAGCTCCTTTACTGCTCTGGAGGCTCACATCCTTTCCACATATGTCATTGGATTAAGATCCAGGGCCAGACAGGTCGGAACATAGATGTTCCGATTCCGGATGGCTGACAGGGCCTAGCCCTTTTCAGGTAGGTAGGTATGCCACACTGACCAACACCCAAATCCACAGTGCTAAGTAGATGTTATTAATAGGACGCGTCGCGGCTTAAAATCAGAAATGAACATATTGGAAAATGGAATAAATTTTGAGCCCTAAATTATCCGTCACTTTGCCTGTTTGGGCTAGAAGCGGGTTGAGCCGGTGGGGGAGTAGACCCGGAGGGGGAAATTAGGTAGTGAGTGGGTGGTGATTTAGGGGAAATCAGGATTTAAGCAATGTTGTAGGTAGATGTTTGGTGTAAAGTGTCAGGCTGCGCCTTGTGGTGTCATATTACGGGCAATGAGGCTGAGCTGTTTAATGTCTTCGAGGACGAGGTAGGGTTGTTGGCGTTATCAGGACCAGCAGACGTGAAAGGATCCGAGGCGTAAGCACTAGTGCCAGCTAGTGTGGCTCGGGGAGCAAATTGATAGGTGGAACATTGGGTAGTGGGCTCGTATTGATGTTGCTCGTGGTCATTAGAAACTAAGCACTATATTAGCCAATTAGGTGATCAGGGTAAAAAAATGCCGCCCGCCCCTGCAACGGATCCCGCTGCCAACTTCATCCATCCACTGCGTCTCGCTCATTATTTGGTATCAGTTCAACTCATATATCCCCCCACGCAATGCCGACGGGCCAGGGTTCTCGTGGGGCAATTCATGGGCCATCTCCGTAAGGCTTTCCGAAGGCAACTCGGAAACTGGCCGAGGCGCGACATTTTCGTACTGGATGGCCTCGGGGCGTCTGGATACCCGGTAGCGGAGGAAAAAGATCGTCGCCGCTATAATAGCTACCACCCCCGCCACCGCTCCAATCACGGCGCCAGCGATCCACGCTCGACTCTTCTTAGAAGGGCTGCTGGTTTCAGTCGGTGAGGCGGTCGAGGTTTGGGTGGCAGAAGCGGTCTGGAAAGATGATGTGACTGAGGCGGTGGTTACACTGGGTGTCGAACCTGCGAAGGTGTCAGTCTAGTCGCACTCCAGGGACATGGAATATACCTGAGGTTGCGGACGAGGTGGTCGTCGATGCGGGCAGTTCACGGTAGATGGTGTTCGCCGACCAGAAATTCGCGCAGAAGATGTTGTAGGCAGACGGTGTGGCATAGGGTTCCGATTGATAGATGGTCATGGTTTGGCACTGCATTGACTCCGCGCCACTGTCGGGTTGCCATCATTAGCAGGGTCTATCTGATCGAGACATTCGTCCACATACCAGTCCAGCGTCTTGTTGACGTTATAGTAAAGGGTTTCTCCACTGCAGGCAGTGGCCCAAGAGCAAGTCTCGGACGCTGTACAGCCCGCTGCATAGTGCCCGGACGTTGACCAAGTCCCCCCATCCGTCAAAGCCTGGGCTACGGATGGTCAGTTTCACAATCACCAGATCAGAAAGGCAACTGACTGGTGGTTCCGAGATACCATCCCATGAAGTGTGGGTTATCCTGGATGGAGGTGTTGAGTGACGCGGTAGTCTCCCCAAGACTGCCTTGGGCCCAGAGAAGGATCGTCAGCTGAAATGCCAGCCATGTGGGCGGTATCGAAAACGAGAGCCGCATCATCATTTCGAGGCCGTAACCCTACGGTAGGGAGATATCGCCTCACGTAGCGGAAAGGTTGAGGTTACAAGAGGGACTCGGAGGAAGAGGCTCCCCTCGGCTAGTGCGAAGAACCTTCCTCTTAAATACATGCTGGCGATATAGCTCACTCCATCCCTAATCTTCACACGAGACTAAGTGATCCTTAGCGGACGGACCGTCCACGCCGGCCGGTCCGGCCATGAGTCGAGGCGGCTATATAAGGCGCCGTTAAGGCCCGCTAAGCCAGCGCCGAAGTGGGCCCGTGTCATTTGGCGATTTCACGTAAATTGCCCCTGAAGAGGGCGTGTCATTGGCCCCCAGTAGCGCCCCGGCTAAGCATGGCAGGGCCCCTAAACCCTGGCCATCACCCCTCCGTCATTTTTAAATTGCTGAGCCTCGCCGGGAGCTGGGCCTCGAGGCCTGTTTCTCTCCCCCTTCCATCCCCAGGAAGCCCCCCCGAGACTGGCGCATCCGCGATGTTACTATCCAACCTGAAATCGTCGCGCTATGGGCGCTTTGCTGCCCTCACGATTCCGGTGGTCGTGTTGCTTTGTCTTCTGGCCTTCACCTGGGACCCACTGCCGGGGCCCTTGCCCCGGCCACCGACACCGCAACAAACCCCAGCGTCTGCTCAACCCCCCCACGACGCCTCTCGGAACAGCATCCCAACCAGCAGACCCGTGAGTGCAGCACCCGCCGGCGATGTGGTGGGCGGGGCCATCTCCGGCATCACCGACAAAATCTGGCAATCCGCCAAGAACCCCCATCTGAGCGACGACCAACACGACTGGATCGACACCTGGTTCACCACGAACCCGTCCTTCCGCTATGAACTTCTGACCGATGCCTCGGCCGTGACCTTCGTGCGCACACACTATGCCATGCGACCCGACATCATCGAGGTCTTCGAGACCCTGCCGATCCCGATCCTGCGGGCCGATCTCCTTCGCTACCTGCTCGTGCTCGCCGAGGGCGGCATCTGGAGTGACCTGGACGTGACCTGCGACAAGCCCGTCGCGGAGTGGGTGCCCCCGGAATACAAAGACGACCGGATCGAGATGATCGTGGGCCTGGAATTCGACTTTGAATGGCGCGGCGAAGGCACCCCGATTGCGTCACAGTTCTGTAACTGGGTCTTTGCCGCCCCGCCCTCGTCACGTGTTCTCCAGGTGGTCGTCGACGCCGTCGTGGCCAAGATCAAGGAGATCGCCGCCTTGAATCGCGTGCCCATCAAGGCCCTGACCCTGGAGATGCTGCCCATCGATGTGGTCGATGTGACCGGCCCCAAGATCATGACCATCGCCGTCCTCGAGAGCCTTCGCCAGCTCCTGGGTCGGACCGTGGATGATCGCGATTTCCACGCCATCAAAAAGCCGAAGCTCATCGGTGATGTGCTCATCATGCCGGGGGTGTCTTTCGCAGCGGCCCAGAATGGATATCCTGATGATCAAGGTGATGCGCTGGTTACGCATCACTATGCGGGCTCGTGGAAGGCGGCCGATGCGGAGGCGAAGGAAAAGAAAAAGCAGACGCAGAATGGCGGCCAGAGTGCATGAGGCATTGATCTAATTGAATTATCCGGATTGGCGTTGGTTGTTTAAACATTTGGGACGATTGTATGCTATAAGATACTATTGTTGGTGACCATAGCGAATGCGTTTGTATATATGTCTACCGTTCTACTTGTGATGTGTGTTGGGTTGGAAATTGATTGGGAATGTAATTACCGAGAAGAGCCCAGGTGTTCACAAATCCACGAGGCCGTTTGGTTCATCACCCAACCCCAGGAGGGGAACTTTGAGCCCGATCTATGCCTATGAGTAGCGGATCGAGACACGCACAACCCTCCAGGACACAGCCGTCTAGATTATTGGTACCCTGGCACAGCCTGTCGCGGAAATTGAAGGAGGCTTGATGGGGTCCATGGAAACTGGTGGCTACAGTTCCCGGTAGGCCATATCAGAAAGCCATATCCTGGCCATATGCTCAATCAGGGCTGAGGCTGAGAGATCGAACGAGGTTGGTGGTCTGCTGCTTCAGATAGATCAATGGCTCGATCAGGTGCTCACAGAATGTTGGATAAGCCACTTCGCACCCTTGAGCTGTTGATGATCTGTGCTCGCGCTCAGGCCAGCACCTAGTTTTTCAAAATACTGGCTGGATAACAACACTACGATAGGACAGAACACCATACTGCCAATCACTCTCATTCGACTTGATATTTCTTTATGGTCTGGTCTGGTCCTCATGAGGCAGGTCTTAGAATCACCATGCTCGTATCGGCCATTGGCTAATCAACTTACGCCCTATCCTTGAGTACGCTCTTTTTGCTAGTTCCATCCAGGGTTGATTATCATTCTATACACGCATCATTGGCATTCTCTAGGCTTTGGCTTGTAGCTGGGCCAGACCTCTCAACCAGCCTAGACGTTCGCTTTATTGTTGGGGAATGGTCCGCTTGGAGCAGAAGAACACGACGTTATAGATGTTCTCTCATGTCATGGGACGAATGGATATGTAGACAGCCAGAGATAACCAATTCGTAAAGCTGGCTACATCCAAGTGAAGCGCAATGAGCTTAGAAGGGAAATCCCCAATCCAATGCACTTCCCTAGAATTCCTTCTTGTAGCCTGTAATGTGCCTTCATCAATCAGATCATCATCTGGTACCACCTGAACAAGGATCTCGGCAATTTATGACCGGTTCATGTTGATATCGCTTACAGCCCTCATTCTGTAACCCTATTCGGACACGAGGTGTCACGAAATTCTGTATCTCGCATCCAAGAACTGAACCGCGACTCCGGCATCATGGGTGCTTCGATCACAATTTGTTACTACATCCTTGGTATATTATCCGTTGTTAAAGTTTACGTCAGTTTCATTGGCTCTGCAAGAAGCCAGGGGGCTTCTATTGCAATAGACTCTGTGACCGGCTGCTCGGATGTGTCACTCATTGGCTGGGATCGAATAACCTGTTTGACAAACATTTTCCCTCGGTCTGCTTCCCTGTTACTGCTCGTTCGCTACAGGCCAGGAATCCCCGTTTTCTTGCTCTCAAAAGTTCTCACATCATCCTGGCTGTTTTCTCTCAGAGCACTGTTTGTCTCCAGAGCAGTCAGGTACAACTTAAGTATATGTATACGAGATCGATTTGATGCAGCTGACCCGACACGAACCAGTTGGAATTGAAATTACCCCACGTGGGGATCCTTGGCACACCAATATTAAGATGGGTGATAATCCAATATATGTCTGGTATCTTCATCTGTATCCAGCATGACACTATAAAAACCTCGATTGCTCCTCAAAGTCATGTCATATTCTACGACTCCATCTGCCATAAATCTACCACGCATCAAAACTATCTCAATGTTCTCCCTGAATGCAGCTTTGGTCCTGGTTCTTCAAAGCCTTGGATATGTGCAGGGCCAGCCCTACCCTTGTTCTGGTCAACCCCGGGCCTGCGTTGCCCACATTGTGGACGGGGCTCATCCCACTCCTCCCTTGACCAGCCGTCTGGCCGACTGCTCCAGCTACCAGGCCGTGGTCGTGACCCCTCCTCCAACGTAAGTAAATTCCCTTATACCTCGCAAGCATCCTCACCCATCCCAGGACCATAACCACCACGGTAGCCACCGAGACTGTGACCGTGACCACCACCCTGGGAAGCCCTCCGGGGCGCCGAGGCAACGTCGCTGCCCGCCAGGTGACATCCACCCCAACCGCCATACCCACCTATCTTGACGACCCATGCTTCAACCCCGGCGTGTATGGCTCCGCGTGCGCCTGTCTCGGGGTCCCCCGAACGACCACCACGGCGCCCACCCCCACCAGTACCGTCTCCGTCACCGCGACCACCACCACCACGACCGCCACCGTGACTCCCTGCGTCGGCGCGAGCTGTATTACCTATGTGCTCGTTTCCTGTCCTGAAGGTACCTGTGCTTGCGGGCTCGACACCAACGGCGATAGCTTCTGTTTTGTGGCTGGGGATTGTGGCCCAGGTTGTACATCTAATACGGACTGCACTGCCGGCTCGAGGTGTCTGGTCGGTAGCTGCTGTGGAAGCCCTGTCTGCAATCCAGAATCCACAGGCTCTTGCACCAACCCGAGTTTCCAGCTGCAGGATACGCCCCTGGTTAACTCGACGGGCTGTACGAGTCTCACGTGTCCGGATGGGGACGATGTCTAATGTCTCCTGGGGTGGTCAGGCTTGGAGCCCGGGTAATGATGTGTATGCCCATTGCTTCTGCTTCCTCATACCGGCATTTGATTTGTGCATCCCAGACTGTCAGTAGTGAGTTCATTCTAGTGATTGTGCATGCGATGAATCGAACGGGCCATGGTGCTTAGCGTACTCGGTACAAGCCGGATTAGTTTCGTAACAATGGCGGTGTGCATGGACTTGACAGAAAGAAAGACATGACCAGACTATGACTCTGATCAACATGTCGCAGCTGCGCAGTCTTTCCTCGAGAGGTAATGCCTCCCAGGGTGTTGATGCTCTTCACACAGACAACTCACCACCGATGGAGCGTTGCAGGCGCTGAGTAAGCGGAACGGCTTTTGCAACTGTGGGGTTGGAATGCGGAGGGCCACCAGTCCGAAACAGCCCTAGATAGTGAATACATGGCATAGCGTATAGCCATGGTCCACTGAGATATCTTGCAAAGATGATCCTGTGACCACAGCCCCTTATTCTCCATTTCTAACTATCCTAGTTATCGTATCCTTTCCCCACAACCTTCTTCAACCACCCACAATGTCACCTCCCGAGGGCGTGATCTACACCGACCACGAATTCACATCCTACCTCGAACACGACGATTCCATTGAGGGTTCCGAGGCCGTTGGCTAACGTACGGGATTGGGTTCTTGATTATATGCCGGTGTGAGGTGGTGTTTTGAAGAGGGGGTATTTGGAGAAGTCGGAGGAGGAGACGTTGAGGCTGGTTGAGTTGCAGGTTCATGCTTGAGATGATGTTGGGGACTTGCCATGATTATCCTTCTACCACACACCACCTGGCGACTTTGTCTCCATGGAGTAAAAAACACTTTTTCAAGGCTAAAAGCCAACATACAGTTACATCTACCGGCAAACTACTAGGAAAAGCAGATAAAATCACATACCGATGGAAGAAAAGGTACCATTGCGCCACTAGTATGTAGAGGTTGATGAATTGGTACAGACGTTCCTTCTCTTCGGAAGAAGAAGAAGAAGAAGAAGAAGAACTATACGATAAATTACCACCTACCCACGCCTTCTAAGTAAAGGTATTCTCACAAACGATAGCACCCTGTACATCATTCCTATACTAGGTACTAGCCACACAGCAGTCAGTATAAACATCTCTATTAAAGTGGCTAGTACTATCGAATTAGAACAAAGAATAGCTGAAGGCAATCAACGGGTAGGCAAGGTACGGGAGTAGCATGTATTGTGGACAAGGTTAATAGGAATAAAAGGAATGGGAATTGCAATATTAATTGGTATATTTAGAAGGGGAATACCTATGATTCATAATGTGGTGCTGGTTTGTTGTCGTTTATATCGTGGATTGATTGCGATTGGTATGTTGCATGTATCTAGGTTGTATGCAATCTCTTGAGAATTGAAATTGGTTGTAGTTCTAATTGCGATGTTTGAATAGCTTGGGTGGAATTGATTATCATATGTTATTGCAATTGAGTGCTATGAGGTGGGTAGAGGGCGGTTTTATAATAGAAGGGGTGGGGTGGGGTTCTTTGCGTACAAGAATTGTGTCTCATCTACAGAAAAAAATCTAAGAGGGATACCCTGGGTGTTCGTCGACTGGCTTAAGTATCGGGCTATCTGCTATGTCCAAAGCATATACTGCAATGACGTGTATGATAAGACTTTTCGACATGACTAGAGTAGAATAGTGTAAAACTGAACGCCGACACAATACAATCAACCTATGTGAGAAAAATGATTAGATACAATGAATGGCATATCATCGGGTATCAGGAGCATGCTTGTGACCAGACGCATTATCGCTGTCACTCAGTAAACTGTGGCTCAAGCCCTCTGCCGCGGGTGACGTCGTTCGTTGGACCGGGCTGTTCCCTCGACTGATGGAGAGTAAACTCGTCCGGGTCATCGGTGACTCGGACATTTCGCGAGCAGGCAAGCTATCACGGGCCAGATCCTGATGGCTTCGGTGAACCCCGTCGCTGACAAGAGATCCGTTATCGTCGAGCAGACTAGCCTTGTTCCATTCCTTAGCGCCCTCCCCCCGAGCAGTCGAGCCCAAGGCGTCCAGTTCCGTGACCAATTGACTGTGTGATTTGACAAATGATCCCCGATCGTCCCGCATAGGCTGGTAGCGCAGATCAGGATTCTTCGAGAAGATGGCGTAGGCAGAGGTGAGCAGGACGAGAACAAGCAGAATCAGCACAAAGGCCGCATTGTAGACGAAGAAGATAACCCCCATCACACCCGTCACGATTCCCGGCTGGTCGAAAATCTGCGAAAAGAAGAGCAGGAAAATGGCATTCACAAAGTTGATAGCCGCGATGGCGATATTATACCCGTTGGTCTTTTTGTCCATCCACGGACGCACAATACTGATTCCAATCAGCGCAGACGTCTCGATAATAAGCAAAGCCACGGTCTGTACGATCGGGGCCGATTGGCTCAAACTGATGAACATCGCTTTGACAAAGATGTAGACCAGGGCGAAAACAAGGAAATAGTAGGCGGTTGCTCGGTAATGCACGTACAAGAACCCCAATTTGTTCAGACATGCCTGGTCGGAGTAGAGAATGTATGCCGGGTTTCTGTGCAACGTAACAGACCGTCTTGCCAGAATGATGACTCTGCATGCAGCCCAACCCAGAGTACAAATCATGGAAACGAGCATAATCACAGCCAGGACGACTTCGGCAGCCGAATCGTGCCGAGTAAACTCCCACAGGCAAAGAACGCACATCTGGGGAAATCCGATGAAGATAAGTCGGTAAAGAATGCCTTTGGACACATGAAAGTCCCCCACTTTGTCAGCCTTGACCTTCCCCTTCTTTACAAGCAGATAGCCACCCGCCTTGAGCGATGCGACGAGAATCATCACCACTGCCACAAAGAAGACGAAAAAGATGAAGCCATTGAGGAAAATATTGGTACCCTCAATATGGGCCTTGAACCCCACGCGACCGATGCCTCGCACAACGGAGGTCTCAGTATTGGCTGTCTCCGACTGCGCATAGGCCCGTTTAAACAAACTGCCGACTCCGTCAAAAGATCGCTTTCGACGTTTGAGCACTTCCACGGATGTCGTAGAAAGCTCTGATAAGACGGTGGACGGCTGCCCCCCAGTAGACCTTTGGTACCAGGTGCAGATCGTGTCCAAAAAGTGGACATGAATAATCCCCATGCTCCACTGCAAATTCTGGGTCCATGCTTCCACGATCGGCGGCATGTGGACCGAGATCATACCAAACATGGCCTGGGATTGCATGAAGCTGAAAAAAGCAAGCACATTGGCAGCGACGTGGGCAGCCGTGTTGGAGTTACCCAGACCCGCCGCCACAGCGGATGCGATAAGCCCAACACCTGAAATGACCGCTGTCGTCCATCCGACCCCTTTCTGGTAGACTGTCTTTCCATTGGACAATGTCGCTTCGAGGCAGGTGATACTCGTTCCGGTGTCAGTGGAATTAATGTAGACACGGACGGTGGCATCGAGGTCTGGCACGCTGTATGCGATACCTATTCACAGTCAGTAGGGACCTGGTTGCGCCAGGAGCACACTGACCCGGAATCCGGTGCACCACATCATCCGGGATTTTGATCAGAGCATTCTGAACGTTAATGGCCCCCGCGCTCATGGGACAGAGACCCTGCAGACCCATCTTGCAAGGATCCAGGGTCTCGCCGGTGAGTTGGTAGCCATAGACATCGACTAAGAGATCGGCTGTGACTTTGCCAGAGATGGCAGCGACGCCATCGAAACTGAGAGCGAGGGACTGGTTCTCCGGCGTGAAGCGGACGCTGAAGTAAGTGGCGGTGAAATTGGGGCTGTTCTGGCAAATATTCAACGCGTTTGATTCAATCAGCCTGGTTGCCGCCACCAGCGGCGCCGTGCAGGTGAGAAGAGCGCTGATAACACACGTTGACCAGCGCATTCTCACGATCTCACTGAGGATAAACGAATGGAATGGGGACGACAGGAGCAGTTAGCGGTTGATGATAACGACAGACAGCAGAGTGCGATGTGACATGTCGTCCTGCGTCTGCGAGCGAGTGGAACGTCGTGGGGGGAAGAGTGAGAGAAGGAGAGGGCCGTGGTTACGCAGGATATAAGCCTGACAGCGCCCGGAGGGAGTGCAGGTGCCAAGCGTGTCAATGGATTCGCCCGTTCGTTGCCTTCAATGGCCAGGACCCTTAGGCCGGCCCCAGCTAATTTTAGCACCGGATCGCCTCAAGCCAGGCTTTGCCGCTCCGGTTAATACAGAGACTGCTGGAGGACGGAGTACTCCGTGTTTTCTCATTACCGGTAAATGCTTACTACGGGGTATAGTATAGACAGCATCTACACTCAGCTGCATGTAACATACACCCTCTACAAACAGTATGACCCTGAAAAATATCGGTACCCATCTCGGCCCCAGGAAGGAGTCCTAGGTTGTCGTGATTGGGCACAGGCAGATAGATAATCGGGCGCTGATCATCCTGACAGTTAACCTAAGATAAGCATTCCCACAGGCGCAACCAGATCAAATCTCCTTGCAGGGAGTTTGTGTTGGGGGGCGGAGTGGATGATCGTTGTCCATCACTTATTGTCGTTTCATGTTGCTGAGAGGGTCGCGAAAGAATTTGAAATTGAGTGAACATCAGATGAGGAATTAGCTCAGAAAAAAGTACCAACAAAAAGGAGGTGAGCAAGCAGGTTAGGACGATAGCCAGGCTAAAACGGGAAGGCCGGAAGGGACCGATCAGAAAAAAAAAATGAAAATCAAAAAATGAATGGGACGAGCCGGGCTTGAACCGGCCACCTCCAGATCTTCAGTCTGACGCGCTCCCAGATGCGCCATCGTCCCTGCTTCATATACTGTTGCTTGTTTTAAATAGTCATGTTCCTGTGGTTAATGGTACCCACCATCTCCACTGAATTCAGTGTTGCTGTGGAACTCATCGGCATTCTTGGTTCTTACTATGCCAAGTCAAATAATACAATTTCACTAACCTATAGTCAATCTACTTGCTACTATCTAATTGTTCTGATGGCTTAGATACAATATTCAATCGTGATGCAGTGGCGAATGTTCTGTTTCAATTACTTGGTCTGCTCTGCTCTGAGGAAAGGCGCGAAAGATCAGATGTACAGAATAAACATTGTCCTGCATTCACTACAAATTGGACCCAGTGTCAAAGCTTTGAGGGGCTACATGTTGATAGGAGTAATCTATCAAATACAAGCTATGGTGTTATCTGGTAGTTAATGGTATGTGAATTATATATATACACTACAATCTTTAGAGTTATAGATGCTTACCAAATTCAATCCAAGGTGCCGTGTTAAACGCCAGCAGAATCACCAAACTCACGATACTAACTAGAAGCAGGGAGATACATGGAGAGCACGATAGAACACGACCCATATGTAGATATCGTAGAAGATTCTCATGATCCTGCCCCTCTCACATGGGGTAGTCTAGGACGCGCCTATGATGAATAAAGGCACTTGAACCCGTTGTTGAGTTCATGGTTAGTATCATTATCAGCTGAATGTCATCAATTCCGTTCAAATCATCGAGGGTCCGCCAATATCGCAACTGCCGACCAACTGGTGGGTATCTATCTGACCCGTTGGCCCCTTAGCAGCACAGAAAAGGGGTAGTGTTTTTTACACTACTGCCCATCATCCAATACTTTGGTTTGACAGTGCACGTAGAGCGAACTGCACTCATACTTCACTGTATGAGTTGGCCCAACCCGATATATTCACCACGTATACTCCCGGTCGGTTGTTTACTACTTATCCAGTCAGCCTGAGCTGCGGGGTAACCAACCCTGCCTCGCCTTGCCTTGCATTGTCTGCGTCTCCTTCAAAGAACCCCAACTCCCCAACCTATTTCCAAGTTTTATATTCAATTCGATCCACACCAGTTCAAGCAAAATGCCCAAAGCTCCACTTCGCAGGGGATTACTGCTCCCGATCGGGGAGATCCCGGTGGATTCCATCCAGGCTGATCCGACCCTCTCCCCATCCAAGAAGGATCTCAAAACGATCACCTCGTATAATCTCCTCTCTAAGCGCGAGAATACTATGATTGTTCCTGGTACGAAAGTCTCCTCCTGGAAGATTCAGGTCTAATGTGAAGCAAGGCACCCCCGCAATCTGGAAACCAGCCACCACCCCCCGCAAACTCAAACCAGATGCCGGGAAATACATTCTGGATCCGAACAGCCTCATCTTTCCCAAATTCGCCATGGAGCCGCTTCTCAGAGCCATCACGGTCACTCAGCCCCGGATGAAACTTAACGACATTGATCTGATCAGTGATCGGAGGAATCTCCGACTTCTGTTGGCTTTTGTTAGCGGTCAAAAGAAGGCTTTTCGGATTAATGTAGAGGTGGTCGAGTCGACGGTGTTTCTGACTACCTGGGCACCGACCAAGACCAATTTTGTCGGGAAGTTCGAGGGTTACGGGCATGAATTTGAAAGCGTCTCGACATGGAAGCCGCGGTATATCCGGGGGAGTATCATCCATGCTCGTTCTGTTAGATATACCCTTGGGGGGATCAGGATTTTGCTTCGCTTTGAAGTGGATGCGTGTATGCCGGCTAAGAAGCATCGCAGTGGTGGAGAGGTTCCTCCGACTCAAGCTCCGACAGGTATCAAGGTGGTCAATGAAGGAACCTTGGTGGGCCCGTCACGCATCGTGGAGATCAAGACGGGCCCGGTCGCAAAGAGTCTGGATATCGCGAAGAATATGCCGCAGATGTGGTTCTCTCAGACGCCCATTCTGTGTAAGGGGAATTATGAGGCCGATGGGACGTTTCTGCCTGCCGAGGAGAGGAATGTGGAGAAAGAGGGGAGGTTGGCCAAGTGGGAACAGGATAACAAGGAGAAGATTCAGAAGTTGGTCTGTGTGCTGGAGAAGATCTTCGCGATTGTGAGATGTGTGCCGCACAAATGTGCCCTGGTGCATGAAAGCGACAATATCTTGAAGGTATATCAGGATGGGAACCCAGGCCACAGGGGGATTCCACAGGATCTTCTGGCCATGTGGGATATACCTGGGGTATAGAGTAGATGGGTTGGCCTGAGACTAACGTTTTTGGCTTGATGGATCGGGGTCATTTATGATTCAATTTGAGAATCCCAAGGGATGTTATTCACAATGCGCAAGTTTGGGATGTCGTCGATGAAAGGACCTGACAACGACTCTTGAAGATGGAGACCATGTCAATCCGTCGCTTCAAGTCCAGGGAGAGAGGGAGAAGGAAAAGGAGAGGAGGGAGCGGAAAGACGGCGGTGGATGATGATCCTCCAGAAGCCTGAGGCAGAGGCGTATGCCATGTGCCTTCTCAGACATACGGGGGAAAATGTGGAGTGTTCAGTCACCGATACCCCTTCCTACATTTCTTATAATACAGAATCCAGCAGGTTCGCATGTTATTCTATATGAGGACAGTATAGTATTTACAACAGACAAGTCAAAAGGTGAACAAAGCTGTCCTCTTAACATGAATGGCAAGCAGATTAAACCGAACTCGTATTATCATATATGTCATACAAATCTCTATCCAGACACGCACGCTAACTTTTGCCTAACCAACCAATCCGTAAAACGCCTACAATAATCCGCGAAGAACGCCAGTCTGCTCCAACACGGCCCGACGGCTAGTACCGCCCACGGCATCCTTCAGCTCCACCGCACGCTCGTAGTCCAAACAGGCTTGAACATCATTGTCGAACCGGGCATCCACCGTCTGGAGCTGCTCCTGCGACAAGGTGTCCATGGGCACGCCATTCTGTTCAGCCAGAGCCACGACCCGACCGGAGATGTGGTGGCCCTCGCGGAATGGCACTCCCTTGCGGACGAGGTAGTCGGCGAATTCGGTGGCCAGCATTTCCGGCGCCAGCGCGGCGATCATCTTCTCGGGGATGACCGTAAGAGTCGACAAGACACCAGTAGCAATCTGGATGCTGTCGCCGACAGTCTTGATGTGGTCAAGCAGGGGCTCCACGCTCTCCTGCAGATCCTTGTTGTAGGTGGTCGGGAGACCCTTGATGGTGCACATCAATCCGGCCATCTGGCCAAAGGCACGGCCGGCCTTTCCACGCAGAAGCTCCAGGCTGTCTTTAAAAAGGTTAGTATTACGGGTATGCAGAGCGGAAAAGACGACTGACCTGCGTTCTTCTTCTGAGGCATCAACGACGAACCAGTCGAGTAGGCATCGGACAAGCGGACGAATCCAAATTCCAAGCTGCTGTAGATGATCAGATCCTCCGCCCAGCGGGAGATCTTAAGCATGAAGGAGCTGCCCCATTGCATGGTCTCCATGGCGAAATCACGATCGGCCACGGCGTTCATCGAGTTGTAGAGCAGACCATCGAAGCCAAGCTCCTGAGCCATGGCCTCACGGTCGATCTGGAAGGGGTTTCCGGCGAGAGCACCGGTACCCAGGGGACTGCGGTTGACACGCTTGGTGACCTCACGCAGACGCTGGAGCTCGCTGGCAAAAGCGGTCGCGTGCGACAGGATCCAGTGGCTCCAGCGAACAGGCTGGGCCTTTTGCAGGTGGGTGTAACCGGGCATGATGTAGTCAATCTCGGACTCGGCACGGGCAATGGAAACCTTGATGAGGTCGCACAGGAAGCTGTCCAGCTTGCGCAGCTCATCGCGCAGCCACAGGCGCATGTCCGTGGCAATCTGCTCATTACGGGACCGGCCGGTGTGCAGCTTGCCACCAATCTCCTTGCCGATAATCTCGGAGAGACGGCGCTCGTTGGCTGTGTGGATGTCTTCGTCGTTCTCCTTGGCAACGAAGGTGTTTGTGCTCCATTCCTCGGCGATCTGCTTGAAGCCGCGCTCGATCTCGGCGAACTCGTGGGCGGACAGGATACCGGACTTGGTGTTGGCCCGGGCAAAGGCAATGGAACCAGCAATGTCCTGCTTCCAGAAGATGCGGTCGTAGGGCAGGGACATGTTGTACTGCACCATCAGGGGGTCGAGGCCCTCTGCAGCCGACAGTGTGCATTAGTCGCTATCACAATCGAAGGCATTGAGCAGGGAGGGGAAGACTTACGGGTGAATCGACCTCCCCAGAGCATATTTTCGGCGACAGCTTTGGAACCGCTCATTTTGGAATGTGTGTAGTGATGAATGAAGAAATTGGAGAAAGAGAAGAAAGAAGAGAGAAAGCTGTTAAGAAGGAAGACGGAGAGTGGTGCCGGCTGGATTAGGCAAGTCTGAATCACACCCGCCCAGCGACATCGGGGCGCTAGGCTGCTTCCAGATAACGCGCTCGGGCCAATCACAAGGCTCGGTGGGCGGCGGGCCGCCAAATCACGTGTATGAATGACTCATTGCGGGGCACTAGTATGGTCACGTGAGTGCTTCAGATCAGGCATGATCTACATCGTACGGAGTACACTCATCACCTGTTCACTTCTTTTCTGTCATCCACTTACAATGTACAAAGAAATTGCATGTCTACAACAGTACCCGTGTTAGGTCAGTGGTGGTAAAATAATTCTCGAATTGGTCCCTCTAGAGTAGATCTGCGTACTGAACAGGGTACTACTTCTCCAATACGAGCGTTAGATGAAAATGCGGCATCATTTTGACTGCGGGGTCGCATTGAGGTCTGGATGAGTGCCGTGTAGGCAGTTAACCAATGCAGCCAAGCCAATGGCTTATCTTCTGGAATGGCATTGGTGAATTTATATCGGTTACCGAGACTTGACAACTCACCGTGAAGTGGTGCCGGTTATATATCCGTGGTAAAGTTGGCATCTGACAGATCTCATATTACTCGTAAACTTAAGTAGTAGTACTTAAGTGTCCATACTAATATGATCGAGAGGAGAACTCGTATCTGTACTCATAAAATTCGGAAGAGCTTCAGGAAGGATGTACACTGGCCTATCCACTCTAACCTGGATAGCGGTTGAAAATGCGGGGATGAATTGCGTCGAGTGCGGAGGATTCGTCCAGAATGCGGAGAGGCAGTCGGGGTGGACCCGATGGCAGGCTGTCAGCTGCAACCAGCCAGGAACCACATTCCAGGATGGTAGTCTTACTGCATTGGGTCATGAGGCAATGGGGCCTGAGGATCTAGGCTGAATCGACTTCTTGGGCATTGCACATGCCATGCCATTCACTGGCTGGTAAGGCCTGTAGACCCGACCTTATTTTACCCTTCTACCCCACCCTCTACCTACTTCTACTTCCTCTACTTCCTCTAACTTCCTCTAACTTCCTCTAACTTCCTCTACCTACCTCTACTCATCTCTACCTTTACAGGTACTCAACTCTCCCCAACCTCACCACCCAATCCATGTCCACAGACAACAAACCCAACATGACAACCCCTTTCCCTCCACAGCCCGTCAGTTCCATCGACTGGGACAACGTGGGCTTCAAAGTGCGCGATGGTATGGCCCCCTCCCTATCCTCTCCCATTCTACACAAGAACACCCACTAATTAAAAAACCATCAATACACACACAGTAAACTTCCACATCCAAAGCACCTACACCACCGGCACTGGCACCTGGAGCGCCCCCAAACTCATAAAATCCCCCTTAATCCCTCTCCATGGCATGTCCCCGGCCCTCAACTACGGCCAACAAGCCTACGAAGGCCTCAAAGCCTTCCGTCACCCTTCCACCTCCTCCTCCACCACTCCCAGCAAAATCACCATCTTCCGACCCCATCGCAACGCCACCCGCCTCACCCACAGCACCACCTACGTCTCCATCCCCCCGATCCCTGACTCTCTCTTCCTCCAATGCGTCAACCTCGCCGTAGCCACCAACGCCGAATACGTACCCCCGCATAACACAAAAGCAGCACTCTACATCCGCCCCGTTGTCTTCGGCTCCAGCCCCCAACTCAGCCTGACCCCACCTGACGAATACACCTTCGCCGTCTTCGTCACCCCCACAGGCGTCTACCACGGAGTTCACGCCGTGGACGCCCTAATCCTAGAGGAATACGACCGCACCGCACCATCCGGGACCGGCAGCGCCAAGGTCGGCGGGAACTATGCCCCTGTCCTCCGGCACAGCGCGGCAGCATATAAAGATGGGTTTGGAATTACACTTCACCTTGACAGCAAGACCCGGACCATGGTCGATGAGTTCTCCACTAGTGCCTTTATTGGGGTGAAGAGGGATAAGGACGGAGGAGGGATTACGCTCGTGCAACCTGATAGTCCGAACGTGATTGATTCGGTGACTGCGGCGTCGGTGTTGGAGATTGGGGAGAGGATGCTCGGGTATAAGGTTGAGAAGAGGACGGTGAGGTATGAGGAGATCGGGGAGTTTAGGGAAGTGATTGCGGCGGGGACGGCGGCGGCGTTGGTGCCGGTGAGGAGTATTTCGATGAAGTCGAGAGGGGATCGGTGGGAGTTTGAGTGTGGAGGGACGGAAGGGGGTGGGGGCCCGGTTTGCGTGGAGTTGTTGAGGTTGTTGCAGGGGATTCAGACGGGGGAGGTGGCGGATACGTTTGGGTGGAATTGGGTGGTGGAGAGGCCGGAATTGGAGGAAGAAGGAGAGGGCGAGAAGGAGAAGGATCGGGAGGATAAGGAATTGAATGGGGTTAATGTACCGTAATTGCTTCTCTATTCCATCCTGGAGGGCGGTGGTCAGTCCTCAGGGAGAAACCTAGGGCTAGTGGTGGTTTATTTAGCATCAGACTGGACAAAAGTTCAATTACATTGCGACCGAATCACATGTCGAATGCACTGCTAGACTACAAGAGGCTTCCAGGAATAAGACAAAGTATTGCACGCCACAACTCATGCAATCCTGGCAGGGAAGAAAAGCCGAAACATGCCCAACGCACACGCGCGTGACAACAGATCATACAAACCACCGAATTAAGTATACACGGAGACAACATACGTAGCTGCTGCTTAATCGCTATCGCTGTCACTGCTCTCGCTGTCACTACTCTCGCTCTCACTTTCGCTGTCCTCGCTGTCCGACGGCGGCGAGAACACGTTGCGCTTTCGGGGCTGGTTGTTCGCGGCCCGTCGTGGCTGCGTCTTCGCTTCGAGCTCCTTCTTCTGGTGTTGGATCAGCGACTTCAGCGTGGTACGCGTGGTCCGGGTCGCGCTGGAAGGACGTGCCCACGCCTGCGACGGAGCAGGTTGCGAGGCGGGAAGTGCAGAAGGCGTGGTAGAGTGGGGTTTCGTAGGCGAAGACGCCGTCTTCCGGGGGGAGGGCTTGCTGACGGGCTCGTCCTCCGATCCCGAGTCAGACTCGGATTCGGATTCCGACTCAGACTCCGATTCAGAACTGGACTCTGAATCGGACGACACCTCCACTGGTGCCTGAGGGGACGGCTTGGGAGCCTGCTGCGGAGATTTGACCGGAGTGGGCCGGACAGGGGTCCCATTCGGTTTGGCAGAGCCGGCTCGGTATACAGTTCTTCCCATGGGCGGCAAGTCCAGACCATCCGAGGCAATGGAACTCTGAGGAGGCTCGCTTGCAACAGTCTTTGGGGACGCTGTCGTCTTGCTGGCCAGCTTGGTCCGCGCTGGGACCGGGGCGGTCTTCCCAGTCGAAGCTGGTGTTGACGTTGGACCATTTGCAGCTTTCGCGGCCTGCGGAGTCGGAACGACAATGGAGACCTCATCGGGTTGGGAGCGTGGCGTCGATTTGTGTGACCCCTGACCGTTAGTTGTCGGCTTGGGCTTGGGCGAAACAGGACCTGGCTTGGTTTTCAGCGAGGCCTCATACTTCTCGACCTCTTTCCGCTGCGACTCAAACTTGATACGATGAGTCTCCAGCTTCGCTCGGCGCCCCTCCTTTTCAGCCTTCTTGTAAGCAGTCCATGCGGTCGACATTCCCGTCAGTTTGCGGATATACTGAGGATCGGCCTTCTGCTGGCGTGCGGTCTCGATCTTGGTTTTCAAGTCTTCCTCAAATCGTTTATCCTGCTCAAGCTTCTGGTTGGCTTCTTCCAAGAGCTGGTCCAGCCGCTCCTTGGGCACTGAAGCAGGGAAAATCATAGAGCTGGAGTCCGAAGTTCTCCGGTTGGTGTCTGTCGCCTTGGCCCGGGCCTTCGAGGCACTCTGAGGATTCGACTTGGGCGCGGGCTGAGAACCAGTGCAGAGAACCTCGTCTTCGTCGGCGAATGACACCGACCGGCGTTCAGACGGTCTTTCAGCCGGGGAATTCTTGCGCAAAGCCGAGTGCAAGACTTTAACCTTGTCGATTGAAGTTTGGAGTTTCGAGGGCGTGGAGAACTGGGGCAGCGATACTGAACCACGCCGCAGCGTAGGGGCGCTGCTGCTAGGGATCTCCGGGGTGCCATTGGGGGGTAGGAATTTGGGTTGCGCCGGGATGGCCGAGTCCTGGGTCAAATGCATATGCCGTTTGTTAGGCGGACTCTTCGTAATTCCCAGCCCTAGGCCAGGCTTCGGGGGTTCTGATGGTGCCCGCCCTGAAAAGCTCAGGCGGCTACCAAATCCAAAGGATGGGGCCCTGGCGCGCTTGCGTGGAGTTGATGGACTCACCTCAGGTGTCACAATGCTCTTCTCAGCGGCCGTACCGTCATCCTGGGTACTTTTTGGCTCAGAAAGACGGGGCTCCTTGCTCGGCTCGAAAACGTCTGGGCTTAACTTCCTCTTGCGCGAGCTGCTGTTCGATTGCTGCACTTCTGGCGTAGCTGTCGGGCCCGCATCGCGCATTATGACATCGCCATTGTGGAGTCGGTCCTTTGGGGCGTGCTGGGGATCTACATTCTCGTCATTCTCATCACCTGTCTCCTCATCCTCGCTCTGGCTTTCAACAACCGGGACTGGCGACTGCGGTTCAGGTACATGCCGACGCTTGAGTGGTTGCCGAGTACTCAGGGGTGAGAGCGATCCATCGGCACTGCCCACTTCGCGCGGCGCGGCAGATTCAACTCCCGTCGCATCCTTAACAATCGGCCGTCTCGCGGAACCTTGCGATGAGCTATGCTTCGAGGACGCGGGGGGCTCTCTCGGCGTCGGGGTGTGAGAAGGAGAATCTCCCAGCTCCTGGCTCACCATGCGCTTTTGCAGAGGCGTAGCTGCGATGGTGCTGCCCGTCTGGTCCTGGGAATCCTCCTCAAGCACGTGTGACTTCTTATCCCAGGGTGCAGGCGATCCTGGAACCTCATCCTTTTCCACCGACGACACGGGGATTTCCGATCGGCGGTTCCCAAAAGAGCCCCACGCAGACGATGGTCTACTCGCCGATTCCGAGTTCGAAAAATCAATATTCTCCTCCTCAGCAATGGTTGGGATCTGATCCATCGCCGCTTTGACTGCCTCCTTTTTGATCTGGATCTGGCGCTCAAAGTTCTGTGCAGCCGCGTCCCAGTCTTGGGTGACGGAGGGAAACCGTATGGGGGCGTATTGACCAGGCTTTTGTATCACACGGACAGTAGCTCGCTGGTCAGAGCTATCCTGGCGTGCCCTACCGTTGTCCACGAACACCTCAGCAACGGTCATGTCGGCATCGAGGTCGTCGGACTCATGATTGTCGTCGAGGAGCTTCTTGATGTCCAATGGGCTAAGATGACATGTACAGTCAGCGACAGAAGCCACACCGTAGCGTGCACATCCAACAAGCGTGTACAATCAAGGATACAGTCGCCAACAACCGAAGCATTGCACTTACTCCGCCTTAGGTCTTAGTTTCTTCCATTTGTCTTGGATCATACCCGCCAACCCACCGAGGGTGATCTCCTCCGGCTTCTCCAGCACCAGCAAGAAGGTGGCCGGTTTCCCGACAGTCGAGCCATTTGTATTGCGACTGGCGTCATCGCGGTCGCGATCACCGAGGATGGAGCGGAGCGAGAAAGACGAAGGAGGCGTGACCTGCTCGCGGGGGTACACTTTGACCCTGAGACGTAGGAAAACCATGGCGGAGGGCGGGCGCAGTAGTAGCGACTTGATCAGACACTTGAAGGGGCACGCAAAGGTGGAATGTGCATTATCCGGTAGAGACCAGTGATTTTGTGACGGATCGTATTTGGACGGCGGGAGGAGTGGGTGGTCGAGAAGGAAAAATAAGGTGTCCGGGGAAAGTCCTGGGGAAATAGACGGAACTGAGTGACAGGTTACTGTGAGTGGCAGGGAGTAACACCGACCTGAGACCAGTGGCCAGGGAATTGACAGGTGTTTGGTCCCCTTCCCTGCAGCGCCGAAGACGTGAATCTCTCTATCAATCTGATGAATATTGTCGGCTTCTCACCGCCTTATTGGTCCGCCCGACGTGGAGCCCGCGCGTCTTACCGCCTGCCCAGACGAGCCGGCGTGATGCGCTTATCCCCATCGGGAAGATTGCTATACAGCCCGAATTTAGTAATTTGTTACAGATCAAGTACATGTATCGAATTCTCAACATACACCCAACTCAGCTGGCAGGTTCTTTGAACTGTTGGAGCTAGATAAAACAGAAAAATTAAGCCAGCAGAGTGATTAAGAATAACAACGCCGGAGTGTCTCCAGTCGTGGAGTCTGACTGCGCTCCAGGCACCTCAACTCCAAATGTTCCTGCACCGCAAGCAACTCCCGGGCTGGTTCCAACACGAATGGGATACACAATCCAGCATTTTTGATAAACCAAAAAAAGCCAACACAAAGCCGGACCATAATTAAACCAATATAGCAACAGCGATAGAGCCGCTGGTAGCCCTCCAAAGGCCCAAGTCTTATATGTACATAATGTATCATTAAGCAAACAGAATTTCGGGTGTCGCTCAACCCCCATAGACCAGCCAGGTAATCGAAGCAATCCAGCCGCCGATGAAGACTACAGTAAGAACTGACGCGCCTGCGCGATCTCCGGTCGTGATATCAGGCAGCTTGTCGGGGGAGCTCTTTGGAGCGGTGCCGGCATTAGGGTCGCTCTTGCTGGTGCCGCCGGTGTCCGACGTCAGCGGACCCTGACTGTTGTCTTGGTCCTGATGCGCAATCATGCTGGATGAGAAGACACTCAAGGCGCTCATATCTGTCTCGAGCGATGTTTCACCGTCCCACTGCGCCTGGTACCACCGACGCCCACACTGAGTGCCTGAATCGCCACCCGAACATTGCTTCGCCGCAGCCAGAGCTGATTGTTGAATCTTGGGGAGGATCTCGCTGGCAGTATAGGGCGCAATGGTCGTGGTAAATGTCAACCAGGACGCCAAAAACCCCTTGAAACAATCCTGATTCCGATCGCACATCATATTTTGCTCACAGGAGATTTCCGACATTACGTTGCTGCCGTATTGTTGTGGGAAAAACTTTTGGAAGGTACTTCCAAGCAACCCATCGAGGCCTTTCTTCCATTTGTCGGCACCGTTGGTCTAAACACGTTAGTACTGAAACTATAACAGACAATCTCCATCGAGAAGGGACTTACTAGATTATACATGTATGCAGCCCCACTGAGGTAGGTGCCATAGTTATAGGTCCACTGTATATCCCCATGATCCTTGCACTGTGCCTCGGTGGTCGTCGTGTCGGCAATGTACCAGGCGTTTGTCTGTAAGAGCGGGGTTGTCGCACTCCAGTCCCAGATCTTCTCCGCCCAGTTGCTATACGTTTCATTGTTGGTATAGCGTCCAAGACGAGCCGCGAGTTGGAACAGACCGCCGTTGGAGATGGCATTCTTGGTGGTATAGCCAGCCTGGTAGGGCCAAATCTGCCATCGCAGCCCACCCTGACAGCTGGAGGTATCCCATCGAGGAACCTGGGTGTTGAAGACACCCTGAGCAAGCGACAGCCAGGATGGCTGGCCATCATCTTCGGGATAGTTCAGTTCTGCAGCCGTCATGGCGGCCAGGCCCCAAAAGACCTGGTCATCATTGCCCAGATAGTTGCTGTCGTTGGCCGGGAAGTAGTCGTTCTGGCCCTTCTGCCAGAGCATGCCTTGCGTGGTAACCTCATTGTACGAGGTGTCCCCGGTCCAGTACCAGTACTGGATCAACGTCATGAACATAGCACCACCTTCCCACCAGGTGTCGGGGAGCTTCCCTGGCGTTTGACCCGATTCGTTTCCGTGGTAGTAGCTCATCATATTGTAAGCCGTCGTCCTGGCGGCGTTCTTGATAGATTCTATGATAGCAGAGAATCAGTTTCTGCGCGCGCGTCACTCTGCGCGGGCGGGACTGGGCGCTTACGCTCATCGTTTACATCCAGCTGCAGCGCAGTCACAGTCCCCTGGAAGGTGACCAGGGTGGTCAGGACGACCGCCCATATCCAGCCGGGCGAGGTCATCGTCGATAGACGCGAATGCGAGTATCAAGTGAAAGACGGAGAAGGCAGCAGCATCGATGCGCGTGAAGAGGTGGGAGGGGGCCAGTCGACGAAGGCGGATAGAGAGGGACGGAATGCGGCAGGGAGGGGAGGGGAAAAGAATGGGGGGATCAATCACGTCCGACCTTGCGCTGGGATTGAACGAGTGCAGGGATCCCAGCAGAGTTGGCAGAGGAATGTTGACCAGTCAAGTCACAGTTGTCGACATGACATGCGACAGGGGAGGAAAAACAGCTGGGAGGTGGCTGGATATGGTTCGGGACTGGATCCCCCCAAGACGGTCAAGAAGGGATTTCAGAGGGGGAGACTGCAGTGACGGCATCAGGTCGCGGTGGTACCAGACAGACCAACCTAGCTAGGGTGGTAGCAAGGTCACAGTGGACCATAGCCACTATGACCTCTTCCGAGTACGAGCCATGGGGTCGCATTGTGGTGCCAAGGGCAGGATGAAGGAGGATGGAGCTAGCTGAGTGCGGTGCCTGTCGCTGGACCCTGGAGGGGGTTTCCTTGGGACTGTCGACTAGCTTCAGGGTCCATCGCCTTAGTCCGGCGGGTGCCGGGGTGCCGCCGAACACGCAATGGCCCCCGGTGGGCTGCCTGACTGGCTGTCCCTTGCGGGGGCTGCTCCATCGATCGCCCCCAACTCAACCACTAGATCATTAACTACATCCTGACATCGCACCATTGCAGTTGGTTTTGAATTTTGAAAGAAAAGAGACACCCAAAGAGACAGGAGAATTCCTAAGGGAGAAAGGATAGGGAGGTTTAGAATGCTCTTGAACCACACAGCTTTGACCCACCTGACGTCCGTTGCGCGTGCTCGGAGTATTTCCCCCACACTCACGCCCTCTAAATTTAGGCAATTGTCCGTGTCTGTCTTGGCTGCTGGGATGATCGTCCACGGCAATTTTGTCGTGCCGAGGGATTTTTTATCCTGTACGTTGGACGACCGCATATCAGCCTTGGCGCGGGTGGACTGGCACAACCGTCAACTACCTACCTAGTACCCGGAACAGATGTACTACTCAGCACAACACTTGTAGGTGTTATGGCGGGCGGCAGCTTCCTGGATCTGACATTAGTCTTTCGTTATCGTTTCTGCCTGCTATACGCCTACGAACGTGTCAGATTCCCTGAATTGGGGGCTGGGATAAACATCAGTTCGTCATAGCTGGAGCAGATGCTGTACTACGTCGAGGGATCCCGCCATTAATGGCTCCAGGAATCGTCGACCCACATCCCTCTCCCGAGGGTGAATGCTCCCGTGTCTAAGATGATCCCCATGCTCATCCTACTGTTCGGCGTGGAGCATTAGCATCCTGACTCTGCACCAATTAATGGTACGTAGGTATACCAGAGCCGGAAGGCACCTACAGGCATCGCAGAGGCAGTGCCCACAAACCCAGGTATCGTAAGATGCTTTTGTCATCAAAGGTCTGTAACATAATTACGCTCCTATAGAGCACGCGACGGATGTCCACCTCCCTGACCATACTGGCTCGAACCGAGTTCAAATTATTTTCCACGCTGGCATAAGATTGGATATTTACTTGACATCTCCTCGTCCCTTACATACGCTCGCGTCTCCGAGGGGCGGCCCGGATGATGTTGTCGACACGCAGAAGAAGCTGTATGACAGTCACGATTAGTTTCCGAAATCTTGAGGCAAAAAAAAGAGCACTCTTACCTCTGCAGCCTCCGATGCGGAAGACACCACCGCCTTCTTCAGCTTGTAGCTCTCCACAACGCCCAACTCGCGCATGTCAGCAATGCCACCACCAGGGGTGAGCAGGTCCAGTCCAGAGCTGGTCATGCCGTTGTTGATCGCCTGTCGTAGACGCGTAACCAGGTCGCTGGAGTCCAGACCAGCATTGTCGGCCAGGATGGTAGGGAGCTGCTTCAGAGCGTACGCAAACGCGTCCACGGCCAGCTGCTTCTTGCCGGTCGTGTTCTGGGCGGCCTGCTCGACAGCCTTGGACATGACCATCTCGGCACAGCCACCACCCAGGGTGACCCGGGGGTCCTTGACGGTCTGGGAGAGGACAGCCAGAGCGTCGTGGAGAGAGCGCTCGGCTTCATCGAGCAGCTGCTCCGTGGCACCACGGAGCACGATGGTGCATGCCTGACCGGCAGCCACGCCCGAGAACTTGATGAGGGTATCCTCGCCGATGATGACCTCTTCGATGACATCGCAGTGACCCAGCTTGACCTGATCGGGGTGGTCAAACGTCGAGGCAATCTCACCACCGGTGACCAGGGCCAAGCGCTCAACACCGTCGAAGTCGGCGTGTTCGATGGACATGATGCCAGCCTCCGTGAACAGCTGTTCAGGCCAGTTGTAGATCAACTGACGGTTGACGAAGCAGTTGATGCCATGGGACTTGATCCGCTCGACCTTAGCCTTCATCTTCTCGCGCTCCGCCTTCTCGAGCTCTGCCAGCTTGCCGGTGGACTCGACCTTCACCCGTGCACCAAAGATCTTCACCTTGTCTGTGTCCATGGCGGTGTTGGCAACCATGATCTTGACGTTCTCCAAGCGCTTGGGCTGGTTCACACCGATCTTCTTGTCGAGGATGAAACCCTCGTCGAGGTAAGAGTCGCTAAGCTTGCCACCGGCCTTCTTGATGATCTGGATGTGGCTCAGGTCGGTCGAACCCCGGAGACGGAGGACTGCATCACAGGCGAGGGTGGCGAACTGGTCACGGTCCTGGGCCAGGACCTTGGAGCTGAGGGTTGTACGAGCGATGGAGTGGAGGTCTTTGCGGAACGACTCCATATCGGCACTACGGTCGACAGCGACCTTCTCCAGAGCCTCGAGAGCGGCCTTGCTAGCTATCCGGTAACCCTCGATGATGGTCTGAGGGTGGATCTTGCGGTTCACCAACTTCTCGGCCTCCCGCAACAACTCCGCCGCCAACACGGTCACGGAGGTGGTACCGTCACCGACTTCGTCATCCTGCACCTTGGAGATGTTGACCAAAACCTTGGCCGCGGCGTTGTCGAGGGCAATGGATTTGAGGATCGTAGCACCGTCATTCGTCACGAGGATATCTCCGGTCGACCTAGATCATTCGTGTCATCAGTGCGGTGCTCAGGACGGCAACCCCGCTTAGCCTGGACTGTCGTCCCACGTACGCTGACTGGAGGATCTTGTCCATTCCTTTGGGACCGAGTGTGCTCTTCACCAGATCACCGACGGCGATGGCACCGACAAAGGCGGACAGACGAGCATTCTCACCCTTTTCTTCGATGACATCGTCCGCAAAGATCTGCGTGGGATTGCCGAAGGACGCCTTGAGGGGGGGTCAGTATTCGAGAATAGAGTCAGGTAAAGAGGGGGCAGCATCCTAGACGACGTACCATGGCGAGTATAGGTGGTTGGAAGAATGGGCTACCGTCGGGGGGAAAGACTGGCAGCTCAGGGGGTTCTCCTGGACGGTGAGGACTCAGAGAACGGCGAGTCGACCAATGCGGGACAACCAGAAAAGTTCGCGATGTGGCCCGAGCTCCAGCAGCGCCCGCAGACCGCCCGCCGCTGTGTCTGGCGCTTCCTGTCCAGCACGCTTTCCTGCTCGCCCAGCTGCGAATTCCAAGGATTGCCCCCTTTTGCCGAACAATGCCTGCCGAAGAGGAACAGAAGTTGGCGTCCAACAAGCGCCCCCATTCCGCCGTGGACGCCAGCGAAGAAAATGGTACGTCCGATGTCGTCGGGACAGCTCCTGCGAGCACCCTGGAGATCGCTTGCGTACCTAGATAGCTTTACTGACGACCTCTCGTAGGCGATGATTCCTCGTCCGATGATGACTTCGGTCCGGCCCTGCCCTCCGCTGATGCCCCGAAGAAGAAGCGGCGCAAGCTTCCCTTCGAGAAGGTCTACGTGAATGCGCTCCCTGCCTCGCCGCGGTACTCCAAGTCCCTTATGCATAAGGACCAATTGTCCTTCGTCACCGTGACTCCGCACACCGATTTCCTCATCACCTCCTCCATAGATGGTGTCGTCAAATTCTGGAAGAAAATGGCTGTCGGGGTGGAGTTTGTGAAGGAATTCCGCGCCCACGCGGCGGAGATCAAGAGCGTCAGCGTCAGTGCCGATGGGAGAAGCTTTGCGACGACCGGAGCAGACAAGACAGTCAAGATCTTTGACGTGATAACCTTCGGTATACTTCCCAGTCCTTCTCTACGCACCTCTCCAAGCTAACCCTGACAGACCTCCTTGCCATGCTTACCCTCGAGTACAACCCCCGCTGTGTATGCTGGGTCCATCGCCGCGGCGCCTCATTACCACTCCTAGCCGTGACCGACGAAGAAAGCAGCATGATCCAAATCTTCGACGGCCGTGGTGAGAACCCGAACCCATTGCACACCATCAAGTCGATCCATCGCAGTCCCGTGGCCGCCATTGCCTTCAACGACGCCTACGACTGTGTCATTTCCGCCGACGAGGCTGGCATGATCGAGTACTGGCGCGCAGGCGATGGCTCCTTCGAGAAGCCCGACAACG
The DNA here is from genome assembly GCA_001990825.1 of Aspergillus carbonarius ITEM 5010. Lineage (NCBI taxonomy): Eukaryota > Fungi > Ascomycota > Eurotiomycetes > Eurotiales > Aspergillaceae > Aspergillus > Aspergillus carbonarius. The sequence goes on from KV907499.1 coordinate 686,165, forward strand.
TCTTCGAGCTCAAATCCTCCACCAACCTGTTCGAGTTCCGCAAGGCCAAGTCCGTTCCAGCATCGCTATCCATCTCTCCGTCCGGTCAACAATTCGCCGCCGTCTCCTTCCCAGACCGTCAAGTCCGCGTGTTCGACTTCGCCACGGGCAAGCTCTACCGCAAGTATGACGAATCACTCACCACCATCACCGAGATGCAACAAGCCGGCACCGCAATCTACCAGCTCGACGAGCTCGAATTCGGCCGCCGCCTCGCCGTCGAACGTGAACTCGAAAACCCCATCACCAAGCCCAAGATCAACGTTCTCTTCGACGAATCCGGCCACTTCATCCTCTACGGCTCCCTCCACGGCGTCAAATGCATCAACACCTACACCAACCGGGTCGTCCGCGTCTACGCCAAAGAGGAACCCTTCCGTTCCCTCAATCTAGCCATGTATCAAGGCCAACCTCAAAAGAAGGGCGTCGTAACCGTCTCCATGGCCGCCAGTTCCAACCCCCTCCTCCAAGAAGCCGAAGAACGCGACCCCATCCTCATCAGCACCGGCTTCGCCAAAGTCCGCTTCTACCTCTTCACCAACTCCACCGACATCTCCAAATCAACCCGCGACGTTCAAAACGAACGCCCCCGCGAATCCGCCTCCGGTCGCGACTCCGCCGCCCAAAAAGCCGCCGACCTCGGCACCTCCGCCATCCTCCACACCACCATGGGCGACATCCACCTCCGCTTATACCCCTCCGCAGCGCCCAAAGCCGTCGAGAACTTCACCACCCACGCCCGCACCGGCTACTACAACAACACCATCTTCCACCGAGTCATCCGCAAATTCATGATCCAAGGCGGCGATCCCCTCGGCGACGGCACCGGCGGCGAATCCATCTGGGGCGGCGAATTCGAGGACGAATTCTCCAGTCTCAAGCACGACAAGGCGTATACTCTATCCATGGCGAACGCAGGACCGAATACCAACGGCAGTCAATTCTTTATCACAACGGAGAAGACCCCCTGGTTGGACGGGAAACATACGGTGTTTGGACGCGCCGTGCAGGGGTTGGATGTCGTGCATAAGATCGAGAATACCAAGACGCATAAGGAGAAGCCGGAACAAGATATTAAGATTGTGAGTATTACGGTGACTTGAGATTTTTTGTTGTTGTGGATTTGATGCTGGTGGTTTGATTGTTTTGGCTTGGGTTTTTGGATATCAGATTCAGCGGTCCATAGGTATTTTAGTCATCTGTCTGACCTATTTGGTAACATCTTGTTGTATTTGTAAATTACTGGAATGGTTTGTTGAAAGATGGATGTAGTATAGTATAGTATAGTATAGTACACATGTTCGATTGAGATGGTGGCTCCATACCAACAAACGGTTTACCTACATCCCGTGTAACCTGTAACCGGTAACCGGTAACCTGTCTTGGCGTCCAGTTTACATACAATAATCATCATATATATTCCATCCTGGTCATGCTGGGAATAGTATCGATCAATCAACGAAAGTGATAAAGGAAAACGAGTATGAGTATATTCGATCAAAAAGTCAATGGTAAACACAGCCAAGTAGAAAACCTGAACCATAGGTATGCACAGTCATTCGGAGCAGGCAAGGTACACAGAGTGTTGTGTTGAAGAAGAAAAGAAAGAACTTTGTACTAAATCGGACTGGAACTGTACGTGAGATTTTCAATAACCCCACAGACACGTGAACGCCAGGTATATGCAAGTTTGTTTAGCGGGGCGCATTGGTTTCCCGACTGACTGACTCGACCCGGTCATTACTGGCGATGGTAACGGTGCATAGTGGATATGGTGCCAGTCGTCGCGCTTTCGGTGGAAGGAAGGATTGGAATCTCGAGAAAAAGAAAGAACCGTAATCATGCGCGAGATCACCGGGGAACTTCGCGGATTTCGACGTCGCCTTCGGGCACGGGTTGGGTCTTTTGTAAGCGCGACGGCGTTCGGCCGGGTCGGGTCGTCGGAGATGCGACATTCGTGCGGGAGCTGCTGGCGATGGACTCGGAGTTGGTCGCGGTATCGGACCGACCGGGCCTGAATGCGCCCTGCGCAGGAGGCCCTGGTCCAGGGGAGGGACTGGCGTCCTGCTGACGGGCTGCCAACAGTGCGCTGTCCGTTCCAGCAGTTCCGGCGGCGTGGTAGAGACCGGGGTATTTCCGATCGTGGCGACGTTTAAGCCAGATGCCCACGACAGTGATGACGGAGAATGCGACCACAAGAACAATGATCATGATCACCCATTTGTAGTGTGTTGTCCACCTGAGCACGTCAATATCTGAAGCCGTCTGGATGGTCACCGGTGGCTACCTACCAGGCCTGGGAGCGCGCATCCCTCGTGAAGATGGATGCGCTTGCATCGAGCGTGTCTCGCCTGGAGAGGGTGCTCTCGGACGAGCAGAATTCGTCATACCATGTGCGTATTAAGGAACGGTCGGATGCGCTGGTGCAGCTGTCCGTGCAGACACCCGTCGGGGAATGGATCGGAGTGAGCAGGCTCGACTGGCAGAAACACGAGACGGAGGTCGCATAATCGGTCTGAAGGGCGACGGGTGGCACGCAGTTGTTCTGTGCTTCCTTCAGGACGGAGCAGGACAAGCCACACGAGGGGAAAGAGGACGAAGCCGCGGATGGCAGGAGGGCGACATTGTGGGCGCGAGCGACGGTCGAAAAAACGAGGGAGATCAAGGAGAGATAGAAGACCATGGACGAGGACACGGAAGGCGAGGTCGACCTGGCAGCATGGCTGGGCCAACGTGCCATGACGACGACTCTGGAGGCTGAAGGCAGGCGGTGGGGACCGTCGGGGAGAGAGTCGCTCACTGAGAAGAGCCCACCATGGTATGACGGTGATCTGATCGAAGGCGAGTGCGGCGGGGAGGGAGATATAATGGCCGGGTGGGAGGGAGAGTAGTGGTGGGTGGGATGAGTCGAACGAGTGACGGAGAGACGGTGGGAAGAGGGCGAACGGAGGCCTGGCCGGCGACGAGGGTTGGCGAGGGAAAGGACAGGAAGACGGGATAACTCAGGTCAGAAGATGAAAGGAGGAGGCCGAGGAGCCTGCAGGTGCCTGAGGTGGAGGAGACGATGCTTTGGCCGGTTGCGGCCGGCGGGCGATGCTTACTGGCTTGGGCTTAGTGGCGCGACATTTCATTTGCGCCGGAGCAGAGCGCGCCCCATCCTAATCCCCTCCCGGTGTAGGCGCCGGTTATTTTAATCGTGGCCACGCAAGTCTGGACCCTGAACGCCTTTCCTCCCCTCCCCGTCATCATCCGCTTCGTATTTCACGCCTCAAGGCTCAAATCTCACCCCGTTCCCCCCTTCCACCGCCGTTGTGTTTGTTCGGCCTTCTCATTTTTCTTGAGTTGGGCCTCTTCTCCGCCAGTCCTGCCCTTTCCACCCACCCTCGCCGCATGCGTCGTCCCGGATCCGAGGCTGCTGCCCTGTCAGAGTGACCTGTGGTGGATGCTGCAGCACACTATTCCCAATAATCTGGGACGCCTGGGTCCACTCCGCCAGGCCAACGGCACCATGCAACGGTCCTCTGATACCATCGCATTGAGGATGTTGCGGGGGTGGGCCCCCAAAGGTGCCCAGCAGGTTTCTCTTCACACTTTCCCGGATCGATGCTTCACAATCCCTGCTGGCCGTTATCTTTGCTGATCTCGAGTGAACATTGTTGATCTCGGGTTGACACATTCCAGTTTTGAGTTTGAATGGATAGGGATCCACGGATCGATCTGGAGGGATCCGATCCTTATCCCCGGCTGATCGGTCATTCCAGGGGCAGGGCAGGAATGTATCGATGACGCCACACGGGACCTATCCGGGAGTACCTTTGTCTAGAGTTGCTTCCCAGCTTTCCCCCTCAATGGCATGGTCTCAGACGTTGAGCTGCGCTCGTGTGCGAAGCGGTGAGCAGCACTCTTTACTTCGAGCAAGACGACCACAGCAGGTTCAGCAAGCCAGAGGAGATGCTATCAAGGGGATGATAAGCAAGGGTAGTTTAATTTCAGCATGTTCCGCCTGTGACCTATAAAAAGATCCGTGACGGTCGGGAAGTTCAGCAGTGACAGATCCCTTACTCGTTGGCGACGGTTCATGCAGAGAAGCAGCGTCAGGGATGGGCACTTCTCATGCTCAAAGCCATGGTTCTGCTAACAGTCACTTGGAAGGGCATTTTGCAGACTACAGAACACGCGATAGACACTCCGTACAACGGATACAGTCTGACACCAGTACTTTTACGTGTGAATTAACTGCTCAACTCCCTTTAGCAGGGCTCAAATCCCAGATGATCTAGTGGCATCAGCACGAGCGTCTCAATGCAGATAGTCGGATACAGGAAACTGAAAATCTCCGGCACTCGATCGGATGATCAGAGACGAAATGCCAATCCCTTTCTTCCGCAGAAATCCCTCGTCATCCTCCGACGTGGCAGCCCGAATGCGAATGACTCCTGACTCGTCCTGGGTGCCCGGCGCCCTGAGCTTGAACTCCGCCTGGTCTCCACCTTCGGACCTGCGTGGCGATGCCCCCACGATGCAGGTGTACAGGGTCATATAAGATTGCAGCTTATCTTTCGGCACGAGCACCTCGATGCCCGCAATCCCGGTTGCTCCTGACGGGTGTTCCACGATGGACGGCAGGTTATACGGAACTCGAAGGACTCTGTCGGTGACATCGTGACAGAAGAAGGGAGCGTCCGTGCGGCCCCGAGGGTGAAATTCTCCTGGCGTAGATGACGCTGGATAGAGTGCCTTTAATATCTTCCAACGGAGATTATCACCACTGGGCGTTTGGCGGCCTCCGTCGATCGGTTGTGAGTATGTCACCCTTAGACTGTCCTCAGATATCGCATCTAGCGCTTTGACGATACGGTCATGGTTATCTTCGGCCGAGGTGGGTGCCAAAGAAGTGAGGGCGAAATCGCCTGGTCGGTCCCTCCAGTCTTCCGGCTTTTTAATCCAGTGTAGGAGTTCCAGATAAGTTCCGTCGGGGAAGATGATCAGTTTGTTGCGGCTTAAACCTCCTGCCGGTTATTGGTAAGTGCTGTAGACTGGCGTGTAGAAGACACGGTCGACTTACCGGCGTGGGTGCCGCCATTGATGATGGTGAAGTGGTCCGTCAGCCATGTTGAAGGAGTTTCGAATTCCTCCTTGCTCAACTGGAGAAGCAAATGGTCGAGATAAACATGCTGCGACGGCATGGCTGGTTGATGGGATGAGAATGTTCGAGTGACATGAACCGTCTTCGAGGAATGATGACATCGGCATGCGGGGTTCTGGCGCACGCCAACCGACGCCTCCATCGCGTGTGCTCCTTAGTGTCTTAGCCGGCATTCATTTTTGATGACATGGCTTTTAATACTATACCCGAAACTCATTACTGGAATATTTATTTGGCACCACTACCCGCAATGATCGCTGCAACTATATCTGCTACAATGCTCGTCGCATGAATTTGCACCTCCTCAGCTACTAGTCCAGACCAACCCGATTGTACTAAACTCCGTCTCATCCACCCCATGCTAAGCCCATCGACTCCGACAATTTCAATGTAGCCCACTCGCGCTAGAGACAATTTGTACGGGAGCAGTAACGAGGGGACATCCAACCCCGAATACGAGAACCAGTAAAGGCGAGCTTTCACAATTGTCACCTAGAAGCAGCATTGCCATGGCAGATACTAATTCCACTCTATGATTACTGTCCAGTCCAGCGTAAAGCTTCCGAGCACCTGGGTCGTCTTTCCAGGATACTATACCTCAAACTAGTACTAGCACGGAGTACTCATATTATCCTCCCCTAAACCGAACCATGCTTTCACGATCACACTAAGAACAATCTATTCAATAATAGTATTGATATAACCCTACTAGTATTTTGCTGGACATCCGAAAAGTAAAAATTACTACTTCACCATGTATTATTTGTTTATTCAGCTCAAGCTACTGACGATCTCGATACAGGGAGTTCCTCGCCCCCGAGGTTTTCTTGCTCGATACATGGCGAGCACTTATCATATGCCCTAATTAGATTCCCACTCGCGCAGAATAAACGGTATAGAGTGAATACAAGACAATACTTTATATTAATTAAAATAAAAGAAATACGTATATATTCTACAACAGTCGAAACAACAATAGAGAGAGAGTGATTCAAAAGAGAGAGACGGCATCCACCAAGCTCCTTGGAGATATACAAGCCACCAGGAATACTAGACTGGCAACAATACTATTTCCTGACCCCGGGCATCAGGTTCTAGGATCTTAACGTTGGTGTGAATAGTTTAATATTTTATGAAGATCTAAGTAGAGAAGGAATCAGTCCACATCGAGAAAAAAAAAGACACCAGGCTTATTTGGGTTGGGGGAGTGTTGTACCAATACATCACGGTAACATAATTTCGATATTCAATGAGTTCTGTTTGTCTGTCCGGATGAGTAGGTACCCCCCCCCCCATACTCGCCGGGAGGGAGAAATACTCTGTAGGGGATGCAATTCTTCGGTATCGGTGATCTGAGTCAACTAAACTCGTAACGTATCATTGTGATACTCTCGTTCTTGGGGGTTTTCGTTTGGATTCTATTGTGTTCTGTTCGGTCTAGCTTGCTTGTATTGGATTGAATAGATACAGGCCTTCAACTTTTTGCTACGGTTAGTTGTTATTGAGAGTATATTACGTTCTATCTTGTAGATTGATAGTACATATAGGTAGATTTATTCCTTCTCGGTAATATAGAATAATTTCACTTATACTCCCTTTCATCTAATTAAAATACCGTCAACATCTTCAGCTACCGTCTGGCAGACTAACAAATACAAGTTTAGTTTTCACTCCCAATCGGGCGGACACGGCCCGAAACGACGATCAGTACATCTTTGCTTGGTTCCGGGCTGTTGGGATAGGTCTGGAAGCTCACAGACAGGGTCCTGGTCTAATGAGGGAGAAACATTTTGCCGGGACTTGGGTTTAACTTTTTCATGTTGTGTCAGGGTCTGGAGGTTGGTTTCTTTTTCATGTCAGTGGGTTTCCATGTTGAGTATATCTTGAATTGTATGAAAGTAAGGATGAATGCAAGCTGTACTATGTCATCTCTTCGTCACTACACCATCATTCTAGTGCTTTATTCTTGGTCATGGAGAGAACAAACACTATCATACCGAGATCATAGCTCTGACTTCACACAGACCAGGTAAGGGACGAGGCCCCATGGACATGGATATCCCTCAATTGGGGCATAAGCCCGGACCTGATGCTCTAAAATGGGATATCGGTCGTTTGTGCGGCTATAGCTCCCGTGCATGTCTTGACTTAGGGCTGATTGGTCTGGGCGTTTCAGCTGCTTGCTTTGGTAAGCGGAAGAAGAAAAATCGGTAGTTGAATTCATTGGACCATGATCGCTTCTGGAACAGTATAGGGTTGTTCGCAAGCCGGAGACTTGTACCAGATAGGTATTCTCGGCTTGTTGATCAGTGGGCGAGGAAACCCAAGGGTCCACGGGTCAAACGAACCCTTCAGGGTCTTTGATACGTGGAGACGGGAAGTTGGCCGTTGTTGTGGTTTGATATCATTTTGGTCACCGGTTCTATAATGCCTTTTCTTAATCTTCAAAGATATCTCGCACTATATGTAGAATTATGGTCGGTCATGGTGCATCTCGTCGCTGCTAGCTGTTAATGATCGACCCCTAACGCGCTAAGCTTCTGGGGCGATCGGCGGAGCCCAACCGGCCCGAGGTTTAGCATGTGCAAAGTGTACACAGCCAATAGGCAGGTTGCCTTCCTTTAGAGATTGATATCTGGGACTGGTCTCATGGAGATGAAACTAGTCGGTTGTTACAGAATGGCCTATCTGAACTTTTGTGCTGCTTCGGTTTGTGCTCCGAGGCCGCAGATGCCATGGCTTGGATATGCACTCGATGCGAGGTTGAAACACGGCAGGCTGATACAGCAGTTCCATGGTTCTCGAGCAAGGTTTAGCCCGTATCAACAGGGACATCGGATGGAAACGCCGGACGCATTTGTCTGTCGTGATCCAGATCGTGCATGATGTGTTGTGTAGAATGACCGATGATCGAATTTGCATGTCTGAAAAGTATAAAAGGGACCTCGAAGACCAGCTATCAACTCGTCAACAACATTAAAACATTCTCAATCTTCCTCACCTTTCCTTCACTTCCTTCAACATTCATCCAAAATGAAGCTCTCTGCCGTTATTTCCACCTTGATGGTAGCCGGTCTGGTTGCTGCGGCGCCTCCTGCTCCTCGTATGTTCTGCATGCACCCACTCTATCAACAACAGAAGCTGACTTACTCTAGGCCCTACTGGCCTTCAGATCCATTCTCACCCTAACTCTCCTCCTGATGCTCCTGCTCCCAAGCCCCACGATGGCGGTCCTCATAAGCGTGATGGACCCAAACCTCCTAAGAACGGCCCCAACCCTGGCAATTCTCCCAAGCCAAAGCCTCAACCCCATCAGGACGCCCCGGCCCCTAAGGATGACAAGCCTCATGACCACCGCCCCCACAAACGTGATGGACCTAGGCCTCCTAAGAACGGTCCCAAGCCTGATGACTCGCCCAAGCCAAAGCCTCAACCTCACAGAGATGCACCTGCTCCCAAGGACCCCAAGCCCCACGACAACGGTCCTCACAAACGTGACCATGGCCCGAAGCCTCCCAAGAACGGTCCCAAGCCTCAACCGAACCCTCGCCAGAAGGCTCCTGCTCCTAAGGACGACAAGCCCCAGGACCGTCCTAGGCCCAACTGAATGGAGGAGTCAAAGCTCGGCATGAGTGAGACGGTGTTATGGAAAAAGCATATCGGGGATGAATGTGGGCTGCTTGAGGCAAGCCATATGTTTCCAGCCGGGACTGGGGGCTTATATGGATCTTTGTGTAATAACATAATGCAGATAGAGTTGGATTTATGATGTTTTGGGAGATATGTAGTAGATGGATCTGCTGGGGAGTAACTGGGTGTACTTTGTAGGGATCGAATATTAGCAGGAGAAATCAAACAGATTATCGATAAGAGAGCTACTTCACACGATCTCCAAAATTCCATCAAGTTAAGGAGGATGGCGTCAGCTCCTGAAAGTAATCCGGAACTAGTTCTGCTTTGCGATGGTTGGTAATGCGTGAAACTGCCGCGTGTTATTCTCTAGTTATTAAAATAGATTGGTGATATTCAGAAACATCAAGACCACTAACTTGACGGTCGCAACAAGCCGAAGCCGATACAACAGCATTTACTTCCCAAGAGTGCTAACAGCAAAGAATCAAGCATCGCAGAATCGTTCACATGTACAAGAATTAAGATATCCCGCTAATCCCACCCCGGCAGGGAATGAATGGATCCACCGCCGCCCCCCGACCTCCGAGCGCGACTCCACCCATTCTTCCCCTCCTCCATCCATCTCCTCCTCCACCTCCCTCACTCACTCACCTCACTCTCACCACAATTTAACCATGCAACAATGACCACCCTTTCAATACCACCAAAAACACCAACAATGCCCCACCCCAACATCCCCAAAATCTTCACATCTCTAACCCGCCACCCCTGGACCCTCCTCCGCATCCTCAAAAGCGCCAACCCGCATGACATCCAAGGTCCCCTCCACGGCACCGCATCGTTTACTTCTCTACCACCATCCACAACCTCTACCACCTCTTCACCACCCAAGGCCGAAAGCTTAAACCAAACCCTCTACACCGAAACCGGCACTCTCCCCACAACCCTGGGACAAAACCTACAATGGAAGAAATCGTATATTTGGCGACTTTCCCCCACCTCGAACGCGCTCAGTGTATGGTTCGTGAAAGTGGCGGAGCCGGATGTGGCGGATTATCTGTTTCATGGGATGGAGTTTTTGGATTCTTCTGGTCGGGTACATAAGGGGGAGGATGGGGTTGAGGGTGGGGAGGAGGAGGGGGAAGGGGATGAGGAAGGATATGTGAGTGCGCCGGTTCCACCTGAAGTATCTGGGGAGACGGTAGTCGTTACGGCAAGTGGAAATCATCTGTGTATTAATGATATGTATCGGACGGCGTATGCGTTTCGGATTAGGGAGGAGGATGGGGAGGTGGTTAGTTGGGCGAGTCGGCATGTGGTCAGGGGGCCGAAGAAGGATCAGGATATTGTGAATTATTATTCGGTGTAGGTTGTCTATATGGATGGTTGGATTGGAGGAGTGGATGGGGTTGGTTGGTTATAGATAGATATCTTGGGGGGGGAGGGGGGGCTTGCTTGCTTCACAGCGTGTATATAAAGTCAGGTCGCTTGTCCCCAAGGACCTCGATCTCATTTGCCGCAAGTCCCTGCACCCAGTGGTCACGCTCCCCTCGTCGCCGTTTTGCGTTCTCCCGTCGCAGTAACAGGTACTGCACGACTGATCCCCCGAACAGAAAGACCACCAGATATGCCAGCACCGTGCCATGTCCAGGATAGAACTGAGGCGCATCGTTGCCACGGTAGATGTTGGACGAAACGATCCCGTTCAGGTTGCCCCAGCCAATCACGATGCCCAGCGTGACGCCGCGCTTGTACACGCCTGTTCAACAGTCAGCTTCGTCATGTTATGAGAAAGCCCACAATATAGAAAGCGCATACCCTCCGTATTGTTACTGGCCCAGGAAATGGTGTTGGCTATCGCTGGGTAGATGCCCATCGCGCCCAGAAACGTCCCCGTATATCGCGCCCCCGCTGACTTGGCCCCAAGAAGCAAAGAGAACCCAGCAATGCCCACGAGAGACACCGCAATGTTGCAGATGCCACGCTGGCGGGTCCGGTCCGCGACAAAGCCAACCGCTACCGTGACGATGGCCGCCGCCGCATACGGCGGGACGCTGAGCAGCTGCGCCTGGATCGCCGTGTAACCTGCATCTGTTAGATCCGATCAGTGGTAGCGCATGCAGGACGAACCCTAGATCGCGTTAGTGGCTGCATATGCATGTTCGTGGCAAGACCTTACTAGTTCATTGATGATCGTAGGCGTAAACAGAGAGAAGGCGTACAAGGCCCCGTCCGCGCCCATGTAGATAATAGCCCCGGTGTAGGTCTTCCAGTCCTTCAAGCTGCTCCAGAAATAAGTCATTTGGAACTTTTCATGTCCAGAACTGGCCTGCTTGTCAGCCATCAAACGCCGCAGCACGCGCTTGCGATCCGCCTCGGATAGGAATTTGGCCTCGTCCGGGAAATCGTAGACCATCCAAAAAGACAGCACACCGATGATGATCGTAGCCAGCCCTTCCAGGATGAAAATCCATGACCAGCCCGATTTGCCCCCTACGCCGTCCATCAAAGCGATCGCAGCCGCGAGCAATCCGCCGAAAGACCCTGCGAGAGCAGCAGCGGAGAAGAAGATGGCCATGCGGACACCGAACTCAGATCGCTTATACCAACAGGACAGGAAGTATCCGACACCAGGAAAGAGTCCCGCTTCAGCTAGGCCTAGGAACCATCGCACCTACACCTTGTGAGTAGAGCACAGACAGGCCGGCTATTGTTCCAAGACAAGATGGATTGCATGCAAGAAGTCGCAACAACTTACCGCCATAAGCCCAGAAAAATTATGCACTAGACCCATGCATGTCATACAAATACCCTAAGCAGTATACAGTCAGCACTATCGGCAGCGTCGGCTGCGCAGGTATAGAGCCTACCCATATTGCCATTATAATCGGGATAAAGACGCTCGGCCGCATGCGCTTGAGAAGTACGTTGGTCACGGGTTCGAAAACCGAGTACGAGACGAAGAAGATGGTCAGTGCGGCATTATACTGCGAGTTGGTCATATGGAGTTCCTCCTGGAGGCCCGCGAGTTTGGCGTTGCCGACATTGGTTCTGTGAACTAGAGGGTTAATGCCTCATCATGACCGTCGGATCCAGCGCATACCTATCCAAGAAAGAAACCAGATACAGCAGGCTCAGCCAGGGGATAAGTCGCAGATCGAGTTTCCACACTAAAGCACGATCCTGGCTGTTGCATTAGTCGATCCATAATCCCTGTTCGCGGCCGATGCGACCAAGGTAGGGGCTCACGATCTTCGCCTTTTCCTCCTCACTCAGGCCTTCGTCCGGGTCGTCGATGAACCCCAGTTGTGACTCGCGGGGGAGACTGGGAAATGAGGCAGCCTTTTCCATATCGACTCCTCTGGATGAAATGTCTATGACTGGTTTCTCGTCGCCCACCGGTGTCATGATGCTGTCGGTGTAGTGTAGTCGATGAGGGACTGAAATCAAAGAACGCTACGGAAGGCCAGGACAGGCAGGTTAAGGCAAGGGCCATTTAAAGGGTGGGACTCCGGAAATTGGTAATCACATCGTTGTTGTCGCCCGGTGGCTGCATGACGATGGCCTTTGCGAAAGATTCGGAGAATCAACACGCGAGGACAGAAAGTGATCAGCGTGACGGATCCTGGGCGGCACCAATCAGAGGAGCCCCCAACTGGGTGCGCGAGGGTGATTGGCAACAGATAGCTCGGAGTTACTACTCCGTAGTGGACTAGAAGTTAATCGGAGCCAAATGTTGGGTTTATTTCCGACGAGGGGAGGGGGGGAGACACTTGCAGAGGATCAAGCAAGGAATATTGCGTCTGAGCCGGCTATTCCTCGTGCAAGGTTTCGACAGGAGATCGCCCTGAGAGCACGCAAGGGCAATAGCCATGACTGAACTATCCCATAACGTGGAGCCCCGCATGGTGACGATACTATGGCAATCTATATGCGTGGGTTCATGGTTGGGTCATCCGGGACGGTAGAGATCATGGATTCCTTCGCTTAAATCTAAAGCCGGGGTCGAGGACCCACCTTGATGCGGGGAAATGCCGATACTTGGCCGTCCTCGCTTATGAAATGATGTTTGATATGATGACTGTCCTAATTCAAATGTATTGTACAGGCGTCCGGTAAGAATGAGTTGGTCGTTTCATTCCCAAATCCCAATGTCAGGTCGTGCTGTTGGTCTCGTTCCCTTTAGAAACCGGAATTTACAGACCCCAAAGCTCGGGTGACTCTTCAGAAGCCCATGCGCCGCAATCGCCACCTTAATGGAATGGAACCGAATGTTCACCTCACCCACCACCTCTCCATCTTCAATGCGCTCAACATAGTTGGTGTGCGGCGACTTTCCCAAGACACGATGCACTTCCCGTTTCAAAGTCTCTCGCAGACCCGAGACACAGACGCAGCGTGTACATCCTTCATTCCGAACCAGCCGTGTCATTGCCGCTGTCATTGGATAAGTTGGAGTCGGGACCAGAGTCACTCTGGCCTGTGCCGCTCCCACCACGAGCTGGCCCCCCGAGGACTTGAGGAAGCTGAGGGTATCCGTCTGGCTCACGAAAGTGACAAAAGCAGTGCTATATCCGGTGATGGGCACTGTATCGAGCAGATGGGCTGAATAGATTTCACCATGTATGAGAGGCAAAACCTGTTTCATTGTCACATCCGATGGCAGGTTCTCAATCGTGATAGCGCGATACACGTCTCTTTCATCCTTGGCGGGGAGGTAGCGTAGGCCGTACTGAAACACCCAGAGGTCAGCCGGAGACTCTTGGGTAATCAGGTTCGGGCGGTACAGCAATGCGTCAATCTCGTCGTCAATGTTGTCGAAGACACTGCAGCCTCTTAGTGCCCATCTGATCTTCCCATCCCAAGGCACTGGTGCAGGAGTGTTTATGTCATCAAAGGGCTGTTTCTTAACATGGACCTGGCGGGTTAACCGTGGGAATCCTACGGAAGTGGTGCTGGTTGCGCAGAAACGATTACTCACTCGCTGGGGCTCCAACACCGGAATGGGCAGATTATCCACGTGCTGATCCATGAGCAGCCTAGCCACCGTCTTTGGCAACTGCGCCTCGTTGATGCTGATGCCGATGCTAGCGGGCGTCGTTTTGTTCGGCACAGCGATAGAGGGTGTCTTGTTGATGCTGGGCTCAACGATCGAGAGTGTCTTGATCTGTGACAGCGGCTCTAAACTAGGAACCTTGATGTCGTCAAGCCCGCTGTCCAGGAGACTGGAGGCATGAGTGGAAGGACTGATCCGGGCACGGGCATGAGCAACCATGGCATCCGTCACAGTCAGTTTCACGTGGTGAATGCTTTCCTCTTTGTTGTGGGCCCCGTCTCTCTGTTGACGGTTCTGGACCAGCAAGAAGACGTGGGATTCAATGCGGTAGACCAGGATGCAAACAAAGACGACGATGATAAGGAGGAGAATCAGAAGCGCGTTGGGGTCCCCCTCGGGACCAACGCGGTCGCGGCCACAGGAGCATCCTTCCAGTTTGGGCATCTGCGCTAGTGGACCCTCGACGGAGGACGTTACCCAGATGGGATATCTTGCTACAGTAGATGATCGATGTAGTTTATGTAGAAGAAGAGAGGTTAAGGAGGAATGACCCTTGTATAGGGATGGGTTGTAGATAGGTAGATGTACGAGAGAATTGATTATGAGGTGGCAGTTCTCACTTATATAGGCGACCAAGACCAATAACGGGGAGGCGAGGGTAAAGTAAGCGCTGCTTGAAGGTCACTCGAATCAGACTACCTGAGATGCACTCTCGAGTGACTCCTTCAGATGAGATTGCAGCCAGAATGTACCGAGTCGACTGTTTCTCAATAGTTTCTCGTTTTATATGGCGCCATGGGCAAGAACATGGGTGATGAGCTGACTTCAAAGACTTGATGGTGGTTTCAAACTGAACCTAACAAGGTGTATATTCAGTCGGAGTCTAGACTTCTGTCTCGAGAAACCTTCAACCCCCATATGTACATAAGCAGCTCCAGGAACCTGGGCACTTCTCGTGGCAGCAAAGGTCATTCATCATCGGCCAGAATAATGAGAAAGAAATAACTACCCGAGGAATTCGCCCTGCGCCAAGGCTATCCAAGGTAAATCTTCAGTCCAGCATCGCTGCATCAGCGTGCGAGCATTTTGCATCTACAACAAGGTCAGCCGCGACATCTAAGCAAGATACTACCAGACTCACCTGTTTCATTCCCGTCCTTTCGAGCATCTCAAACCGTTCTTGAATTTCGGCGCGTTGCTGGGGATCCCGAGTCTCGCAGCCGGCAGTGAACAATGGGAACAGAGCTCCTACCTCAGCGGAGGCGCCCCGCCTGATGTCGGCCATGGCCTTGAAGAGCTCGTTTGCCGCCCCCTTGACTGCCTCAGAACAGGGCGATGCATTCAGCACCCGACGATGGAGATGCAATAGCCCTGCATAGCGAAACGCTCGGTCAATGGCTAGGAAATCCGTCGAGCCCATATCTTGAAAGTGCGCTGCATCAGCATAGGCATGTGTTTCCAAGACACGCAATTCAGCGATCAGTGCTTCGGCTTCAAATACGACGTCAGGCGACGGCTCCCAGTCAGAGACAAAGGCCCCGGCTTCGTCAAAGCGTTCATTGTCACATTGATGGGTTAATATGGCCAGTTGTGTTAGAAGCAGACCTGTCTTGGGTGTAAACCCGGTAAAGCAATCTACGCAGAACTCGTCATGCTGTCCGGTATCAGAGCAGGCACTTAGGACAGAATCATATGTAAGTAATGGTGGCCCACTCTGTCGACATGACAGCGTGCCCATGAGATCGATGTACCCAAGCCAGCGGGTGAGAAACGCGCCGACACGATTTCCAGGATATGCCATTGGTTCTTTTCGTGCCAGAAACAGATCGCGAGCAAGTTTTAAGTGGCTCTGCCAGGGGATCGGCACCTCAAACGTGCTGGGAGAGATGATCTTCAGAGAAAGAAGCATAACAGCAGTCGCAAGGTGACTGTCGGTGACCTTCTCATGGGGGTCCTCCAGCGCCAGGCGCAAAGCAGGAAAAACGTTGCTCACCCAATGCGCGATCCGGGTGGCAGGCTCTGGATGGCCCAGATACCGGGCCCGGTGACTAGCGGAGTATGCTAGCATCAGATTCAAGAGGTTGGAGTCGCCAATGGCCACTGATTTCATTAGTCTGCGTAAATTCATAAACTGAAGTTGAAATCCAAGGGCACTTACTGGTCGGTAACACCGAGATAAATGGGTTATCCTCACAGTCGTGTGGGACCAACATTCGGGCGGTATGATTGAGGAAGTGATGGAAATACATCAGGTTAATGGGCGTTTTCAGCAGGGACGGTGGTAATGGAGACAAATATCGCGGGACATTGATGGGTACTGGTGATGCATAGTAGACATGCTTGCTGCGGTCCAGTCCGTTGTCCTTTGCACTGCCTGTACCCGGTTCCTCCGGGTTGGGAGCAGAAGGCTTGGTGTCGGAGTTAATCAGGTCCAGGGCGTAATTGATATCGATGGCGGAATGATCGTCGTTGTTGTTCAGGTCCAGGTCTGGGCGGCCACAGTCCAAGCCGTAATTGTCCGTGACCCGGGTCAGGTAAGCCCGCCACCTCCGTTCCGACATGGAAACGTCCACCGACTCTGATAGGTCCCGACCCGCATGGTCAGGACGAGCGAACATGCAGGCGACACTCGACTGAGGGCCTTCGGATTGGTCGTCGGAGGCTACCGGACCGTTCATAATCTTGCTGAAGAAGCTCTCCGTATGGACGGTTGGGCCGGTCGGCAGCGCTGGGGCCTCATGGGACATCCCAGACGAAAACAAACTTACTTCCGCCGAACTTGGGGAGGTAGCATCGTGAGCTGAAGTTGACACATGAGAATTAAAGTCGGCATAGATGCTCATCACATCTGCAGATGACGAGTAGCTAGAGAAGTCCGTGCAATGGTCGGGCACTGGGCCGGACTCGGGCGGAGTGTGATGGAGATCTGCGCTATGCCGAAGGAACGAAATGGGACCTGAGATCGTGGCAGGCGAAAAGTTGAAGGTTGCAAAAGAGCCGACGCTTGAATTCGTATCCGCCGGCGATGGGTAGGAGACCGTGTCCACCGAAGGGGGAACAGACGAGGGAAAAGCCAGCAGGGTCTCGCTCGACGACGGGGTGGCTAGTTGAGAGGACAGGTCTGACCATGAGGTTGTCGCATCTTGCCCTTGCGACAGAGCCCCCATGTCTACAGAGGTCTTGCCAATTGTACGGTTGGATTCATTAAGTGACTGGCCAAAGCCGGTCGGAGATTCATGGTGGATATCATGTAATCCATTAGGACTGGAAGTGGATGTTCCTATGGCCATCTCCTCTGCAAGCCCGGTCCCCCATAGCAAATCCCCTGCTGTTTGGTCCTGTGCCGTCGTCCCATCTCGGAGGGCAAAAGGCGTAAAGTGCGGAGCTGGGCTCAGGGGATCGGGCTGGGGATGATTCGAAGGCGACAAGCTGAAGGATGAATAATGGGCGGATGGACTACTTGACTGAGAGCTTGGGGAGTCTACTGAAGATTTTCTCCGTGTCCTCCCGCCCCAGTTCAACCTGATGCTATAATCACACGGTTCATTTTGCCGTCGGCAGTTGAGACACGACGGCTTCTCCTCGCCACTGCATGAGAATTAGCCTTGCCGATGAAGCGATAAAGGCAGGAAGACAAACCATTTCACCTTACGGGCTTTGCATGGCCTAAATCGAATTAATTGCACGCTATTCGAACTGCACCTGGGACACTCACCAGCAGCCCTTACGTGATCTCCGCTTCGGCTCTGGCGCGCCGGGTCTTCTGGGGCGAGGCATGGAAGTTCAGACCCGATCTGTTTGAGGGAATAAATCCAGCAAACAGCAATCGCGACCACACAGACTAATGGTCCGGAATCTAAGATGGTTCCGATCTACCTTGTGAAGTAAGATCGCCATACAGACCGAGGTAGTGAGGAGACCGCGGTCTAGACAGGGTCCTCGAGGATGTTTTTTTCCGGCGTGTAGGGCGTTTTACCCAAGACGATAAGAAACGATAATCGACAAGACACCCACACCCGTTGTTCGTACTCATCGGGGTGTGGGGGGGGGGGAGGTGAATTGTGTACTATGTTAATGACAGCAACGCTACTGATCGATCCACTGAAATGAATTGAGGTATATCTGAGGCCTTGGGGATAATAGAGTGTGATGTTTGGTAGTGTCCAGGGTAAGAACCAGAGCCAGCAGGGTTCCCAACTGTCGGAGCAAAAGAGCAAGGAAGGGGAAGAATGGATGAAATCACCGGCACCGAATACTACACGAGGCGGGCGGAGAAGATAGACCAGTCATCACCCCCAGAAGCTGTCCGATAACCACCAAGGTGGGGGACCCCATCGGCCGTCTCCATCAATCAGATGGGCCTGATAAGCCAAGGACCAGCTGGGTCCGGCGGGCGGTTTCTCCGGTTCGCGGCGGTCTATCCCAGGGCACTTGCCCCTTTCGGGCCTAGCGGCAGCGGGTTACTAAGACAGCTCCGGGATAGCCGGTCATTCCAGCCTCGTTTAGATCATCTCATTAGTGAGATCACTATCTCTCTTATTATTCATGCCCACGCGGCCGTGATTGCAATCTCCCAAACTCAACGGTGTCTCATCCTCACTATCTATTGGAATCCTGCAAACTTCACATCCCGCCTCTATCCCTCTCCCAGTATGGCGTCCACGACGGTCCAGTCGCTCCAGCGGCAGCATCCCCTGCAGCGACTGCCCAGCCCGTCCAGAGGCTTCTCGGCCTTGGTCCATGTGAGTCCTACCTACTACCTACCGTGTCGGTGACTTGTTCCTTGGGCTAACAACCGTTCTTTCCCACCATGGTAGTTACTGGGGCTAGCCAGCTTTTTAGGGTCATTTAAGTTGTATGTTCAATATCTATCTAATTCCCGACGGCTCGTGCTGCCATGTTCGACCCGCTCACTAATTCTACTTCAGCATGCACGAAAACCCCAATAGGGCGTAAGCTTCCCGAGACCATGGTCCTGGGGTAATCAGGGATACTGATAGACTTTTTTTCGTGGTAGTAATGAAGCATATGGTTGGCATTTCCAGTACCTGACCGTCATTGGGCTGACGCTGGCCACGCTCACCTTTGCTGTCGGTCTGCTGGCGGATATGACGTTATCGGCTCGGCTATTCCTTGCCAAGAACCTCCTCTCTATATGCAGCGCTCCGATGGAGGTGTTGATCAGCATCCTGTACTGGGGGCTTCGTGTGGTACATACCTACCTATCCTTGTTTTGTGTTTTTTTTTTTTTTTTTTTTTTTTTTTGGCTACCCGATCTTCCTCTAACCTCTTAATAGATCGATCCGCATCTGGTTGTTCCTGACTGGGCGGTAATTCCCTTGCATGCCGGTAAGTCCAGGACCTAGAAACCAACCAACACCGCTCAACCTTACGGACTACGTTGCTGATATTTCCGACCAAGACATCGGCTTTCACGCCGTACCATCGGTTGTTTTACTCATAGACCTCCTCCTTCTCTCCCCGCCATGGACGATCTCCGTTCTCCCTGCTCTGGGATTATCTACCACCATCGCTTTTGGATACTGGTTTTGGATCGAACGGTGCTTCCAGTATAATGGATGGTAAGCCATGCAACTCCCTGTCTCATATAGGATATCTCACTGACTTCTCCAGGTATCCCTATCCTCTTCTTGACGCTGCCGGATTCGAGGGTCGCATCGGGATTTTCGCCGTCAGCGCCATTGTCATGGCACTAAGCACGGGGACCCTCAAGTGGCTCTACGGCCGCGTGAATGGCTACGGGACAGGCACCAAACCACAGTCTCGTCCTGGACATATCAAGCGCAACGGCAGTATTTAAGCACAAGTTTTTCGCTCGTGAGATGGCGGATCCGGCTCGAGAAGATTCATCCTTACTTGACCAGTAGATAAGACGTTAGACACTACCCATATGTACCAGCTGAGCTAACAGAGACCATATACGCACGGTCGTTATTTCTTACTACAGGTAAGCAAATAATTTTGGTGCTATATCACTTGGCCACAAACCTCGATACTCCGCAACGTAGGAAGAGAATGTGTACGATAGTTAGAAGCACAGTGCAGGCAAGTACATTCTGTACTTCCATTGTCTCTTGAGTCCCTACGAAGATTCCCGGGCCAGATGATCAGAAGTTTTCCTACGCTGTTCCGGTAGCTCGCAGCTCTGATTCGCTGCTGTAAAAAGCTACACTATCTTATCTCATTCATAGAAGCGCTGTGTACTAGCTAGACAAGGAACCTAACTAAGGCTCCACACTCGCAAAATGATCCAAGCAGAAGTCTCCCCATTCTCATAGAATGCTCCGTCAGCATTGACCAGACTTGGCTGGGCGCTAAGCTTGTGTGGCTGGTATTGGAATAGTTGATACTTTCTTCATATGGTAGGCTCCTTTTGGAAGCATAGTAATAGTAGGGGAAAGCAAAGTAATCTTTCTTTCAGCAAGGTACCCTGGTCATCCATCTTCCGGAAGAAAAGGCTAGCCACCATCATGCCGCACGCGGGCGGGAAGAGACATATCCCCGAAGATCGTACGCATCTCGGGCCATTCCGGACTGAGAGTGTCCTCTTCACATGCTTGCATCAGCTCGAAGTCAACCATCGTTACGGCCCGTGTGACTGGGTCGTACAGGACATTGTGTTTTCCACTATCAATAGCGATTACAGAGGTGCTGCGAAGGATGATGATTGCTTTATAGACTTCAGCGCGGACATGTTCCTTTTCGGGACCAGGGAGTATATCCCATAGTTCAGCTAGAGTTTTGCCCGGTACCTTGGTGATCACCATAACGAAGCCCTTTGGAAAGATCGACGAGCACGAGATCACGCCGTGGTTAAGTAGTTTGGGGAAGAAATCGTAACCAACACTTCTCTTCGTATGAATGTGCTCATACGTGAGGGTTTCATGGGCGTAGCTCTGTTCGTATGCGGGTGTCCAACACTTAGCTATTGCGGGCTCACCATTCCAGAGAACTTCATAGATGGCTTTGTGGGAGGAACCATGAAGTAGGCGTTTACAGTTAACCCATGCCGTTTCTTCACCGGCATCATTTCTGAAAAGAATTGAAGAAGACCCGACCTTCTCGCCAGTATCTGCCTTGGGTGTTATTTGATTCCATAATGGTGAGGGCCGCGTGGATGCCTGGTATGTGACATTGGCCGAAATGCGTAACTATCGCAGCTTGAGTTAGCGACTTGTATTATCTATGAAATGGCTTACTCTGCAATTAATTTGTCCAGAATGGTCCAGTATATTGTGTCCCCTCAGTGAATGGTTATGTGTTTATTGAAGAACTTACATGTTCGGCTAAGAAGTCCGCAGGTTCTGTGAATTGCGGATCTTGAGACGCAAATTTGGCCATTGCCACAAAACATTGACGGACAGATGGATTGGTAGACGTATCTAAAATAGGCATGGATATCTCGAATCTGAAGGGCGCGACTCTCCTCATGAAAATGGTGCACTTGTAAGTGGAAAGAAAACCATATTTCAACCTCCCGGAACGCATGTAAGAGACCAACTGGCTTGCAGAGTGTTGTTATTCCTCGCGTGGTTTGGTTTGATGTGCATGAGAACTTACCAAGATGAGGTTGTAAAGGTACCAGAGCCGGGAGGCCTTGTCGTACAGGGTATCGCTCAAGTGGTAGGGTCCAATAGGTCTTCATTTCACCGACTAGCAGAGCTACTTCCGGCAGCTCTAGCAAGATCATATCAGGGACTTTCGATGCATCATATGGTTCGACACATTGGTAGTCGCCAAATTTGACACCGGCAAGTTCTGTGACAGACAAGGCTTTAGTCACAGCATCGCCGACGTGTTTGGCAAAGCGACCCGTCAGACCCAGCTCACTGCCTAAACGCCAGTCTTCGGTTTCATCTGTCGACGAAAGTTTTCGACTAAGGTCTAGAGAGTCGCAAGCCTCGAGAACCTCGCTTTCAAAATTCTGCCACTCGTGGATAAATCGAGCCGAGATAGTCTCGGTTGGAATGGAGGGATAGGTGGTTCCTCCTAACCTGATGAGGGGAGGGAGAGGCCTTTCGATTAATTCCGATGCAGTCTCCATCTACGATATTGAGAAGGCAAAACAAGAAGGAGGAATAGGAGTAAGGTGCAGAAGAGCTGGTGCGGAGGAAGTAGAAAACTATGAAGAGATAGAAGGGGCTTTTGAGTAGTGACTGAGGGATGATATTATCATCAGTGAGCGATTGAGGAGGGAGTTGAGGAAGGTGTTGCCGGTCTCTTCAAATACATGTAGCTTCCTTGGTCAATTGTACGACATGGTGAGAGAAGGATACTACTAAGAGTATGCGAATGATGTTGGTCTCCTTTGCTGGCTGGGTGTGTGGCTTTGCATCACGCATGAATTACGGGGGACCACAGGTCTTGCCAGCTTAGTCAAGGCATTGCTTCATGGTTACTTCCAGTGTTTATGATCACAGAGACGCGGCTAAGCTGGTTGCATGCACAGCACAGAGTACGAAGAGAGCAACCTACCTAATAACAGTACATGTGTGAATCTCCCAGGGTGGATGTTTACTCACGGGAATATCTCCCAATGAGGTCATGCACTAGCTATTGCTTACATAATCCCTACAGCTTCACCCGCCGAACCTGAACCAATCCACCATCACAACAACATCCTACCTTGACAGCATCCTCCATCCATCATGCACGCCCCCTCGATCAACGGGATGCGTACCGCCATGCTCAGCGGACGCTTTCCCTCCACGGCGCTGGGTCCCTTCGCCCACCCCAGCAGCTGTACCAACCCGTTGTATCATGCGCTCTCTCAGGCCCGGGCAGCAAGCACCTCCACGATTCGAATCCGCAGCACACACGCCCTGAAGACCACGGCCGTGCGACCGTCGACGCAGCTCCCGAATTCTCCGATCCTCCGCCGCGCCAACTCGACTGCAGCTGCTACCAACGAAACCGTCCGTCTGGACTGGAACTCGTTCTTCAAGCTCCGCGCCAGCCGTCGCCGGTACTCTCTTGCCTCGTCAATTTTGAGCTCCCTGGCTACTACCGTCATCGGTGTGCAGGTTCTCTCGACCCAGGACCTGGAGTCTCTCGGTGCTCAAGTTATGGGTCTCGACCCATTCATTGTCCTGGGTATGGCGACTGCGGCGTGCGGTGCGGCGGGGTGGCTCGTTGGACCATTCGTTGGAAATTCCGTGTGGGGATTGGTCTACCGGAGATATAAGCCTTCTGTCATGATGGTAAGTTAGATTTCCTATAACAGTACTCCCAATTCAACACATGATGTGCGTATTGACGAATGTCGGTTTGTAGAAGGAGAAGGAATTCTACGACCGTATCAGACGGTTCCGCGTCGACCCATCGTCCAACTCGATCTCCAACCCGGTCCCCGATTACTATGGCGAGAAGATCGGCAGTGTGCAGGGATACCGGCAGTGGCTGAAGGACCAGCGGGCCTATAACCGCAAGAGACGTCATTTCATTGTTTAAGTTGTCAGGTTGTTTAGCATTGGGATGCCTTCTTTTCCTGTTTCCGGCATTCTTGAGAGTTGTGCTGGGTTTTCCTGTTTGTACGAATATTTCTATCGGTGAGCGATTTAAAATGGATTTATTGAATATGTTGATTTTGCGATGATCTCTCATCTGGTCCCAACCTTGACTCCCTCACAGTCACCACCCGTTCACTCCCGGCCACCAACGATACCTGGACCATCTGCATCCGCATCCGCATCTGCCTTGTGCGAGAACATCCCCGGGGGAAAAAAAGACCATGACAATGTAGCGGCGATACGGCATCATCTTCTTTCTGGAATGGGACTAATAGGATGATGGCTGGGGAGCGACTCGTCCACCGCTTGTTTGGGGACTTTGGCTACTATTTGCTTTCCTGCATAATCATATATATCTTCTTGTCCAGACGGAGTCTTGGCTATAGTAATCAATGCGAAATGTGAATTAGGTTTCGATGGAGCTTTGGGGTCAAACGGGCACATCGCGATATTGTCGTAGATGTAGTATGAAGTAGATAGGCTAGGGAGCTATCGTGTTATCTACTCGTATGCTATGGTACTTCTGTCCATCATTAAACTTCAACTTTGAGACCAAGACACTATAGGGTTGTACCCTGCAGACAATGGACATTGTCGTTCTGACATGGATCATTTTCTGCATTTGTGAGATGCGTACAAAAAAACCAATAACAACCTTGCAGGTGCATTGAGGCAACTGAATGCCGCGGCACGGCACCAGAGCAGACTTGCCCATTCGGGAAGAGGCTAGCCATTCCATCGGATCACCTGACGGACGCATGGGAATATGACAGGGTCTGCAGCAGCCCTCGCGCATCGTGAGGGACGAACCTGGTGGCACCGGTGTGACTACCTACACTACGGGGAGAACTGAATCAATCGATGATTC
This sequence comes from Aspergillus carbonarius ITEM 5010, assembly GCA_001990825.1. Taxonomy (NCBI): domain Eukaryota; kingdom Fungi; phylum Ascomycota; class Eurotiomycetes; order Eurotiales; family Aspergillaceae; genus Aspergillus; species Aspergillus carbonarius. The sequence goes on from KV907499.1 coordinate 710,437, forward strand.
CCAAATCCCCAATTCCACCGTGGCGGAGCAACCAGGAACCTGATGCTGCGGGGTCTATGTTTAACCGTCCGTGACGATTTTCTTGTTCAGGCAATTGGGCGGCGGGCCCGACCCAAGGATGACTTTGAGGCTAAGCTTTTCCTGGGCGGCCTTTCTTTAGCGGGCGCGCAATGGCTCCGACTGAGACATCCCAGCCAGCAAATCACCCCATCTGCGCTATTCTTATCGCCATTGTCAGACACCCCCCTCCCTTTGACCCCGACGGAGCCATTGCTGCGCCTTTCGTGATTCTGGGCCACATCGTATCCTTTGTCGCATCTCAATCGTCCTGTTTCTGGTCAGCCCTGGCGCCCCTCTCGGGATCGGCCAATGGCTCAGCGCGCTCCAAAACTTGGCTACGGGGCCACCGCTCCACTGGGCCGATAATCGAAGGGCGACCGGACCGACTATCAGCACGCAGGCAGGACTAAAGCAGACTAAGCCATGGGCAGACCCTGACGGAGGGTCAGGGCATCCGCTGGCACTGGGCACTGGGCAGCAGTAGCAGGGCAAGAATCTGGATTAATGGCACTAGTCTAGCACTGCTAGTCCGATGCTGGTGCTTATCTGTAGTCAGTCGCAACCGGACCTTTCTCTGTTTTCTTCTTTTCCTCTTCCTCCTCCTCTTCCTCCCCTGCGGTCTGTCGCCCTCCCTCCCTCCAATTCCTCCCGATCGCTCTTCGCTCAGTATGTGACCGATGGCTCTCTATCATTACAATCGGAAGCAGAGACTGCTTCTGTCGTCTTTCGCCATCCTCTTTTTCACCCTGTTCGTCTTCTGCCACTTTCGGTCCGCCCGTGACCCCGGTTCGTGGTTCTTCCAACCCAACGAAGGTTATCGCCCCGGATACAGTCTCCAACGCATCCACGAGTCGTCTGAATGGCTATCGGCCTTCAACCACTCTGGCGCGGGCTCACACCACTCGGTGCCCGTTGTCAATCCCCCACGGGAGAAGACCGCCTGCGTCGGCATCGTCACTGTCAAGCGTCCACTGCAGCAGGACCTTGACACGACCGTGGCCTCGATTCTTGACACTCTCTCACCAGAACAGCGAGCAGCGCTGACAGTTCAAGTGCTCTTCGCCCTCAGCGACCCCTCCGATCACCCAGACTACAACCAATCGTGGGTGTCGAATGTCGTGGATCATGTGCTCACCTACGACGATGTCGACGCGCCCGGGTATATCATCCGCCACCTGGAGAAGAAGAACAATATCAAAAAGAAGTCTCTGATTGATTACCGGCTGGGGCTGCAGGCGTGCTATGACATGACTGACGCGCCGTGGATCATCATGCTGGAGGACGACGTGGTGGCCCAGCGCAACTGGTACGAGCACACCATGCGCAGCGTCCAGCAGGTCGAGGACTGGCGTCGGCAGGACGCCATCAAGGACTGGCTATACCTCCGGCTCTTTTACACAGAGAAGTTCCTCGGCTGGAACTCGGAACACTGGCCTATCTACCTGTCCTGGAGTGTGCTGATCGTCTCACTCTGCGCCACTGCAGGGATCTATACCCGGCGGACCATTCGCCCCACACAGGGGGTCCTCACGAACTCATTCTTGCTGGTGGTGTGCTTCGTCTGCGTGCCGCTATTGATCGGCCTTTTCTTCCTGGCCGGCCGAGTGACCTGGTACCCCATGCGGGACGGGGTGCATGTGATGAACGCGCACGGCTGCTGCTCGCAAGCACTCCTCTTCAACCGTGAAAACGTGCCAGCGCTCCTGGGCTACTTTGAGCACATGGAGGATGTGGTCCCCACCAAGGCCGTGGACAGTGTGATCGAGATGCAGGCCGGACGGGCCGACTTGGACCGTCTGGCTGTCTCCCCGTCGCAGATGCAACACGTTGGAGCGGTCTCCTACAAGGAGAAGAAGAAGACGTGGAAATGGGAGGGGCCATACCGGGTCAAGGGGGCTCACGGGGTATGGAGCATGGGGTTTGAGCAGGCGTACGGGATGCATTCGGATAGATGGTTTGATTTTGGGGGTGCGGCCTAGCGGGCGTTCCGCTTGACGCTGTCTCCAGCACTGGTTCCACGCACGAAGGATTAATGGTGGTAATGAAACACGTGCATGACTTGTGATGTTTAGGGTTTTTGTATATACCTGATGTTAGTATTCCATTGTTTCTCAACCACGGTCATCATAGCGGTACATCCTTTGTCCCCGACCACTAGGAATCTCTTGATCGCCAACATCCCTGCACGTTCTGTACAATACGACAAACATCGCCATTAAATAGTAGATACGAACTTAGCCCGCCTCAGCTGTCAATCTTGATTATAATTACCTAGTACTCCGTACCCCCTCCTACCCAATCAATAGACTATTATCACTCCGGATATACTCCATACAGCGAATTCTTTTCCAATAGTAGTAACAACCACTACGCATCCACCCCCCCTCCAACTATTTACTAGTCGTAAATGATATACTACCACTAGCAATCATTCCCTTTCCTTTCCTCCTATCGAACTAGAAGATACTGACTGCATCTACTTTCTTACTCTTGCTACCTAAAGCCACCATTCTACTTGATTTCTATTTCATAGTAGATTATGAGAGGCATGCATGGCTGGTGTGTAGGTGTGTGTATTTTGTTAGTTATACTTGAAGTGTTTAGACCTGGTAGTTGGTTGTGTGTGTGTGTGTGTGTGTTTGTTATGGAGCAGTTATGGTAGGTTTTTGGTATTGAGGGGGATTGGATTGTGAGATGTAGGAGGGGAATGAGGTGGTTGGGATAACTCCTACTATTCCGTATTTAGGGAAGTATAAGCACCGTGTTCTCGGTGTAAGCTGCTCTTGGTGGATTTGAATCGGGAGGGAATTTATTGCTAAAGACGTCAGTAGGTATATTAGTACCTACGCTGCTACTGCAATCCCCCGGACCGCGGGGAACAACTACTAGTCGGCACTAGACTCGCTCGGGTCAGGAAGAAATTTCCAGTGGGTTTCTAGGAGATTTTTAGCCACGACTAAGAATGGTAACAGTGGGGGGGGAGAGGGGGGGGAGAAGGAATGGAGCCACCGGGTCCTCACTCAAGTACCTAAGAGAAACACCCCAAGACGGGAACACGAAGGAGAAGAGTGAACGAAGTCGAAGAACTGGAAGAATTGGACGCCAGACCCAAAGATTCAGGCCGGACGAGGGAAAAAAAATGCGGCCGCCAAGCAGGACGTCATTTGATCGGGTCGCCCGCCAGAGCCACTCTTGGCCGCCATTCTTCTTCGTCGCTTCTTTTCTTTCGCCACTTGGACCTCCTTCAGGTCGCCAGCCTTGTTGACTTGACTTGTTGATCGTCATCGTGGGTTCTTGCTCCCCTCTCCTTCTCCTCCCCTCGCTTGGTCTCCCTTTCGTCTGGCGCTTCGTTGAGACGACTCGCCTCAGTCGCATCCCATACGCGGATTGAACTCCCTCCCCCCCCCTTGTTCGGTAACCATGGGCGGAGCCAGAAACATCTCCCACGGCCGCGGCGGCGCAGGTATGTTCCCATGCCTAACTTATGTACCTACCTCTCCCCCTAACAACAATCCCTCCCCACTAGGCAACATCTTCTCTGGCACCAAGGAATCCCGCACCACTCCCAAAGACCTCGTCACGCCCACCATCAAACAAGATGTCTTCACCACCGGTCGCGGCGGCTCCGGCAACATGATGCACAACGACCCGGAACACCCCGAACTCGCTCGGGAGATGCAGGACGTGGACTCCCCCCCGTTGCGCATGGAAGAAGCACCGCATTTCATGGGTCGAGGTATGTCGTTCTTCCATTCAATTCCTCCTGCCTTTGTTTCTCCGCGGGGGTAATGGCTAACAATTCTGGTTATGATCAGGCGGCGTCGCAAACGCTTACATCCCCACCCCGGAAGAAGAGAAACGCGTGCGCGAACAAGAAGAGGAGCAGTTGCGTCGCGTGCGCACTCAGTCTAAGGATCGGAGGAAGGATGTCGAGACAGCGAGCGTGTCCGGTGGTGGTGGTGCTGCTGAGGGCGGCGGCGAGGAACGGAATCCGTCCAGTTGACTAGCACATGTTTGGAGTTAAGAATGAGTCGGTGTGTCTGCTGTTTGTCTCCCTGTTAGCTTTGGCTTCCAGGTGGACATGACATGACAGGATATGGCGTGGACTGGGTAAGAGTAGGTATGAGTGGGCGGGGAGGCCTCTTGCCCGCTCCGCTACTTACCCTGCTCTGGCCCAAGGCTATGCCTATCTGGCTTTGACTTTTCTCCAAACGTGTGTATATCTGCGCGTGTGCGCTTGGGTTTCCCGTCCCTTCTGTCAAGAGGTGGACTGGACTGAACTGGACTGTACTGGACACGATGGAATGGGATATTTCACCCCATCCATCCACTCTCTCGATTAACTGACTCACCGACCGACTTATGCACTGCCTGATCTACACCAGACAGACAATGCGCAGGTAGTGCTTGACACTTCCTACCTACCTACCTTCCTCCCCACCTTCCTACCTCTCACTCTCCATCACCCACGACATGAAGTGAACCAATCCTTCTTCCCCATCTTAATCACCTCACCTTTCCCCTCTTCTCTTCTCTTTTCTTCTCTTCCTTCCTCATCATTCCTTCTCTTCTATTCTGTTTTACCACCGCAATGTCTTATGAATACCCAGTTAGAAGCCGGACGTGGACCGAGGCGCGAAGGCACGGATTTGTCGTTATCTTCTTTTCTTTCATCCTTTCCCATTTTGTTGATTCCATTTTGGCGGTTCTTTGTTTCTGGCCTCGGGGGTATATCTAATATTGTCATTTTTCTCGGGGTTTCTCTCTTTTTCTGATTTGTGAGGTAGTAGTTGTTTAGAGTGCATATCGCTTGCTTTTTGTACGGGGTTTGTTGATTGCTGATTGTTGCGGCTGCGCCACTAATTATCTATGGCTCCAATGAAATGCCTCCGGCTTATCGGGATACACTACTACTACATAGTACATGGCTGGGGTGGGTTAGTATGTACTATGTACATTGCCTTATTGGGATTGTTGCATATTGCTTTTTTTTGGTCTATTCCTGATAGGCAGGTATCTACTTGAGGGTGTACTATGACCGAAGGAGTAAGATGGACGGATGGATGGATGGTGGATCTGTGATATGTGATATGTGTTCGTACTATAACTTGCTCTAGTGCTTAGGTATTGTCATGCCAAGCTGCTCCATGTGGTCATTGTTCCTCAACCAGGCCTTTCCGTCGGTCAGATGGCCAGCACCCTCGTTTCGAGGCGGATGGGCGGTCGATAGTCGGAACTTGTCCTCACTAGCTTATTGTCTTCGTGGTGTTCACCCCTAGCGCTTGCCCCAGTCGGCCTCCCCAGACGTCGAGATCCTCATTTTTCATAGTAGCCGACGGCATGGCTCCGTCTGACACTGAGCTGGATGGTGACTCGTGTCATGGCAGTGGAGGTCCCCTGCCTCTTTGCGAGGTTCTTTATGGCAGCGGGCGCGCTGCACTCGTTTCACGGATGATCACAATGATCACACCCCAAAATAGGTGAAGGAAAAAGATTGATTCCGAGCAGTCTCAGACCGGAGGAATATAACAGCCCGTCGCGTCCACCACCCAGCTGATGGAGTCTCGCCAGTCGGCACCCAAAAGCTGGCCGATCTCCCGGATCAGTCGTGCCCCCCACTCGCCCATCCACCAATGCCCTCGCAGAGAGTGGATAATCACCGCGTAATGGGCCAGAATCGCTAACGCAAACGGCTGCCTCTCCCGAAGCAATTCCATGTATCGCGGCGGAATCTGGAAAATCCACTGAAACGCAATGATCATCGTCTCGCCGCCCCGAGCAAGCTTGTCCAGCGAGTAACTCAGATACCGAATCGTCGTATCATACGTGTCCTTCTCGTGTGCTGGATCGTCGCTCGCCAGGTTCGTGTTCAGCCGCGACAGCGACATGATCGCCAGTCGGGATGTGTCGGGCATTGTTGGCTGCGAGTTGTCGTACTCGAGCAGCGGGCTGAACTCTCCTGCTGCAACCCATTCGATGATTCCTCCTTGTACGTCCACCGACCCGCGCGTGAACCGGAATATCTCCAGAAGCTCGCCCAATGCATCCCCGCGTTTGTCCGTCGTTCGAGGAAAGGCAAAGGAGAAGACCACCATGATGCTGGAAAGTGCAAAGGCGGCATTGCAGTTCGATCGGTCTAGCTTTCCCGCGACCTTACTGAGACCGGTCACGGCCCGGGACTGATGGGTCTGGGCGGTTCGGGTGTAGTAGTCTTTCGGAGGGCCAGGAGGAGAGTTGAAGCCCAGATCGAGGGCGGAGAGAGCCAAGATGCCGTGCATCAAGAATGGGTGGCGCATGGCTTCTCGCGGAACCACGCCCTGCCAGATCCCCTCCACCGAGCTATTCCGCGAGACAGATCGGTAAGTAGTGGTACACCATTGCATCATCAATTCCAGATCCTGGATGTTAAGTTCGCCTGCGGGGCTCGGGGGAGCGACGGGATCCATGACGACTCGGTACTCTGCGAAGACCCTAGGGTTCAGGTGGGCTGGCGACGCTGTGCGGGACGGAGGGATGGTCGGAGTGGTGGAGCGAGACTTGACCCTCGGCCAGACGAGAGAGGTGGACGAGGAGAGGTATTGGCATATTATGTTGTCGCTGGTGCAATGGGAGCACTGGGGGTGTTCGTTCGGACACTGCATCCCTGCCAATCAGTATATATCGGGGAGACACTGGCCCACCAGTGCCAATGGGAAGACAGCCGAGGTGCAATCAGGGGGAACAGCGAGGTCCCGGTTCACAGCAGCAATTGAACAAGCCCGTAGACATCCACGAGGCAGTACATATCCAGGGAGGGAGAGAGAGAGGGAGGGAGGGAGGGATGGAGGGATCACTGCATCATTCAGGCATCCAGGCACCCAGGCATCCCGGCGGGTAGGGAGAAGGGAGAAGGGGGAAGAAGAAGGGAAAGAAATGGGAATGACACAAAGATGGAAATCCTTCAGTGGAATTGACGACCAAGAAAACAGCAGGCAGGCCCAGGCAACTTAAGTTAAGCTTCGCCGGGACTAAATCCAAGGACACCTACCTTGATTCGCCGGTTCCTGCACTCAAAACAGCCATTCCGCGCCGGGGCTCTGTAGGTGCGCCGTGCAGGCATGGCTGGGACTTTTGACCTCTGGGGAAAGGATGGAGGGTTGCAACTGGCGCAAGGTGGTGTAAGGTGCTGCAATGCACCAAGTCAAACAAGCAAGCAAGACACTGCGACCCCCTCGTTCAACGCAACTCGCCCAAGTGTAGGTCAATGAATCCCAACTAGATCAATCCCCCCGGTCGGTGCTGGCGAGCGACCCCGAGATTTAATATTCAGCGCGGATGGAAGGTTCCAAACCCACCCACCCACTCCGTCCGCTGCCCACCACACCAGCGCCCATACAACAAATCACAACGATGGTCGCCGACTAGCCGATAGATCGTTGCGGCAGTGGGGCTGGCACCCAGGACAGCCTTCCAGCCATTGCACGGAGTAGGCAAGTGTAGGCTTCTGGGCTCCTGCCGGCCTGGGACACAGCTGGCCAAGCCCGGACGAAACCAGTAAATGCGGGAAGGTGTGCAGCACGACGACGAGGCATCCTGCATCATGCGTTCTAGGTCGCCTTCCCACTTGGGCGGGAACCCTGGATCATCCCCAGCCCTGCTCGCTGAGGACTTACTGTACAGAGTAGGTCAGTGGTCCTCGTTGGGATCTGCCGCTCAATTTGAAGGTTCCCAGAGGTTATCCAGCAAACAATCCGCTCCCCCATCATTGACATGCCCCACTGCGTGCCCACCAAATTCACTCAATTTACCCAATCAGGCGGGATCCACACCCCCCTGAGCGGACGCCGACGAGCCTGAGGAGTGAGGACAGAAGACGACGACGGGACTATCGTAGCTTATCCAGGATCTGCCCCCCCCCCCCCCGAACCCCAAAAGACGGACCCCTCGGGACGGACGCTCGAAAGGTCCGATGTGAACGAGCTAGTCCAGGTTCTGTCTTTTGCCTAGGATCTATTATTTGCTGATTTGTTGACCCTGGCCAAGTGGCCAACATCATTGAAGATGGACCTCCTCGTCATGCCGTCTTGGGACAAAGCCGGGATCCACCGCGTCCTCTTGCAGCCCAAACCTAAAAGTCAAATCCCCATCCTCGCTCCTGGCCCTTTGCCTATCGTGGCCTAGTGCCAGGCCTCCATGAACCCTGCTTTTGCTGTTTCGGGTAACCAAGATTCTTGGACCCCAGGAAGCCTCCCATTGGCCCGCCACCCACCCTCCTTGCCCGATTAGGCATAAGGAGAGCGGTCCGGGACTCTCCCGCCGCCCCCTCTGCCTCAGGCCTGATTCGATCGATGGTTTCCGACGCCTTCTCCGCCCGTTTCGACTTCCGTCCTCTCCATCCCGAGTGTTTCTGTCGCGTGCAGTGCATGGCATGGTGTATCTAGCTTCAAATGTTCTCTGCGACGGCTCCCAGCTGATGTCAGCCAACCTTTCCCTTCCTTCCAGGACTCCATGACCATCATCCTTCTTCCATGTGAAAGACAAGATAATTCGCCTGTCAGTGCTTGTTCGGACTAGCTTAGGGGAGCCGATAGAATCATGGAACGGACACCGTTGCATCGTTTCCGAAGAGAACGGGCCCCCAGCTGCGACAAAGCCTCTTCCGCAGCCTCTGCCACGCCTCCCACGCCTCCAGCAGCAACCCATCTGACCCCGCCAATGGCCCGCGACGTTGCGCTACCAGTATCCAATGATCAAGCTTAGCCCACAGTCCCAGATGCATGCGTCTTACACGCCTACAGCCAGCCATACGCCGGAAGAAACCCGACCGTTCCGGCCGGTGCTTTGCGCAATATCGCGTGCGGGTCGTACTTGTGCTCAAATGGATAAGGGTATCTCGCTTCTCGATCGTATTAGTGCCATCTGACATCAACATCTCGGCCGGCGGACGTATACCGGCCTCAGCGTCGGCTCGTGGTGCCACGATCAATGGCGGCTGGTGGGTCCGCCTGATCCTCGCCGGGGCCTGCGAAACACCCTAATCGCGGCGCCAGGCTATTCAGTCGATTGCAGACCACAGACCTCCTCTTCACAATCCCACCGTTCACAGGATCTTCTGGTGCGATTCTCGATGCACCCCGACACACCTGGGGCCGGCGGCTTTGACTCGAATAGGAATGGCGTCAGCAACAGTCGGGTTCGTGGCACATGGGATTAGACCATACCGGCGTAATGGGTCTGCTGATTCGCCAACACATCGGAGACTTGGTCTCCGTAAATCCTTCTTCTCCTCCCAAACGTCATCGCCTTTCCCGACTAGGAAAATGCAGACCTCGCTTCTATATGAATGATATCCAGCCCGCATCGTTCCTGTCATCCTGGCCACTCAATCATCAGCAATCTCGTCTCTCCTCCTTGGATGAACGACCACGGAAAGGATGCCATGAACGGTGTGGTACTGCGACATGGCTCGGAGACTCGTTCCGTATCTGTCGACTGACCGTCTTGTTCAATCCACAACCACTGCTTATGACACCATGGCCTTATGTCGCTTGATAAGGCAGCAACTTATCTGCAAATACCCATTCTAGAAAGCCAGCATTTGGAAACCGGGCCAGGCCATTCGGTTGCTTCTTGATCAGTTGGGGCCAGGATACACCGAGCCGAAGAAGGGCGAGATGCGTACGACCGCGGAGATCGAGACATTCATTTCTCGACTGGCACAACATACGGTGTAGCCGTGTTAGGGTGGAATGATGCTTTGGTTACATGTGCGAGGCTTAGTGAGTCGGACTTGTAGAACTGGAAAGCAGGACAACAGGCCCATCCTCGAGAGAAGTACATCCCCTACAGGCGTACAATAATGCAAGCCGCATACGCAGTCAGCTGTGCCGTGGACTTTACTACCACTTTGGCCCCATTTTCAATCTGACTGGAAGTCTCGGCAGTTCCCTCCATTCTCATGGAGCTCCCACTCTTTTGACAGAGATACAACCATCCATGAATAGCAGGCAGATAGCAATGGTGGGAGATTTAGGGGGAAACAAACACGGCCTCACTAACTTGTCTTACGCGGGCCATTTGTCTCATCCTGCTTCGACTTAGCATCCATGCTGGGGCTGAATCCTGGCAGCGGTTTACTTTTGATAATCAGGACTAACATTACCATCTAATCCACACTGACTAGGATAGTATATTTCTGCCTAAACTGCCAACCAATACTGCGCTCGAACCCCCATATCTTATCATCACCCAACACCAGTCCACCCTTAGATATTCTTTAGCTTCTCCCATACAGCAGGAACTGCGTAATAGCCCCCATACCATGAATGAATTGAACCCTTTTCTTCTTTCGCCTAAACAAGTTCTAGACGTATACCATATCTGTACTCCGTATCTACTTTCAGATACATATGCAAGTCACATGATCTCGCTCGAAACAAACCATGAAAGATACAGAATTGGAATTTATCACCTCCTTATGCCCACAACCATGCGGAATCAACTATATACTAAACATATCAATATTTACTACGTATACTCACTCATACATAAACACATACCGTCGTCGACCAACAATGCTCCCCAGCTTATACAATCATAATGATACCCCCAATGGTTCTTTAAATATCACGGAGTTTCCAACTATGCATAGGAGAAGGAATCGTAGCCATATCCGTTTTCTGTCCTCTACCCGGTATTGAAAGAGGGACAACGCTATGAGTTCACATACAGGTTCAAGCCATGACGAAATCACCCAAAGTCAGAGTATATACTATACCATGAAAGACCATAACACGAGGCCGATGGACTTGGTATGAAGAAGGCAGAAGATAATTATATAGTACAATCTATCATACTGATAAGCAATCTTTTATAATCAATAATAATTTTAATATTTACTATAAAAATCTTTTCTTCTTATTATTAATTATAAATTATTGTTAGTAACTTTCTATAACGGGTTACAACTATCTGTACCTTTTACATTACCCTCAATGCTCACCACTTCGAGACACTATGGAATAACCTGATGAAAAGGAAAAAAAATAAAAAATAAAAAATAAAAAATAAAAAATAAAAAATAAAAAATAAAAAATAAATGGATATGGCTTTTCACTCTTTGCCACATAAATCTTACCTTCTGTGTCTTAACCTAAGTATAACCCGCCATAATGACGATGGTTGGATTCTGATTAATGTCCAGGAAGGACAAGAATGATCGTATTTGTGCCCCCCCCCCCCTCCAGCGGATACCTTCTTGGTCGCCAAAAAAAAACACCTAAAATAAACCTCATTAGGTACCAAGCACACAATATGAATGATGACACCACCACGTTCTCTAACAACCGTTATTAGATACCTCCCGTCCCTCAGGTCTTCATGGCAAAACCAACCTATCAGAGGACATCGACGGATATACTATCGATGCTGTTGCCAAAAAGCAGCTTGCTGAGAGGCCTGAATACCGATCTACTACGACCAATGCAAGCCCGTGGGGAAGCTCCCCGGCTGGGAATGGAAGATTTCGATCCAAGATGCAAGATAAGAAGAACAGCATTGTCTACGCAAAAGCCTGTTGAGTAAGAGACGGGCACAGATGTGTTGTATATACGGCATAGAGCTCAACATACGATGAACGGCCTACTATCCTTCTGTCTTACATTTGCCTTGACAACAATGTCTTCCGACCAAGTCTCTTCGTCCGGTCCACGCGGGGAGTCAGAATACTCTGACCCTGAAGCAGAGCGTTTTTCTGTCCGATCGTACGCCCCAGCCCCATCGATTCTGCGGGTCATCCCGGCTAATATCTTTCAATTATTAGCACCGAAAGGTTCCATGGACATGTCTATCGCCCTACAGCCAACCAAACCAGTCTTGGGCCCGAGACATTGCATCAGTGAGTTATACCACACCCATCCGTGTACAGTGGCAGCGTACGGTAGTATTTGGGTTTTCCGACATATACTTATCGGCTACTACCAAGATAGCTCTCTTTCCTGGTCTGACCGGTCCTTGTATATCAATACGACTCTAATTGCCAGCCGCAGGGTATTTGTTCCTACGCCAATCCGGTAGACTTTAAAAATACCCTTCATGTACCTGGGTCGGTTACTGGAATGAAGCATGCACCGAGTGCAAATAGCGCGATCATGATATAACAATGTGAGATGATTTCTCCTGGAAAATTATTATATCGGTCTAAAAGCGTGATCAGCCTCCCCTCCACTCCCTCGGCGGTGATGGAGTTAGACGACGGCGAGGAGCAAAGCATATGACAACACTATTGAGCGGGAATTATTTTGCACCTCCGTGGACGCGGGGAGAAGACCTAGGAGTTAAAGAGGGATTTGGAAGGTATGAGGGGTGGACTTTCTGCAGATGGCAGTAGGAGGATTGAAGAGCTTTTATCTGTGAGCAAGCTTTTATTGCTGCTAAATCCGGAGAAAAGAGGTGATGGGCCCCCATGAGGTTGAAAGCTGGTGAGAACCTGAGACAAGCGGGGGTCTAATAATGTTAACGAAGCACAAACAGGAAGAATAGACTTGGGTACTGTATGGTTGAGAGTACGGGGTTTTTGGAGGGTATGTTTCGAAGTTTACCTTCGTTATAGCTGTCAGAATGAGCTGACGCTTGTGTGAACTATGCAATCCTAGAGAGGGGCCATGGGCTCTACTGGGTAGGGTATATGAATCCGTCTAATTGTTTGTATCACTATGTACAGCGAGTATATATCCATGGGCTAAATAACTAGTGTGACCACTGATTTGCACCGTGCAGGGCCATCAACGCATAGTGGCTTCCCAGGGCAGGTCTGGCCCGAAATGCGAAGAAGTCACCAGCCGAGCCGGCTGTACTGTCCTTGACCCAGTAACGGTCCGAAAACGGCACCCCGTTGAGCCCATTCGCAATGTAGGCATGCAAGTCTGCGATGAACATGTCTCTTGCTTCTCCTGTGACCGTCGCAGCTACAAACCCCTGCCAGTTTGTCTGGCCCCAATTTAGATCAGCGTCGAGTGCTACCCCCGCTGGTTTGCGCACGGTAGGGTAAAAGGCTGCGGTGGCATTGTATGCTTCTTCAGGGAAGAGGTCGAGGGAGAATAGTACGTCCGCATAATGGTTGTATACGAGAAACCATGTGTCACTGCCATACTGAATCGTGAAGTAAGTCCCATTGGGATCTGTGCCCAATCGACCGTTATAGAGTGCATCGGCGATGGATTTTCCCGCGTTCGTGTAGTTTGATTGCGAAGTCATGTGTCCGTAGGAAGCAAGTCCGCTGGCTGCTTTCATGGCAAGATTGGTTTGATTTGCTATCTTGCCGAGTGCGTCGTTAAGGGACAGCTGCTCTTCGGGGTATTTCCCGTGCGCTTCCAGATACTGGGCATATTTTCTCAGAAGGGGGGAGTATGTGTTTGAAATGTCGGTTTTGTTGGTTGCCAATTCGTAGGCATAGGTCATGATCAAGATGTTCCCGCTTTCCTCGACCGGCATGATCTCGCCCTTGGGGTCGTGCCCCGTTGCGTTCGGATACTGGGTCCCGATATCATGGACCGCATAGTCTTGGGTGTAGTTGCTGCTATCCATGTACTCGAAGATGGGTCTCAGCAGGAGTCGGATGTAATCAGGGCTCAGGATATAGAAAATTGGAAAGGATGCGTAAATAACATCGACGGTGTTGATATTACCGTCGCTAGAAATTTCCTTGATAAATGCCCTCGCCTCTCCGGTGTCTAGGGTATCATCAGGAATTGTGAGCTCTATGCCACCGTAGATTTGTCGAAGAGAAAGTGCAAGTATGTCTGAATAATTGGTGCCATACGAAAACTCGCCACCCTTTTGGATCAGAGTGTCCATCTTGGTCGCCTCATCCGCCGCATCCGCATAATCGTCGAAGAAATGGGAGACGGCTGATGTGGTATTCGGATAGATTGCTCGGTAGTACCCGGTCTGTGCATTTCCAAGATAGTTGATAGCTTGCTCGCGCACATGGCCAATGGCAAATGTGACAGATGCATTCTCTGTAATTGTTCCTAGATCATGCGTAAATGCTACAACACCGTCAGGTGTCCACTCGGCATGGGAATTGGACAGAGATCTATTGGCAACGAATTGAGAACGGATAGCAGGCAATGGTCCAGAAGCGTAGGATAGAGTGTTCCCGCGCGAAGCGCGCGTGGCGTAGACTGTTTCACCCCAGAGCGCTTGATTTTGGATATTTTCCGAAAATTTGGCGTCTGCCACAGGGTTCAGCTGAAACACGGAGGTAGTGCTATTTTTTGAGAACTTCCACGCCGCGCTATCCGGTTGACCCGTCCAGGATGAATCGATATCAGAGTAAATCTGAACAGAGTTATTATGTGATATCCCACTGACCGATACGGTGAGATAGGCGAAAGGCAAAGACTGGCGCAAGAGATTGGTTGGAGAGACGGGCGACAAAAAGTCCAGCGTGAAGTTCTTTGATCCGGCAGTCAACATGAAGGTGCTGTGCGTCGATGTAAAGGTACCACCTGTGACCGTTGCAGCCTGGACGCCCTCTAGCGCATCAGGAACCCCGAAAAGGCTGTATGCCTGGCCATCTACGCGAACGATGACCGACCACGTGAGATTATTTCCGTACCAAAACTGTGGAGAACTGGAAGGAAGGCTCGATGCCTGATTCCCGGGGAGCCAAGCTGTACATAGAGGTCAGTATACAACGGCTTTGCCTAGATAGTGCCGTGGGAAGGTCGATTGGGGACATGATAAAAGGCAATACTAACCAGATAAGTAAGGGCTGCGAACAGCGAGTGGGTATGACGGAGGCAGTAGGGGAGTGAAGGAGGCAGTCACGACAACCTGCAAAAGAGTCAATCCCCAGATCCATTGGGGCAAGGTTCCCTTGAAGCACCTCATGATTGGGAGGGATGGAGCAGAAAGAGGCAGAGGGGCTGCTATTTAAGAGGAATTCGGGCTCTCACTTGCTTGGTACCACCAGGCCATCCCTCCTAGGGGGGTCCGGCATTCAAGTGCCCCCTCTTCTTCACCCTCGCCGGCAGCACAACACAATCCAACAACATGGTTGTGTGGGAAACAGTGGGTCTAGATATTTGCCGCCGATATGAAGGAGACAAGATGTGAGAGTGTGGAGGAGCGATGGGGGAAGTTATGCGGAGGACCATCTCGTTCCCGTCCATAGTTCTGCGCGCAAAAGCAGCGCCCGTCCCGGGTGGGCCAATCAACGGCATCCATAGAGAGGCTTACCCCTGGTTCGTCCGGCTCATTCTTCAGGTTCGAGACGGGCTCGGCAGATCGCATCTTTCAGATCGCAAATCATCCCCGACCTTCCCTGTCCCTTGTTCCCTGTCCTCGGTGCGTATGAGCTCACCCCCGCGGCTCTCACCCTTCTGAATCCAGGCCTCCTCCCCGCATTCCCGACGTTCACAAACCGGCCGTGAAACCTGCTTCCAGGCAAGTCCATTTGGCGAAGCATGCTTCCTCCTTCCGAGCACTCTGTAAAGCCTGTGGGATAGTTTCCACGGCTAACCGTGGGGCTTTCAGATAATGCTTGCCGATGGGCCCAAGATCTTGTCTCTGAAGCGAACGATCCACCCACCCGTCGGAAGAGGCTTGCGGGAGCTGGCTAACGGACCATGGGAGGCAGCCAAAGGCTCAAAGCAAGATATGATCGGTTCGTGACGGGTCCGTTGAGGAGTCACGCAGTGGAGGCTGGGGAGATTCCGCCAAGGTCCTTTTGACAGGGAAGCCTTGTCTTCTGCACAAACACGAGGGCACGTGGAATATGGTATGTTATGCTTACTCGGCGGGACAGTATCCCTGCAGACTCGCGGTTAGTAAAGCTTGTTCTTCTAGCTTCGATTGTCCGGCCTCTTTTTTCGACAATCGGTACGACGAAATATCCGGCAACCCCGTCCATACATGCGAGTGCAACGGACACCATGGGACTACTGATCAAACGAAGTTCTTTGCCTCCATGGAACCGTTTGACAGTGGCGATAGTACTACAGAGAAGGCCTTGTGCAATCTTGCCCCTTGTCAACCGCAGGGTCAATTCGGCCCTTGCCCTGTGTACACTATACAATGTACATACACGCCCCTTACCGTTGGTGCCACCAGGGAATGTACACAGGTTAGGTAGTCTGAGGAAGCGCTCAAGGGGCATGCCACACCCTGGTCGAGCCATCACTAAGCACTCGGATAGCTGCAGGCTTGAATAAACTTTGCCCCATGGCATAGGTTATCGGGCTGCAGGTGTCAGTGACTTCATTCTTAGTCACCTTGCCATAATCTCTGTTGATTCATGGTTGCTTTCCAGTCAGAAGACCCTGATCTTTATGACGCCACTGGGGATTCAGTTCATGCGGTCATGGCTGCAGCTGGTGATGGTGACTATGATTAGCGCTTTCAGTGCATCACACGACTGAGGCATCTACACTATGTTGAGTGCTTCTATGGGTTTCTTGGTTGTTATCCATGAGGACCATGCTCTCCGTCGTACCCAACATCAGAGGTTGATGCCGGGTGGTTTATTATTCACCGTACATACATAGTAAGAGATAACTATTCCACTAGGGGCTCAGTGGAGTTGCAATTCCTCACCATATCCTGGCTTTACACGGCCCACCTGCTGCTGACTTCAACAAAGAACATTTGTGATCGATCCAACATGAGATGCGACCATGCAGACTAGACGGAAAAAGTCCGGCCGGCAGCATGACGGATAAACCAACCGCATCCCCAGAGGGTAAGTGGCCGGGTAGCAGTGCAGCCTGCTTACCCATCCATCCAGCGGGGCCGCACCCGATTTATGAGCGAGGCTTTCCTAGGCTTTGTATTGGTGCAAATCGAGGGTGATCTTCCGGCTAGGGCGATTGGCCCGCCTTCACACCCAATCAAATCCCTATCTCCCCTGTAAGCGATAGAAAGCACTGGCGCTGTATGATTAACCATTATTGGTCAATTGCGAGCGCCGGGTTGAAAATAGATCGGGGTTCTCATAGAACAATTCCAGAGGCTACTAGGTGGAGGAATTCTACTTAGGATGGAGTTGCGTCACTGAAAACGGGTAGTGGGAGGTTTCCGCCTAACCCAGAACGGCGACCAGCAGGTTCAGTCCGACCCAATGCTGAGGATCCATTGCGCCAACGAGAAGCAGCTACGGACCTGATTGGCCGGAACGAGGTCGGTTGCCCCATGGTGTGCACACTCTCAGCTTAGTAGCCGGGGTCTTGCCGCGGTTGGCCAGGTTAGGTAGGCTCGCACAGTCGCGTTCCCCTCTTTCGTTACATCTGGCTGCCCCACTGTGACAGCAAGGCCGGATGACGAAAATGGAAATTGAGAGACAGAACCTAACCTACGCGATGGGATCAAGTCGAGATAAAGATTGGGAAGGTAAAAGACCACGACCTAGGTATCCAGGTGCGCTATTATTAGTCTGACACGAAAGGAGGAAGGAGAAGAGAAAGTAGAGTCGGGAAGGGAAAATGACAGAGGAAACTTAAAAACAGTAGCCAGAAAAACAAAGAAAGGACAGGGAAATACTCCGTCAACACAGCGGGAATTGCTTCGGCGATGGGGCCAGGCAGGCGATTCTTCACTGGTGGTGCCGTGGTGGGCAGCAGACTGAACCCGACCGTCTGGGTCGCGAGGTTCCTGCGCCGGGTTGATCGCCTCCTGATCCGTGACGCTACGACCGAAGGAAGGCAAGGGCAGGACAAGGCCTGAGGTTAGCCCGCTTAGCCCATCCTTCTGCCCCCCAACACCGCCGCGGTTTGATTGCTGGTGCCCCGGGACCCGTGGGCTTTGCGTTCCCCCCAGCCCGCGTTTATGGATCACAATTAATTCCCCAGCGACCGACTGCGGGAATTTGGATCGTTCCAAGAGAATCTGCACTATATTCTATAGGTTCTATAGATGGTAGATAATATTCCATACGATGTATTGTAATCTGTAAGGCTTTAGAGATCCATGCTTATAGATTGTTCGTACAATGTAGCACTTGACCTAGACTGGAGCAAAAAAAAACCACCACGCCGAAATGAGCTCATTCCCCTCCCCCCCAAAGTTTGGGTTCTGGACCTCGAGAGCTGCCCGTGACTTCCAGCTCTGCATTCGTCCCCTCCTCGGCTGCTCCAATCTTTTCTGCTGTCCGCACCAACAACTAAACTCTCCGTCCTTCTTCTTCACGACGTTCTTACCTGCCACTCTGCGCAACCCCGCCTTTCCCCCTGCCTGTCCTCCCTCCTGTCTGCCTTGCTCGGCTTTGGGTTGGCGTACAGCGTCGTTATCCGCCAATCGTTCAACGCTGCAGGTTCCTGTCCTTGTGCTACCCTCAGGATTAAAAGTGGACGCCGTTGGGGAACCTGTGGTCTTGCGGCCGATCCGTGGAAGCCTCAACGAATCTTCCGCATTTTGACGCCTCGTCGCTACGGCTCACCCACACCTAATCGTCGCTCTGCAAGCTCTTCCTCTTGAGTACGCTGTGCACTGTGTTCTGACCGACGTATGCGTGGTTCTTCCGGATCCTTGGCTGTTCTCCCAGCAGGCGCGTGCCTTGTCTAACTTCAGCTCGTGGCAGATTGGGTTTGTCTGTCGCGAACCTCGTTGCTGTTTCGGGTATTCACCCCTCCTTCCGCCACTCCCTCACCTTCCCCTTCACCTCCACGTCCACCTTCTTCACCGCGATGAGCGCTATGTACGCTCTAGATGACCGGACACATACCGCTCCGCCTCCACCCCCTCCGCTATCGATGGATCGTATTCCGCCTCCATCCTCGTCATATCCCACTCCCGGCTCGGCAGGCGTCGCGTCCGCCGGCGGGCTACCGCCGTCGAGTCACCTGGCGCCGCTTTCCACCGTTCACGATGGTCGCATTTGGTCTCTGCAGGTGGTTCAGCAGCCTGTTCGCGCCCGGATGTGTGGCTTCGGAGATAAGGTCGGCCCTCTTTCGATGCCGTTTGACGGTTCTCTTGGTTTCATTGGTGGCTGACTAGAGCTCAGGACCGACGGCCTATTACACCCCCTCCTTGTATTCGCCTGATTGTCCGAGATGCGCAGACCGAAAAGGAAATTGATATCAAGTAGGGCAATCCCGCCTACCCCCTATGCTAAGGATAATCGTTGACCAGCCATTATAGTGAGATCGACACGTCTTTTTACGTGCTCATGGTCGACCTGTGGAACGCTGAAGGGACCAGCGAAGTGAATCTCGTCAAGCACTCGGCCACCTCTCCGTCGATATCCACCGCCATGTCCTCCTCATACCCCCCTCCACCGCATAGTGTTTCTCCGTCCTATCCGCCTTACGCACAGAACGCCTACGGCCAGCCCGTCGGGTACCCTCAGATGAATAATTATTATGGTGGAAACCCCCAGCTACAGTACCAGAACCCTTATGGGACGAGCCCGCAAGGGCCTTACTACCAGCCTTATTATGCCGGAGGTCACATGCCCCCGACCAACATCTCCCCGGCGCAACCTGTTACCTCCGGGCCTGGCGGCATGTTTACGCGGAACCTCATTGGCAGTCTCAGCGCCAGTGCGTTCCGACTGACTGACCCGGAAAACAAGATCGGGGTATGGTTCATCCTACAGGACCTGAGTGTCCGCACAGAGGGGTCTTTCCGGTGAGTTTAACCCACGCGAGCTGATTGCGTCGTGACTGATGCTGATATCTGGACAGTCTTAAAATGAGCTTTGTAAATGTCGGTAATCAGTCCAGCGATTCTCCCAACGGGGTGTCCGTGATCAACCATGGATCTGCGCCGGTGTTGGCCTCAGTCTTCTCGGATCCATTCCACGTATTTTCCGCCAAGAAATTCCCCGGAGTCATCGAGAGTACGCCGCTGAGCAAATGTTTCGCCCTTCAAGGGATCAAGATACCCATTCGGAAGGACGGGGTCAAGGGATCGCGCGGGCGTCACAGCGACGGGGACGACGGCGGAGACGAATACGACTGAGCCAGGGGCGTTTGCTAATTTGGGATACCTATGGGCGATATGATTTTCTGCTTTTGATTCCTCCTTCGCGCTTTTGGTTACGGGTTAGGGTAGGACGCGGGTTCGGTTCTGAGGTGTTGGTGATGGGCTCTTTCAAATTGGGTGGGTGGGTGTATTGTTACTATCTGGACCGGTGTCGCAGGGTTCTCTTGGTTCTTCTGGCTCTTTTTTTCTACCCCCCTGGCTTCTCCTGGAGGGCTTCCCCTTCTTGATGTCTAATTAATCCTGTCTTACTTTCCCATTGCTGTAACATGCCTTGTACGGTGTGAAGGTTCGCGTCTGGTTCCACGGTCCCGCACCCACACGGTTAGAGGAGAAAATGATCCACCCATCGGACACTGCACTTTTCGGAGGGCTGGTACTGTATGCACTACGCCGGGAAGAATGAATGAATGAATGAGACTGGCCGGCACTCGACTTCCCGACCACCGGCTCTAAGTTTAGAGTTCTGGATGGTCATCCGTAGGACACGCCCCGGGGGAACCGTTGTGTTCAACCGAGGAATGCGGCCTTGCAGGTTCGTATCGACGGTGGCGGTGCGCATGCGGCAATGATGTCCATCGGGGCAGCTTCGGGGAATCCGATGGAAAAGAGAAAAATGCTCGAGGCTCTCCTTTCTCCAATCCTAATCTCATTCTTCAGACTCGGGGGCGGATCGGCGGAAACTGGGGGACGGCCATCGGATCCTCGGAACGGCTCCTGGCTTGGGGATCGTCATTCTATATTCTATAATTATCTTCCGCCTCCCACGCCCAACGGCTGAACTGAGCATCCTCATTTTTCTCCCTGCCGTGTCTCGGAGGAAATGTGAGACAATCGTATAATCGGCACGTCATGACCTCTGCCTTCTCCATCGAAGCCGGATGAAGAGCCACTCGCTGTGGCTCTCGCCCGCTCGACTCCCTGCGGTCTCACTTTAGTGCTGGTGCCAAGTGGAATCGCTCCATCCACGTTGTTCTCGGCATCTCCTCCTGATAGGCCAGGGTTTAGATTCTCTTCTGACGGCTCGTGCCGCCGGGCATTGCTGCATCTCGCAGGTTGTAACCGATGATGCTGGAGGCAAGTTTCTTCGATACACAGCACAGCACAGCACAGCACAGCACAACCTCGGGACCCTTGCTCCTCCAATCACTCCACTCTTTTCCCCTGCCTGACCTCATGGCCTCATCATTCAGGATATAAATACGGGGTCGCGCATCCCATCTCCCCAGTCCTTCTCAAATCAATCCATTCGATCTTCCACACCACTCGTTCCATCCAATACTAGCCTCCCCAATCTTTATACCACAAGCTCCAAATTCAACTCCAACCATCACAATGAAGTTCACTCTCGCTGCCTCCGTCCTCCCCCTCCTGGCCGCCGCCGCCCCCTCCCAGCCTAAGGCGGCCCGGGATACCACCACCTTCAGCATCATGTCCGCCCGCTCCGGCTCTCCTATCCACCTCCTCCCCCTCAACGCCGCCGGCGGTGCTTTCTACCTTGGCGGAGAGACCTCCTCCTACTGCCCTATTGCCTCCGGCTGCCCCGCCGGCACCGAGACCGTCTTCGCTGGCGACGGTTCCTCCCTGGTACGCCCCCCTCCTCCCTCATCTCCTTCCCCCATTCCATACCAAAACATCAATACTAACCCTCCTAATCCAGGACGTCGAGGTCCCCGGTGGCCAGCAGGTCTACGTCAACCCCTCGGGTGCTCTGAGCTTCACCGTGCCCCACTCCGCCTACATCCCTACCGGCTCCTCCACCGGCCCCTTCACCTACTCCCCCAGCAAGCCTTTCGGCACCTGGTCCTACGGCAAGGGCTTCATGGCCTGCCCTACCAAGGACAGCAAGTGGCAGGTCTTTGCTGCTTCCCAGAACGCTACCGTCCCCTCCGGCAACGTGAGCGACTGCCTCGGCTTTGATGCTCTGGCTGTTGCTGGCAACGGCTCCGTTGCCGCTTGGGAGTACATCTAAACTTACCCTACCTAGATGGTAGATTGGTTTGAGATGGTATATTTAGTATTAAAGGGGGAGGGGGAAGATTGTCTATAGTTAGCCTGTCTTGCTTGATATAGTTCATTGACTAGGTTAATGTAATTACATTCTATTACATGCGAATGGGGGGTTTTTTTTTTTCATTTATGGATGTTGAGAGTAAATTGATTATGACGTGTAGTACGGAGTACTCAGTAGGCTAAATATATGGGCTGAAAATATATCCGCCACATGGGACTAGGTATGATTTTTTTTTTTTTTTTTTTTTTTTTGTTTTGGCTTTTTTCTACCCGCTTGAAGAGGGATATCTATCTAGGTCGGAATGTCCGACTGTATCTCTGAACGTATGTATGCGTCTTAACGTACAAAAGGCGTGACATACAAGAAACAGTATCTATTTGAGAATTTGAGAATATAGGTAATATATGATGGGTCATGAGTATCGTGGTGGGTGGGTTATTTTGGTTCATAACAGTATCATACGTCTAATATAGTATAGTATTAGTGTCTCCATATCCGCACCGCCTTGTCCTTGCCTCCACTTCCCACCTTCTGTCCATCCGGACTCCAGTCCACGGCAAACACCTCATCTTTATGTCCTGGCAGATCTTCCGACAGTTTACCCGTCCGCACGTTCCAGACCTTCAGGGTGGTGTCCTTGGATGAGGACACTAGGAGTCGCGAATCAGCGGAGAAGCAGCATTGGTAGACGGCGCCGACGTGGCCGCGGAGTGTGGTGATGAATCTGCCGTTGGTAAGCATTGGTAAGCGTAGGGAGGATATAGAAGGGGGTGGGTTGATGGGGAATTGGTCAAGGTGGGAACTCACTTTCCGTCACGGGCGTTCCACAGCTTGACGTGATTGTCGAATCCCGCGGATGCGATATATGCCATGTCTGGCGAGAACGTGACATGGTTGACCTCCTTCTGGTGGCCCAGCATACGGGCAATTGGCTTGCTGGAGTTCCCCGGCTCCCAGAGGTACATGGTGAAGTCGTCACTCGCAGACACGAGCTTCTCGACGATCTTGTTGTTGATGGTGGCGGCCTGCTCGAACCGCTTCTTGGCTGCAGCCACTTTCTCGGAGTCCGCCTGCGGAACCTGGCCGGTGTGATCGTGGTATGCAGTCCGGAGGACGAAGTCAGTCGACAGGGCCAGGTGGTTCACTCGGTGGACGTGTGCCGAAAGGGTCTGGACCAGGGTGCCGTTCTGAGCGTTCCACACCTTGACGGTCTTGTCGTGAGAAGCAGTGTAGATATTCCCGGTTCCGCCCCAGCGGACGCAGGTCACTGAGCCCTTGTGGCCGGTGAGGACAATGTCGATCCGTTTCGAGACCACATCCCATATGCGAACTGTCGAGTCCTTGGATGCGGAGGCCAGGCGCGGTCTGCCGGGCTGTTGGAGGTGGTATGGCTCCCAGGCCAGACTGGTGATCCATTTTGCGTGTCCCTTCATGGGAGCTCCCAGTGGGGTTCCCTTCTTCGCATCCCAGACTCGCACGGTGTTGTCCATGCTTCCTGTCGCGACCATGGCGCCGTTGGGCGAGTAAGCGACCGCCAACACCCAGCTGGTATGTCCTTTCAGAGTGTGCAGAGGGGTTCCGGTTTCGCAGTCCCAGATGCGGGCGGTAGAGTCACCACTGCCGGTGACCATCGTGGAAGAGTTGACGGGGGAGAAGCTGGTTGCAAGAATGGCCTCGCCGTGTCCGGCGATGGAGGCAGAGCATCGCGAGACGGCCTTGACGCGGAAAACGGCCTGCGGGGTGAAGTAGAGGTGAACGGTATCTTCGGTCGTCTTCAGACCAGGCTTCAGGAGGGAGTGGTACAGGTCGGAAAGGATGTCGATCGTCTGGCTGTCTTTGTCTTTGCCGTCGGACTGGTACGTGAACCGGTATGGTACTCGCTCATCTTCTTCCTGCGGTGCAGAAGGAAACAATTAGTCTCTGATAAATGCGACTGATCGCCACCGCTGCGTACCTACATTGCCTTGTAACGTATTTAAAAGAGTCTCGAGGTTCTTGACAGTGGCATCGGCCACAGGAACGGACACTGCCGGCCCGGTCGCGGATCCCGTCGCCTGGTCAAAGAATTGCACACGAATGCTGCCCAGGTTCTCGGGGACACTCTGAATCTCCTGTTGCTGACGGGCCCTCTCAGCCGCCTCCGTTCTCTGGCGCTTAGTTGGGGGAGGAAGAAGAGTCGCCATTGTGTCGCTCTTCAATTGAGGGTGATTTGGTCGTCGAAGATTTTCGCAGAAAAAAAGATAAAAGATAGCAGTCCGTATCGCGGGGAGACCCATTGCGCTAGCCCGCTTTCGGACGCCCGCTGGACTATATCCTCATGGCCTCTCTCTCTCTCTCTCCCTTTCCCCCCCCCCCCTTCTCGTTGGTCCCCTCATTGGCTCGGGGCCCTCAATGATACATAATGTCAACTCTCTCTAGAGACTCTTCAGTTGGAGCTGCTAGCTCCTTTGCCCCCCTATCTAGAATGGGCACGTTCCCCAGGACAACCCCGAGGCCAACGACAACAGCAACAAGCGTTGCTTCGCAGGATATTATCTGCGCAGTCAGTGAGTCCAGAGGCATCTCTTCCACGGTTGGTCTTGCTTTTGTCAATCTATCTACCGCGGAGACGGTCCTGTGTCAAATCTGCGACAGTCAGACCTATGTCAAAACCGTCACCAAGATCGGAGTATTCGAGCCGACGGAGATCCTTTTCGCGAACTCTGCAAAAGATTCCAAGCTATTCTACATCATCCAGGAAAATGTCCCGGACACTACTTTCACCTTTCTAGACCGCAAGTTTTGGTCTGAGAAATCGGGTCATGAATACGTCGACCGACTTGCCCTTTCCGAAGACGTTGAGCCCATCAAGATTATCCTAGGAGGAAATTACTTTGCTGCTTGTTGCTTTGCTGCCGTAAGCACCGCAGCCTTCTCACACAATTCTCACTAACTTCTGTAGGTCCTAAAGTATGTTGAATTAGAGCTTAACAAGACCTTCACTTGCCACTCGCTTCGTATCAGGCTCGAGCCCTCACAAGGGTCCATGTCTATCGATCTGTCCACCATAGTCTCCTTGGAGTTGATCCAGAACATCCATAACGTGAAATCGAAAGACAGTCTGTACGGACTTCTTAATGAGACTCTGACTCCTATGGGTGCGAGGCTTCTCAGGGCCAACATTTCTCAGCCCTCGACTGAAGAGTCAAAGCTGCAGGCCCGTTATGACGCCGTGGAGGACCTGTCTACAAAGGAGGATATGTTTGTATCGATCAGACAAGGTCTGCTTCTAGGGTCCTCATTTACAGTTGGCTTACTGACCCCATGTGTTGCCAATAGCTCTCAAAGGCTTCATTGATGCAGACAAGGTTCTGACATCTGTACGTGAGTTTATGATTGCCCCTCAACAGCTTGGCTAACATCCCAGCTTATCCTTGTTCCTAATAAACGAGCTTTCCAATATGTCGAACAGTCAGTCAATAATGTTATCATGGTCAAAACATACGTGTCCTCAATCAAGTCTATCTACAAAGCACTCACAGCATCTCAGAGTAGCCTTTTAACGACCATAAAGGAAGTAAGTATCTGCTGATTCTAATGCGGACGAAGCTAACACGGAAATGAGCTATGCGCCCCGGCAGGCCACCGGGCTGTCCAACAGATGATTGAAGAAACCCTCAACGAACATGTCACGTACCAGACCAGGCCCCTCGACCTTAGGAATCAGCGTATTTATTGTGTCCGGGTGAGTACACCTTCCACATCTCCCAAGCCTGATCAGGTTCATGATGATACTAGGCTGGAGTAAATAGCCTCCTTGACGTCGCGAGACAGACATATAAGGAAGCCAACACTGATGCCGCAGAACTTGTAGCAGAGCTGGCTGGTGAGAGTAATCTGAGTCTCGAAGTTGCGTATGCATCTGACCATTGCAGAAACACATAGCATCGCCCTGGACCTGAAGTTCGACAGAGCTCGTCAGTACTACATAAGCCTCTTGGCCATAGAAACCGAGTCTTTGCCCAAAGTTTTCATCAACGTTTATCGCAAAAAGAACCGTATAGAGTGCCAAACGCTCGATCTTGTCAAGCTCAATCAGAGGATTACAGATGCGCACAATGAAGTCATCAACATGAGCGACGAAACCGTGCAGGAACTGATTCAGGACATCTGCTCGGAGATCTCAGGTCTCTTCAAAGTAAGCGAAGCTATTGCTATGCTCGATATGCTAGCGTCGTTTGCCCAACTAGCTACTTCCCACGATTACATCCGGCCTGAACTGACAGATACACTCGCGATCAAATCCGGACGCCATCCAATCCGTGAGAAGATACATACGAGAAAATTTATCCCCAATGACGCCTATGCCACACAGCAGTCTCGCTTCCAAATTATCACAGGCTGCAACATGAGTGGAAAATCCACTTACATCCGCTCCTTAGCGCTGATGACCGTGATGGCACAAATCGGCTGTTTCATCCCAGCAGAATACGCATCGTTCCCTATCGTCCATCAACTATTCGCACGAGTCTCCACCTCTGACGACCTCGAAGCCAACGTATCTACCTTTGCTGCCGAAATGCGTGAAATGGCGTTCATCCTCCGAAACATCGAACCCCGCAGCATGGTCATCGTCGACGAACTGGGTCGCGGCACCAGCACAACCGACGGCCTCGCCATCGCCATTGCTATCTCAGAAGCTCTCGTAGAGAGCCACGCGTTGGTTTGGTTCGTAACCCATTTTCGTGATCTTGCCCTGATACTGGGTGAGCGCAACGGCGTCGTGAGTCTCCATCTCGCAGCAGAGATATCCCCCGACGCTTCAAGGATGACCATGCTCTACAAGATAGCTGAAGGACCCGACACGAACCAATTCTACGGCCTCGCCCTAGCCAAGCTCGTTGACTTTCCACCAGGGGTCCTTGAAAACGCCCAACAGGTGTCTGAGAAGCTCAATCTGCTCGCTAAACGCCGCCACAGCAAATCTAAAGCACTGGCCGTTACACGCAGACGGAATCTAATCCTCTCCCTTAAAGAGCAACTCCTCCTCGCCCGCAACGGAACCATGGAAGGCGAGCCCCTCCGAAAATGGCTCAAACGCCTCCAAGACGATTTCGCCTTGAGCATGGCAGCTATCAACGAGGACGCAGCATGTATCAGCGACGAAGACGCATCCGTACCTGAAATCGTGGACGGAAGAGACCACAGCTCTATTGAAACCTTGGATGAGAATGTCGCAGAAATCCATGAAAGTTCTGAGCTGGGCGAATCCCCCACCCGACCTACAGATGCCCAGAGCGATACTGATCTGGACTATCCGCTCAATAACCCCGCCCACGGATCACAAGCACTTGGTCCGTCCTCGGAAATATCCCAGGGCACCATAACAGAGGAGCTATTCCAGACACGCCCAGCAAGTGACTGTTCCACCGACGAGTGGGATACCATTTCCTCTGTGGACTGTATAGGTTCATGAGCGAGTAGATTGTAAACTCAATCAGCCAATCATCATTTGTAATAGTATTAATGTATTGTATGGTGTACATCCATGATCTTGATCCTGGAGCCATCGATATTGACATTGAAATTATTTCATTTTTAGTCATTTTCTATTTCCATTGATCTCATGCACCCCATGAGACAAACCCAAGCCCACAAGCTCTCCTTTTTTTTCACCTCGCAACTCTAATGATAATAACAGGCATTCGCTCAAATACAACTTGAACAAGCAACAAAGCTGGACCGGACCTATGCAAAGACAAAAAACCACTTCTTTTTATGTCCTAGGATGAGGCACAAAGAATCACAACATATGTACCGTGAGTGTGTGTGGTGGTCATGATTATCCAAAGTGGAAGAGAGTCTGTTTGCCCTTCTTTCCTTTACCCTTCTTGCCTCCTCCGGCGGGGAATTCAGGGAAGTCATCCTCTGCGGTGGAGCTGTCATTGCGGGAGGACGAAGACCAGGCGTTCGCGGTTGGCTGGCGACGGTCATCCCAGCGGACGGTGCCGCGGGTCAGACCGGCCATGAGGACGTTGGGTTTAGGGGCGGCAGGCAGGGCGGGGAAGGCATCAGCGTTATTCGTGTTGACGGGGCGAGAGGGCGCGCGGGAGACGGATCGGGAGGAGGGAGCGCTGCTGAAGGCTGAGGTAGGAGCTGAAGCTGCGGCAGCAGCGCCCCAGGGAGTAGTGGCGGGGGTGGAGGATCGAGGCGTAGAGCGAGCGGTGGCGGAAGAGAGAGGGGGGAAAGGGTTGGTGGAGGAGGAGGAGGAAGAAGGCATAGCGCCGCTTCTGCCAACAGCGGAACGAGAGGATTGGGCGGTTGAGGATTTCAGACGCAGAACGCGCTTCCCTCCGACTCCACCGCTGCTCACAGTGCTCGGGGACATGCCGGGGAGCATACCGCCGGGTCCGGGGAGAGCAGGGTAGTCTTCGTTGATCGCACGCCAGTCGTTCCAGGATTTGAGCAGGGCGGTGCGCTTGCCCTCGTCCTCGTAGATATCGGCGAGCTCCTTGACCAATTTGCCCAACTCGGAGCTAGAAGTATCAAACAGGGAGAAGAAGGCGTCGATGAGTTCCGTGGCGGAGATGGAGGAGGTACGGTAGCTGGACACGCGGGTGCGGAATTCCTTGAGCTTGTTCTGGTCATTGCCCAGGAGATTCGAGGCTCTTTCGACAACGGCCGCATGGCGTAGACGGCGTGCCTGTTCTTGAGGAGTTGCTGAGCCCGAGTCGGCGGTGAGAGTGAGACTTTCCATGTCGGCAACTGGAGGAGTCGCAGCAGGAGGTTGAGTGGGTGTGGGACGAGCAGGAGCGCGCACAGGCTGGGTGTCGTTGCGTGTTAGTTGGCCTCCAAAGCTGCGAGTCGACACGGACTGTGCACTTTGGATGGCCATCTGGCGCTGGTAGGCGACCTCGTCTCTTCGCAAAGGCTGAGCGCTGGACACAGGTAGCGGCTCGGCGTTGGGATCCCGGCCGCGACCAGCTCCACGGCGTTGGCGTGGCTGAGGCTGGTAGGGAGCTCTGTAGTCGAAGGTGGACAAGTCGACGGTGCGGGCGTCCCGTCGGGCGTCCTTGGACAGGCCGTTGGGGTGGGATTCGAGCTGATGCGCCTTGAGGTCCATCTGGGATTCGAAAACCACAAACTTCTTCTCGAGACACTCCTGGTCGAGGCAGAGGAAGTGGTCCTTCTGGAAGTGGCCCTCGAGGGCGTTGTAGTCGATGTAATACTGTTGCTGGCGCGAGCCCGAGCGACGGTCACAAATATGGCATCGTTCGTGACGGTCTCGGCAGTGGGCGTATAATTCGTCGTCGCCGTAAAACCGCTGCCGGCAGAAGCCACACTCGGGGTGGCCCTTGAATCCGCTCTGATCAATCGCTCCCGGCACATCATCGCCATGCTTCTCGTGTTTGCGCAACTCGGCGTTCGTGAACAGCTCGTGCTCGTGGGTGAACACTTTCTTGTTCCGCGTACACAGATCACTGGATCCGAACGAGTCAGTAGCAGTCCCTACACCGTCTCCCACTTCATCCAGCAGGGAGAACATACCACATCACCCTGCCATGCTTGCTTTTGACGTGACGGTGCAGGTCAGGCCATCCCAAGCAAGCCACATCACAGCCTCGGTCCGGGCAATTATACCGCAGCAGCAGAACCGTATCCTCAAAGATGTCGTTATTCTCATACTTGATCCCGAGGTTTTCATCCTTCTGCGAGAAATCGGCGTCCGTGAAATCCTCAAAGCGCTTTCCATGGTCGTCTGTGAAGATCACATAGTTGGATTCCGTCTACAGCAGAGCATCCGTTAGCGCATGGCCGGGTCCAAGTCGACAGATGCGATGGGCACAACACATACCCGACAGTGAGCACAGGCTTTATTCTTGTACAGCGCTCTCAATCTCAGCGCACAGATATGGCAGGTCCGATGATTACACGGCGAGACCGACGTATGGTCGACCTTCGAGGCACAGATGAAGCAAACCTCGCCGTCATCCGCATCGTCTGACTCTTCTGCGACGGGCTGCTTCCCCTTGCCCTCTGACCCTGCCGGAGCATCCGCTGGCGCCTCGGCTGAGGCTTCCGACTTGTTGCCCGTACGAGTCTGCTTGTCACGTCCTCCTCCGCCGCCGCCTCCTCGGCGGGGTCCCTGGCCCCTGGACCTTGCCCCTCTTCCAGAACCGTCGTGGGAATGGTGGTGACCCTCGGGTTGTCCAGGTTGGCGAGCAGCACCGAAGCCTCCACCGCGACCCCGGCGACGACCACCGCGGCCTTGGCCTTGCGCTCCGGGGGCTTGGGTGGGCTGGGTTTCGGACATTGAGTAAGGCTGAAGATGGAGGGCGAGTTCACGAAGGGATGGGGTTGGGGGGAAGTGTCCAAATATGCTCTCTGGGACGCGAAGAGCTTTGCGCTCTTGGGAGCCTGTGCGACCAGACGGCGATTTCAGCGGAGGGGTGTGATAAGCCGGCGTTGCTGTGGAGGGACCAGCTTTCAAGTAAGAGCGGCGGGCAAAAAAGTTGGTTTGGCGGCATGCTTAGTGAGCATCCAATCCATTCCCCCGGTTCGAATTGCGACAGCACGACAGGGAATTCTGGCTATTAACTAGGACTCGATCTTCCCATGACTCATCCTGGCTCATTCCGGCTCATATCCGCTACGGACAGCAACTCTACGGCTGGTCATTTAGCAATGGGATCCGGCTTAGCCCCTTCGGCGGCTACACTGTACGGGCGACCCCGCGATGACAAGAAATGCATCATGCAATGACGCGATGCACTGTATGGGTCCAACCTAATAATCAATACGACCTCTAGGTAGCAACATCCATCGCGCCTGTCCGCAAGGCAGCACCAACTCCCGCTGGAGAGAAAAGCAGGTCAACACAAGGAAAGATATAGGGCAGTCATTTCGCCAATGAGAGTAGCAGTAAGTGCAGCAGGGTCACCAATGTGGGGAACAAATAAAGAATATTGAAATGAAATGAAAGATAATAGCGCCTGGGTTCCAAATGCTGTGTAATGAGTAGAAATCGGAGAATCGTAAGGCAGCGACTGGGTCGCTGCGACTGCCTTGTCCTGAAGGCAAAGAATGGCTTCTAGATACCCAAAGTTATTCATCGGGACTGTACAAATTCTGGCTCAGAATCTTGGTCATCGTAAACATATGTATACGATCTTGCTTGAAAACAGCTCGCATTGCTTCGTCACAGCGGATCTGACGCCGGTCGCTGGGGTCCTGGAGGTCATGCTCGTGGATGTATTGCCAAAGCCTCTTCACTGTCTGCGGTCGCGAGAGCTGCCAAGGTGTCAGCATGTTGATCTAATCAGGCCAGCGATGAGAGATGGAATGGCATACCGTCACCTCGCCGTCCAACAAAGCCGAGAGTGCCGGAGAAAGAGTAAGGGGTTTCTAGACAACTGTCAGCACCAGCCTCCGCTACATGGACTAGATAGCTTACATGGAAACCGCCCGACCGGTTCACTTTCTTCCCGGATTCCGAGCCCGATTCCAGGTCCGAATCATCCTCGGCCTTGACTTTCTTCGACGTCTTCGCTTTAGTGGGCTGCTTCTTCTTCACCGGTTGGGACCTGCGCGTACTAGCCCCGCGGGTCTGGCGAGCACGCATGTTCTCTTCGGCCTGAAGTCTGGCAGCGAACTGAGCGTCCGCATCGATGTCGTTGTCGGGCTTTTGTTTCTTGGCCGGAGGAGTCTTGCTCGACGTGTCGGAGCGCTCTTCGCTGTCGGCCTGGCGTTTCTGGGACACGGAGGATTGGGCAGGAGACAACGGCTCTACAGGGGTCACCGAATCATGATCTTGCCCATGGCCATTGGTGGTGGAGGTCGTCGCGGTTGTCTCGGGTGTGGCTTCTTCGCCCCCTTTGTACGCGAAAATGTCGAACCGCTCCATGATGAGTTGCCTGATCGCAGCCTGAACGAGGAAATTAATGTCAGCATCACATCCAGTGTCTAATGCGGTGGGTGAACGAGCAGTCTGCGACAAGAGCGAAGGGCCGGGGCGCAGACCTTCTGCGGGGTAAGATCATAGCCGATCTCATCCTCGAGACCTTTGCGAATGCGCTTTGTTGAGATAGTGTTCAGATCACTTTTGGCCAGGATCGAGTCAATGATTGGAATGTACTGATCGTGGGCATTGGGGGAGACTGTTGCAGAAAAAGAAACGAGGTGATGTCAGTAGAGAGCGACCTCGGCGTGGAGCACGACCCGGGACCACCAGAGTTCCGAACTTACGCGACATCTTGACCGAGTAGCTTGGCTTGTCGGCCCTTCTGCAGAAAACGACCCGGGATAGAGGATTTGAATGTTGTCAATTGCTGACCGGATCCAGCCTGGAGGTCCGTGAGGCTATCAGCAGCTCGATTCAGCTCGCGGCGGTCGTGCACTGGCGAGGATCGTCTAGATCTGGGCGTAGCGCT
The DNA here is from genome assembly GCA_001990825.1 of Aspergillus carbonarius ITEM 5010. NCBI lineage: Eukaryota > Fungi > Ascomycota > Eurotiomycetes > Eurotiales > Aspergillaceae > Aspergillus > Aspergillus carbonarius. Next base: position 742,879 of record KV907499.1, read on the forward strand.
GGCGCTTAGGACCGGCGGGGCATGAGAGAGGGAGGGTAAATTCGGCCAGGAAACGGGGCGGGGAGGAGGGATTGAAAGACAGGCAGAGGAAACCAAGGGGGGAGATGATGAAGGCCGGCCCACAACGACCAGCAGCTATCACCCGGAACAGCACAGGCAAGCGGGATGATGCGTGGGATCGCGAGTGTTATGGTGTCCAGCCCAGCCGATTGTACAAGTCGGTTACAGAGACATACCGAATCAGCCGGGCGAGAAGCTGGGGGCGGGTGGCTGAGCTAAGCGTCACGTGCCCCAGAGCTGGGGTTGCGTTATCTTACCGTATGGGTACGCCGGGCATACCGATAGATAACCATCGTTCACAAGGCGTCAGGTGATCTGATGGCCAGCTGACTCAGGCCTGACTCAGCCAGCATCGCACACAGAAGGCGCTTGTGGTTTGGGATTTGCTCTTTTGCCCTAAAATCAGCCAAAACGGGGTCGACCAGCAGAAAATCCAGAACAGGATCTTTCATCTTCAGTATCAACCCTCTCCACCCACCCCCCCCCCTTATCGCCGCTCGCTGCGACTGCAACCATGGCGCCCAGTTTCGACACCCTGTCTGAGCAGGACCTCCACGAAGAGGAGGAGGAGGAGATTGATTTCTCCGGTGAGTGCGCCTCGCGTTGTTTCCCATCGCCCATCGCCCGTACCCCTCGTCGCTGACTCCGCCTTGTTGTCCCCATCTAGACCTCAAGGAACAATACGAAGTGAAGCTTGAGGAGGGTTTGGACACATTCGTCGTCATCGATGGACTCCCGGTCGTCCCGGAGGAGAGCCGGCAAAAGCTCATCAAGTTCTTGTTGAGGAAGCTCAACACGGTCGGCCACACCGCGGAAGATGCCGTCTTCATGCCCATCAACGATAAGAACATGTCCGAAGGGTATGTATTGGGAAAATCGAGCGGGAAGGCTGTGGAAACATTAACACTCGGTTTTCCAGTTTCGCGTTCGTCGAATACGAGACCCCCGAACAGGCCATCGCCGCGGTCAAGCAGCTGCACGGTGTCCCCCTCGATAAGAAGCACACTCTCGCCGTCAACAAGTTGATGGACATCGATCGCTACGGCCGCGAAGGACGCATCGACGAGGAATACAAGCCCCCCGCCATCGAACCATTCAAGGAGAAGGAGCACCTCCGCTCATGGCTGGGCGACGCCAACGCCCGCGATCAGTTCGCCCTCTACCGCGGCGACAAGGTCGGTGTGTTCTGGAACAACAAGACCAACCCCCCGGAGAACGTTGTCGACCGCGCCCACTGGACGCAGCTTTTCGTCCAGTGGTCCCCCAAGGGTACCTACCTCGCGTCCGTCCACCCCCAGGGTGTCCAGCTGTGGGGTGGCTCCGGCTTCTCGAAGCAAAAGCAGTTCCCCCATCCTTTCGTCCAGCTAGTCGAGTTTTCGCCCGGTGAGAGCTACCTGACCACCTGGTCTGCTCGCCCCATCCAGGTCGAGGAGGGCCACCCGGTCTTGACCTACGAGGAGGACGGCAAGAACATCATCATTTGGGACATCGTCACGGGCAAGCCCCTCCGTTCGTTCGTGTCTAACGACCTGACTGCCGGTCCCGGTGCCGAGGGCGATGCTCAGCCTAAGAAGAAGGTTCAGTGGCCTGCGTTCAAGTGGTCTGCTGACGAGAAGTACGTGGCGAGAATGCAGCAGCACCAGTCGATCTCGATCTACGAGCTTCCCCGGATGAACTTGCTGGGCAAGACTTCCGTCAAGATTGATGGTGTGATGGACTTCGAATGGTCGCCCGCCACCGTGGCCCGCGAAGGTGTGAAGCAGTACGAGCAGCTGCTCTGCTTCTGGACCCCCGAAATCGGCAGCAACCCGGCTCGTGTCGCCCTGATGAGCGTTCCCTCGAAGGAGATTGTCCGTACGCGTAACCTGTTCAATGTGTCGGACGTTAAGCTGCACTGGCAATCACAAGGTACCTACGTCTGTGTGAAGGTGGATCGTCACTCCAAGTCCAAGAAGTCGATGGCCACCAACCTGGAGATTTTCCGTGTGCGCGAGAAGGGAGTCCCCGTGGAGGTGGTCGACAGTCTCAAGGATACGGTGATCAACTTTGCCTGGGAGCCCAACGGTGGACGTTTCGTCCTCATCACCAACGGCGAGGCTACCGGCGGCGCCGGTGTTCTCCCCAAGACCGCCGTATCTTTCTTCGCGCCCGAGAAGAAGGGTGTTTCGGCGGGTAACTTCAAGCTGGTGCGCACCATCGAGAAGAAGACCAGCAACGCCATCTACTGGTCGCCCAAGGGACGTTTCGTCGTCGTTGCCACGGTACACTCGCAAACGAACTTCGACATCGACTTCTGGGATATGGACTTTGAGGGTGAGAAGCCCGAAGGTGAGAAGGATCTGGCGGCCAACCTGCAATTAATGAAGACTGTGGAGCACTACGGTGTCACGGATATTGACTGGGATCCCACGGGTCGCTACGTTGTCAGCAGTGCTAGCGTGTGGACTCACTCGGTATGTTTATTCCATTTTGGTCTTTCGGCTTGCTACATTTACTGACTGGTCTAGATGGAAAACGGCTACAACATTCACACCTTCGCCGGTCAGACGCTCGCAGAGCAGCCCACGGACAAGTTCAAGCAGTTCCTCTGGCGCCCCCGTCCCCCCACCCTTCTCAGCAAGGAGGAGCAGAAGCAGGTGCGCAAGAACCTCCGCGAGTACTCGAAGGAGTTCGACGAGGAGGACAAGTACGCGGTGGACATTGCCAACACGGCGGTGGTGGAGACGCGCAAGCGGGTGCTCAACGAGTGGACCGCCTGGCTGCGGCGGGAGAAGGAGCTCCTGGCGGAGGACAAGGAGGCTTACGGCGTGCCGGAGGACGTGGACTCGGCCAAGCTGGCCAGGGACGCTCCGGCCGTGTCGGAGGAGCAGGGCGAGACGGTGGTGGAGGAGCTGGTGGAAGAAATCATCGAGGAGAGCGAGGAGATCATTGGTTGATTGGGGGGGCCAGGTCGTATCTAATGTGTTCCAGTCCATCTATTTCCCTTTCCTTATCCTTCTTGCATCTTGTCTGTCGATATCCTCGCTTTTCTTATCTTCTCCGAAGCCGTCACACTTCTTCCTGCCTGTGAGCTTCCTGTGAGATCCAATTGGAGTGGTTTCCCCGGGGGGTTGTGGAACCTTCAAAAGTGAATAGATCTGTGTTTGCATATTCTGCGTGATGTTGGTAGCATGAGAGATGACAGACAATGACAGCACCCATCCATCCCTTTCAATTTAACTCAAGCCTTCCCCAATGCCCACCACCACTCCAACCCACCACCACAACCACCAGAGACACTCCCCTCTCAACCCCCTCCACCCCCCATCCGCCCTACTTCCACTCCCCCCTCCACTCCCCGTCTCCCACGGCCCCTCATAATTCCTCCCCTCCTGCACATTAATCTTAAAAAACTCCTTATCCCCCAACCTCTTATCTCCCCCCATAATATTCCCCCTCGGCGCATACTCACACACCACAAACCACCCCTGCGGCCTCACAAACTCCCCCGTCGTTCCATTCCTCGTCCCATTCAACCCGCAATCCACCACCGCGCATCCGACCTGTCGCGTCGCCCGCCACACCAGCTGCGTGAAATGCCCAGTTTCCTCACTGAAGCCGGTGGGTAACTTGAAGTTGTATTTCTGACGCTCGTCGCCCCACGCGGATATTGCGGAGGAGGTGTTGGGGTATCCGAAGGCGAGGTTTTCGCCGTAGGGACCGTTCTATATATCTCTTAGTATTGGGTACAAGAATTGGGGATTGGGGGGGGAGGTTGGGGTTGGGACGTACGGAATGATGCCATTGGCATTGGTCAGCCCAGGTTTGAGCATATTCGGTGAGAGAGGTGTTCCAGGTGAGGTTTGTTGCGTTGTGGGCGAGACGGTAGGTGTTGCTGACGTTTAGAATGGAGTTTTGGAAGAAGGATGAGGAGGTGTAGGAGGGGGGTTTGGGAGAGGTGGTTGGGGTGGCGGTTACGGTTATGATTATTGTTGTATGTTGTTGTTGTTGTTGTTGGGCTGTGACGAGAGAGAGGGCGCTTAGGAGGGTGGTTATTATGGTGATGTTGAGGAGGAGGGTTGTGAGTGGTATCCTGCGTGATGGGAACTTGAAGAACATGTTGCATTCGAGGTCATGATATTTTTTCTTCAATTGGCTTTGGGATTCGTGTGGGTTTAAGGCTGGGGGGAGAGAGGTGTTTTTGAGAGCTGCAATGTAGTAGTATAAATATCAGGCTGGGTGATTGTCAGGACAATGCGGTGGTGATGGTGGCGGCGCCAATTGGTTCCATGATGAAACATTGCTTTGCTTTCTTTGGCCCCGGAGGGTTCTTTATTTTTCTCTGATTAATATTCTCTGGGAGAGCTGATGTCAGGACGGAAGTATGCAATCAGCCCGGCGGCATTTAAACTTTCTGGAGATGGGATCCGTCGATTCCATTGAGGGCTGTACTTGGATGCATGATGCAATTGGAGGGGATTAGTAAGAACTTAATGGATGCAGACCATGTCAGTTCGACATAGTATTTACATCGTACATGGATGGAAAGTAAACATGGCATATCCATGGGCGGATCATACTCTCTCTTGGCTTTATTGGCAGAGATAAATACTTCTCTCAATAACACCTCATCTGTAGAATCCGTCCGGTTGAATCAACCATGTTTATGACTTCCTCCAACTTATAGTCCCCATACCTTCAACAATGGATACTCTTTTTAAAGATAGTCTCATTAATCAATTTAAATTTCAACACCATACCCCCAATATATCAAACAAAAAAAAACAGCACAATACCCCCCCACCACCCATAAACTCCCCAAGCTCATACCCAATATCCATACCAATCATCACCAACACATTAATCCTTCTCTCATTAAACCATCAAATCCATCACCACCCCCAAAAACCCCAACAACGCAATCCCCAACGCCCCCTTCGAAACTCCCCCCGAAAGCACCATCACCGCGCCCGCCCCAGACGCATCACTATGATTATACGCCTTAGCCTTGAGTCCCGCCTCCTCCAAGCAGGACACCACAGCCGATTGATTCCCCGTCGTCGTGCAAAACCCATAACAGGTATCGTATTCCGTGATGGTGGTGGTCGCTCCGCAGCAAACTTGCGTGGAATCGGTTTTATCGGAGTCTTTGCGGAAAGCTGCGCACGAGGCCGTGCTCCATTTGGAACTGGGAGGTTTGGCCACAGTGTCTTTGCAGAGGGTTTTGTGGTGGTGGCCCATTTTGATTCTTGTCTTTTCTTTGTTTTTGGTTGGTTTGGTTGGGGTATGTTGTTCGAGTAATTGAAACAACCAATAACCGAATAACAACAGCAACAATAGAGGAATAGTAGTTTTGTTCAGCAGAGTACTACTAGTAGTAACAAAGAGCTTGCTTAAGTTTTTTGTCTGTTTCTACCTTTCTAAGAAAAACAACGAATTCAACGCCCATATTTATATCTCACCCATACTCCATAACCATCCAACCTTTGGCCCCCAATCCCCTAGGAAGTCAGGAACAAATTTCCAGCTCCAGCGGCGCCCATCAAGGCTTAGACAATAGTAACACAAGTAACAGATGGTCGGAAATGAGGTACTAAATCGAAGCTGAACCGAACGGATTCCTTTCATATCACCGAACCAGACCTAAACGGGAAGGTTAGGAGCCGCAGGATGATAGTGCGCTGCGCCCAGAGGATGTGGAAGCGCGCTCCACAGGGGATGATTGGTTAGGGTATGAAGGGCTGTAGATCAGTTTTACCCGAGGACACCGGCTGGAAGGCTAAGGAGTGAGTCGTGGCGGTGAGGCTCCGGGGAGAAATTAGGGTGGGTTGGGTGAGTTTATAGGTTGATCGATTATTAATGGGGGCTGTTGAGTACACTGCCCGTGCGGGTGGGCAATGAATGGGTTTGGATCTGTGGTGGGTATGGTCGGATTACATGGCCTCAGGGGGGTTGAAATCGTAAGTACGCCGTAGGACTAGTGGGACGAGATGAATAATATACGAGGTGGTGTTAATACATTTCAGTCCTATTGTTCTCATCAGTCGTCTAATCTATCCATGACACCTGGCGGCAAATGGCAAAGCTCGGGGGTATTCGTCGCTCTATATACACCGTATAATCGTAATCCGGGACATCATCTTCACATCACGTTGCACCCAATCCCATACATGGCGCGCTCGACGTCGCGTTTCACCTGGTACCAGTCCGCCCGTCGCTCGGCGAACTCATACACCTCCTCCACTCGCCAGATCCCGTTGAACCGGTCCGCGTCCGCGATGATCGTGGCCAGCTCCTTGGCATCTGACGGGTCGATCAGGTAGATCTGCGACAGCTCACGGAACGCCTTGAAGTAGAGGAGCAGATCATTGTTCTTGAATGTCTGGATGAATTTGAAGTAGTGGTTCATGTCACTAGATGAGTTAGCCGCGTTCAAGACCCTAGGGGCGGGATACCTACCTGATGAGCTTCAAGGACCCCTCAACGCTGATCCTTTGGCGCTTGAGATGCTTGCACAGAGCTGCAAACAAACGAAGCCCGACCTCCTGGTTGAAGACGTCCAGCATACTCTTGTCTGTGCTCCCGACCAGCATCTGCGTGTGCGACGAGACCACATCGACCACAGCCGCTGCGGCCTCGGTGATGCTTACATCCATCGTCTTCCGGTACGGATCGGTGGACATACTGGGATTGAAGTCGGTCGCCAGCTGTCTCGTCGCAAGAATATAGTCTACCTCTTCCATCAGGACGTCGATTCCTTTGTTGAGTCCAGCAGCCACCCGCTCGTCGAGGCTCTGCTCAAATTTCTTCTTTTCCTTGACGGCTGGATCGAGGAAATCGTTCCGATCCGTCAGCTTGTTGCCGACTAGTTCCTGCTCATAGAAAACATCGATCATCTGGAGGATAAGATCACCGACGTTCACCAGCTCCAAGAATGTGACCAGCGGCTCAACGCCGGATTGGTCGCGTTCCCCTTGTTCGCGGGGCCGATAGTTCGACAAGTGGTCGACAGCACTGTTAAACCCACCGATCAGGTGGCGGATTCCCAGGATGCGAACGAGGGCCACAAAGATGGCCTCGCACTGCCGTTTTACAGCAGCCCCGTATTCACCTTTGATCCTCATAAATTGCGCGGCTCGCTCTAAGCTTGACTTGGCCGCATGCACCAGGCTTAGAGCGACTTCGATGCTGAAGAGAGATCGAATACCCTCCATTTTGGATTTCATAAGTGCAGCCTTGGCTGCAAGTTCGTTGGTTGGGGCCTCCATGATAGGAGGGGTCGTGGGCGAAGCGATTGTCGAGAACCGATTGGGACTCTTCAAGGACGAGCTGTCACTGGGGGCTGGGTCGGGTTTCGATTCGCTCGCTTTGTTTCCCGAAAAGCTAGGAAGAATATTAACAGGCGCCATGATTACCTTCTTAAACGAGGTCAAGAAGTCACGCTTGTCGGCCTGTCTATTGATATTCGACATTAAGAATGACTCCGTCGACGCTGCCTGTTCCGACAGCTGTCTATCCCAGTCCCCCACTGCTGCTTCGGACAGTTTTCGGAAATGATCCAGTTCCTCTGCAAGATACAGGTCCAGATGAGGCTCGTACGCTTTAGCAACGACATGGTCCAGGAACTTGTCGAAGCTATCGTCCAGATTCTGGATGGGCAACAACGTATCCGCTAGGTTAAGACACTGAGCAAAGGTCCCTGAGACGGCAGTCAAGTAGGACTCAGTATTTGTGCGATGAAGCTCGTCAAAGACGACGGTCAGAAACGGATACAGGACATCCTGCCCAACTTTCTCAATAAACGGTGTCGAAACTTTCAGGGATGACGGGAAAGCACGATTGATGATCGAGACCTCCTCATTGTAAGCCACACTTAGGCGGGTGAAAAAGGCTTGTGTATGTTCAAGCTTGACCCGCTGTGTCAGGGGCTCAATACAGTCCGATACTTTGCCGAATTCTGATCGTCGCGTAACCAGGTGGTTGTGATGAATGAAAAGCTCCACAGCCGAGTCGCCCCCGTTTAGCGTGTACAGTACATGGGCATATTTTCGCATCCGATCATCGATATCCTCGGTTTCGTATCCATGTCTGAACTCCTTGATCGCAGCTGTTTCGAACATTGACACCGCGGATTGCAACTGTTCAGTTCGTTCATGCCAGCCCTCGGACCAATCGCATTCGGAAAAGTACTGCAGCTGCGACAGGATCTGCGCCTGGTGCTGTGGATCGGTATAGTTCTTGAAAAGCAAGTTGTCGGGCGAAGCTCCAGAGGTGACAATATCATCGTAGTATGGCGCCAGTGCTGCATGTACCTTTCCGTACTCCTGGCGCGCTTCTCCGCGCACTGACTTCACTTGTTTTAACGCGTTCAAAACCGGGTCGCTTTCCGACCCATCTAGCATATCAGCGGCAGCGGCAGTAGACAATTTAATTTGATCAAATCCATCAGAGATCGATTGCAAATCCGCCTCGGAACTTTGCGAAACGCCGCTTGCAGGCTCAGTTGTTTGTTGCGTCTCCACAGCTTCCTGGTGCTCAACACTTTGCATGTCAGCAACAGTGCCAAACGCCTCTTCCGCGTGTTTTCTAGCTTCCACCTCGTCCCAGCAGCCCATCCGTTTTAGCTTCTGCACCCATCTCGTATCATCGTATGCCATCTCGCGCATGAGTTTGGACGACCGGGCTACCCGAATGAGATCGACGGGGGAGAGGTGATCAAGGATCGAGGACATGATCTCTATTCGTTGTTAGAAAATTGTGTGCTGCTGAATGTGATCGCTTTCCTCCTCGTCCATCCTGTTCTGCCGTGGTCTGACGTACCTGCTGGGAGGGAGGCCCTGGAGATTTCCTCCATCGAGGCCATTTTGAGTGAGGCCAGAACATCCTTGCGCGGCTTCACGGCAGCACCTGGCCCAGTCCTCGCTTTCTGCATCTTGTAGGGTCAGAGTCGGCATCGGGAGGGACGTCGTGCACCTCTGTCGAACGCTCCAGAGGCTCAGCGCGGACAAGCCGGTCAGGGTCCCAGCGTTCCCACCGACTAGTTCGCTCCGCGGGGCTGCCCCAATTAGTCGAACGGAAAAACCGAGAAATCGAGCGGCACCGGAGTCGTGGGCAAAAATGGTCGTTCATGAAACATATAGCTGCATTGTGGAATCATAGCCCCTAATTCTGAGAAACGGGATCATCCACGGCTCCGTGCAATTGCATCGGTTGGTTGGCTGTTCGTCACTGTGGGCGGAAGACCCCAGAAAATCCACGGTTGGATCGGCCGGCTGACTTCCTTTCCGGTGGATGACACCAACACGACTGCATCTCAACCAAAATCAACGTTTCTTCCACTGGAATCGAGGATTCAGTCGATTATAGTGTGTTTTAAAAGCTGGTTATTGAAGTTCGATTCCCGTATATATTAGTGGGTGCTTAGTAGTAACGGAGTACGGAGTATATTATCGCCTTTCTCTTAGTATGTGGTGACGTAAGACATATATTATTCTTTCTCTAATTCAGTGAGTACTTATAGAGTTCCATACTACTAGTAACAGACCACATCGAAGCACCAAATATATTCTAGTATATAGTTGTATTACGAGGACTTCATATAGGCTATCTTTATACCAGGCAACCAGGCGAGTTGAAGGCCGTAACAGCAGACATGTAAAACAGCCGTTTGATGTTGGTATCAGTACCTTCCACATTACTCTAGGCTCACTGGTCATCCACAACTCTTCATTGTGGTAGCAGTTTCCACATTGTTCGCAGAATCAACGACGTGTAATCCGATATCTCTTTTTCCAACTTCCCTTCATCACCGATTTCTGCTAAGCAAGCAGTGATGAGCATCACCGGCTGCATTGCACGTCCAGTAGAAGTTTCTCAACAGCCGATTCTACATGTCGAAGCCCGTGTTAAAAACAGTGGTGATGGCATCATTGTCCGCACTGATCTGGTAGGCTACTTTAAGTACTTGTATTTCACATTTTGACCGGATGGTAGATTAGAGACGAAGTTACACAATGGCTTATCGAGAATTTTGTCGTCTTATCCCTCGGCCAGACAATTTCTTCATTCGGTAAGACTCCTCAAAGACAAGAACTCCCGGCAAGCGTTCTTGATGACTGTATAGGAGGCTTAAGCGAGTCACACGCCCAGTCCCTTGACTCTATACTTGTTGCCGAGTGTAGTGGAGGTAACCTGGATTCCGGAGCATATCGACTCCAGCAGGTTCAGTTGGATGTTCAAGCGTACCAACTCCGCACTCAATCCGAGCAACAAAGCTCTCAAAACACCCAGACATTCGATGAACAAGAAGTTGGAGATGATGTACCCAGGGCAAGAACACTCACTCTACCGAGCAAAGATCTGGATGGACTATGGGAATCGTGAGCCTATAGTGACCTATAAGATCTTTCATAAGGTAAAACTTATCAATCGTATAGACTGGAGTTCGATCAGCCAATTCAGACGACGCTTCTATCCGCTATAAGCCGAATGGGTAAGGTATTCAGCTTTGAAGTTCATCTAGGACCCGTTGACGATGTGACCAGTCTCGTTTTCTTCTCGAAGGCTGAGTAGATGGACCATCAATTGGAATAGATTGATCCTTATATGGGGACCGCCAGGAACAGGAAAGACAAGCTTTTGGTGTGTGAATGCGCATTATGTCATGTTCCTGACTGCTAACGGATCCAGTCGCGGCCTCGCCCAAAAGCTTGCAATACGTCTTGGAAAGCATTATCCACAGAGCAAATTGTTCGAAATTAACGCACATTCTCTAGGAAGTAAGTTTTTTGGTGAGAGTGGCAAACTGGTGAACAGGATGTTTGAGAGCATCGAGCTTCTTCTTGAGGCGGAAGAGGATACATTTGTCTGCGTGTTCATGGATGAGATAGAGACATTAGCTTCTCGGAGAGACAGAGCGTTGAGTGGCAATGAACCTTTCGATGCTATTCGGGCGGTTGATGCTCTGCTAACAGGCCTGGATAAGCTGAAGGAGCATCCGAACGTTATTGTTGCCTGTACAAGCAACTTGGTCACAGCGCTGGTAAGCTTTAACAAGTAGTGATATGCAGCGAAACTGACTGTCTGCACATGCGCATAGGACCAAGCTTTCCTCGATCGAGTGGATATCAAGCAATACATACCTAAGCTGTCTAGCAGACCTATCTACAAGATTTATAAGGATTGCCTAGAAGAATTGAGTCAACATGGCATTATCGAAGGTGTCTCATTTGATGTGGTCCAAGTTGCTCCGAACGATCCTCAGACGGCTTTGCAGTATGTGGAGCAGCGTGCGGAACAGCTCATCTTACCGACATTTGACGAAATGCTGCTACATTATAAGATGTTCCGGGACGCCATACCCAAGCTGCTTGCTGATGCCGCGTTTGAGAGTCTTGTTAGTGGAATTGGCCTTTTCTGTTCGTGTTGATATTGGGGTTGGATTGGAAAGGCTCAACCGATACTCTACAGTACTGACGAGAGCATTAGGGGCTTAGCGGCCGCACCGTGCGACGACTACCCGCTCTGTCTTTGGTGTTATATAGCAACCGTGCCCGATGTGATATCCGGACGGCTATTCAGGCGCTGCGGACGGGCATAGGGTCGGAATGCCAGACTATGGCGGAGGCGATGATGGCCGATGAGCACTCGGGAACAGCAGCGCCCAATGGCCAATGAGAGTGGGAGGATTGATTACTGGGTACTCGGCTCTACGTGGAGGAACGGGGTTGAGGGATGGGGATGGGGGGAAACAGTAGTGGTCCTTGGGGATAATCCGAGAGGCATTGAAGACCCTTGAAGCTTCCTGCAAGCTCCTCTGTAGAGTTGTTGTTCAGATTGCGTGTTGTTGTCAGCATCATCATCAGGTGGCCCTCGAAAATTGTTGTTCCGAAAAGTCGCGGTTTTCACCGAAGGCAGTTAGGACCGGGGCGGCAGCCAATCAGAACGAGGGTTTAGGCAATTCCAAACCCAAGAGAAACTTGACCCGTTCGACCAACCTCGACTTCACCTCCAAAAGCACATTCTCCTGCGCGCTCAGCCTTGCCCCCTCCCCCTCCCCTCTCCCCTTCTGTGGCTATTGTGCCTTCCTGAATACCCATTGTCCGGAGGGTCTTTCACATCGTCAGTATGCTGGCACGTACTGTTTTGCGCAGCGTGCCCTTCCGGGGTGTCGCACGTCAGTCCTTGAACAAGACCTCCACGGTACGCACTTCCCCGACATCGACGCCCATTGGACCCAATGGACGAGGACAATCGTTCCCCTATCGACCTGAAAGGCCTCTGAATCGATTTTCCACTAACCAAACACCCAGCGTGCGTCTTCCTCCGCCGCCGGTGCCGAATCCGCCAGCTCCCCCTTCCACCTCACACTCACTGCGTCCGCCGCAACCGCCGTCGCCCTCGGATCCGCCGCGTACCTTTATGGCCAGGAAGCTTTTGCCATGACACCTGCTGAGGAGGGGTGAGTGGATTCTCTGTGATGCTTTAGGGATGGCCGTTGTGTGGCTGTTCCGTTGCTCCGACCGAGGCATCCCGTTATCGGCCTCGACTGTTGACCAAGACTGACGCATCGATTTCAAGATTGCACCCTACCGCATACCCTTGGGAGCACGCCAAGTGGAACAAGACCTTCGATCACCAGGCGTGAGTCTCCCAATTTCGGGCGAATACTACCCTCGCCGTCCCCGGCCTCGGCAATCTTACTCATCTTTTGCACTTCAGCCTCCGTCGTGGTTTCCAGGTCTACCGTGAAGTCTGTGCCAGCTGCCACTCCCTGACCCGTGTGCCCTGGCGCTCGTTCGTCGGTGTTATGCACACCGTCGATGAGATGAAGGCCATGGCTGAGGAGAACGAGTACGACACCGAGCCCAACGACCAGGGCGAGATCGAGAAGCGCCCCGGAAAGCTGTCCGACTACATCCCCGCCCCCTACAAGAACGAGGAGGCTGCCCGTGCTGCCAACGGTGGTGCTCTTCCCCCGGATCTCAGCTTGATCGTCAAGGGTCGTCACGGTGGCTGCAACTACATCTTCAGTCTGCTGACCGGTTACCCCGATGAGCCCCCGGCTGGTGCTGTTGTCGGAGAGGGCATGAACTTCAACCCCTACTTCCCCGGTACCGGTAGGTCACCACTTGTTGATGACGTCGAATTATCCGTGTTTGGATCTAACACCATCTAGGTATTGCCATGGGCCGTGTTCTTTTCGATGGCGTTGTCGAGTACGAGGATGGCACCCCCGCCACCACCTCCCAGATGGCCAAGGACGTTGTTGAGTTCCTCAACTGGGCTGCTGAGCCTGAGATGGATGACCGCAAGAAGATGGGTGTCAAGGCCATCGCCCTCCTCACCGGTCTCTTCGCCGTCAGCGTCTGGGTCAAGCGTTACAAGTGGGCCCCGATCAAGACGAGAAAGATTGTGTACAGCCCCCCCGTTTCCCGGCGCTGAATGTTGCAGCGGACTGTATGAATTGCACACCGTGGAGGAAGAATGCAGGCGACTAGTGAGCCTTGATATAATCCATAGTCCAACTCATGTTGGTCGCACGTCGCCATTTCCTTCAACCTGTCACTCTATTCGATGGTCTCTGCATGTTTCGTTAGATGTTACTCAGGACACTTGTATCTGTACCCTAGATATTTATTCTCCGTTGAAAATGTTGCTCCAATGTCACAATTTCCTTTGTCAGCCTCATATGTGAGCTTTGGTCTATAGAGCTGTCCGGCCCACTGCGGGAAACTCCATAAATTCGCTACACTCCAATTTATCTACTGGTTCGCTGCACTAAATTTCTGTCAGTCTGTTGACCGGTGGGTCCAAGGTAGTTTATTTAGATCAGGATATCGTTAGCGTCTAGTGTTATCACCAATTGTCCTTTCACCATCACCAAAGAGTCCCCGAAATACATTGTCATAGGACTGCCAGAATGTGAAGAAAACAGCATCTGCAAATTTCACCAGCCATGTGGGACTGCGACCATCTGAGCCTGCAAATACTCTTTGAAGTAGTAGAACAAGCAATACCGGTGGTCCCCAGCATCCCACAAATACCACTTTCCCTATCTTCTGGCGCAATGTGGTTATACGGTATGGCTGTATCCTAGCAAGATAATTCCGGTAGGCAATTGGAAAGTCATGTTCAGCCGCGCCCGTGGCGATCAGGTTGAGGTAGCGAGCAGAAGGCTGGGCGTAGAATGGGTCCGGGCGTACAAGGGGGCTGAAGCGCGAGAAAAAGGTACGCTTTCTTGGTCCGGGGGTTCCCAATAATTCCTCAGCGACAGCAGGAGATAGAAGCGTATGAGCTTTGAAGGGCTTCGTGCCCGGACGCTCAGGGAGAGGGTCCGCTGGGTCGTACGACTTGGGGAATGCGTAGCAGTCGACAACCTTGTCTTCATATCCGCGTCCACCACCCTCTGTTGCTATTATGCGGGCGTAGTCTGTAAGGGTGACCTCGTAAACAACGCCGATAAGGGGCATGTCGGGGTTGTAATCAGGGGTTTTCTGTATGAGACGCGACGTCTCCATTGCGGCCTTTTCATCCGATTCAATCCTGCCCGAGCCCTCCTCGCTTGGCGGCTGGCGCAATCGTGTTGCTGCAAAACAAGGCTCCATGTATGGTATACCCGGCAGATCGAACGTAAGCCATAAGCCTGGGACGATGACGTTGATTTGGGAGAGCGGCTTAATGCCTCGTTTTCCCAGGAAGGTCTCCGAGCATAGGTTCGACCCGTAGGCAAGGTATAGGACGGTCTTTTCGGATGGTAGATTCCCGTCTCCGATTTCATCAAATTGATGAGATGTAACCTTGTCGGCAAGGCCGGCATCCTTATCGAGGGACCGATCTGTCGTCGACACTCGCCGTCTCTCGGGGGTGGTCTCGGGCAGAGAATGGCTCGTTTCTTGCGGAGAGGGATGCATGTTACCGGCCAAAGGACTTAATTCGCCGAGTCGCTCATATGTCTCGATCATGCTCGAGCGACGTGTGCGAGAGACCCGATAGCCTCCCTCCTCGTCCTGATTCACTGCTGCCATCTTTCAGACAAGTCGGATCGGTACCAATGGCGCTTTTCTGACAGTGCTCTGTTTGTTAATCAGTCTGGACAATGGAAGGATGAGCAAGAGCATTTGTTCATAATATACTCCATGGCTAGGCTAACCACCAGCTTGTGCACGGCACCATGCCGGAAAGCCATGACGAGAATTCCCGTTGCTTCTCCCTATCGTAAGCGGAGCCGGAGGAGTCTCGGGACGGATACTTCAGCAGCCGGCTGACCAATTGTCATGGATTCACATGGAAGTTCCCCTCCGTACTGCTTCTGCAGTTTGATGATGGTTAGAGAGTTTCTGAGAGTTCCGGGGCATTTTTCGTTGATATATACAGTAGGCGTTTTAAGCTCGCTAGCGTGCTATCGCGCAATGTCCAGCTAATCAACTTGGGGCCCTGGCAGATGCGGAGCACATGGCTTCCATGTTTATGTTGTGCTTATCCGGCTTTCCCCAACCGAAAACGCCTATTCCATCCAACCTCATTCTGAAATAAAGGAACCGTTTCAGTCTCTCGCTCTCACAAAAAAAAAAAAAAAAAAAAAACCCATATCTACGAGCTGGGTATTCGCCATATTCCTCTATTGCTGCCACTGTAGAGCTAGTTGGCCCAACCTTGTGTTGACTCGGCTTTTGTGAGCGAGAGGAGAAAACTAGAATCTGCGAAACATAATAATTAATTAATCATGGCGGAGCATTGGTCTCTTTGAAGGCACAGAATCAGAGAGGCACTTGTTACTGACTGTTTTTCGTGATCCACAGTACACTGAGGTAAGAAAATGGAGTGCACTCATCGAAGATTGTCTACTAGGAGTAGACCAAGTGTATATACCAAGCGGACATCCTTCCAGGAACTTCTTTGGATGCCTCATTAAATATAGGACATGATGTGTCTGAAATAACACAAAGGACATCGCCGATGAACAGGTCATGTGTGTCGGTGTTGGCTAAAATTGACAGACCATAGAAGAGCTCGTTCTGGTCAAGTGCAAGCGCATCATCATGTGATAGACTCTTACGTCTCCTGCTCTCTCATCTCGAAACAAGCAGCTCACATTCATCTTGTTTTCATCTTTCATAGTATCTGACAAGGTCTCTTTCTCCAAGACATAATGGCCTCCCTATTTTCAAATATAGTTCAAGAAGAATCACAATGGGCTTGCATCGCAGAGTTAGCCTCGCAGCTGGCCTGTGTAAGAGCTAGCGACAGTGATTCTGGGAACACAGCACCGGTGTTAAAGCCTTATTACACTTGTCTTCTGCGTGACCCGCGGCTTTACACTCTCTCGAACCACCTCGTCGAAGCCTTACTACATAACGAGTCTAGAATCGATGACTGCAATATACGTCAAATACTTTCAATCTTGAAAAGAGAGTCAAAAAGGATTACACATGCGCTCGACCATCATTCCCTACGCTGTTTAGTATACACACTACTAAATTCAGAAGTCGAAACTGGGCTGGAAAATGGGCTTCACCTTCTGCTGGTCTGATTCTACATACATTATACACCTCTCAGATGCCTAACGTTCCTAATAGGACGAGCCACAATACATAAGGGACTCGGGAAGCATGATTTACGAGGTGGCAAGTCCGGGAAATGGCGATCAGTCGCGTGTGCTCCATGGCAAATTGATCCACAAGCTATATGGTCTGTTTTCTACCGAGGAGCAAGTTATTCACGTGCGGAAATTGGTAAGCCTGAAGCAGCTTCCGGGTCAACTCGCGCTTATGTCAAATAGGCTAGCAAGTTACTTGTGGAGATATTGTCAGAATCGAAGCATAACTATTCCTTTCTCTTCGGATCGCAAGATGCGGACATGTCTGGGTACTAACCGCGTCATCGTGGAGAAAGTTGCTTATACTGACGCTAAGAGTTCCTTAGGCTCTTATCCATCCTCCTCTATCATGTCAACACGACATTACAAGCTTTCGCAACTGCTATTTTTCATGCCTTGTATAATTCTGGCGTGAGCGGAGAGATACTCTGGCCTCCAGACGGTAGTAAAGATAGAGGTACTTTCTTTAAACACTTAGCGGTGTGTGAAGGCGGTCCGCTCCAGCTTTTCCATACCTTCGTCAACGAGGTGGACCAGTTGAATGGTACAACAGGGCGCCCTACGAAGAGTCTTAGAAGGAATCTCAAACCCCGACAGTGCTTTCTTGTTCAGTCACTTGACCTCGAGGACTCACCCTTGCTGCAGGGCACGGTCCTCACTATAGCTGACGAATATGGCCTGGTTTTCATGAACCATCGCGCTGATACATCTAGAGTGTGTCTTGAATACGTCGACGTTCACGCTCGAGAAATTTGCCTGCCGGTGCGTATGGAAATAGATGATTCTAAGATATATCGTCTGACTTGGGACCTTTCTCCGTCTAATCTGATTTTAAAAGATGGTCGACGGCAAGATCTCAATGGCCAAGCGCTCAAGATTATATCCAGCAACGACCCAATTGAGTTGAAGAAGGCCATCGGGATGTTCAAGAGGAATAATCAGGGCCCTGCAAGAATAAGCCCTATCCTTCGGAGATCTTCGTCCCTTGTGATGGAGTTGGATTCAGGCGAAGAGGTCGCAAGGAAGTCTTTTGACACCTCGTATAATGACTTCGAACCGCAAGTGGGGCCCTATAAGAGTCCCTTCTCGAAACAGAAGCCTAGCAATATGATTGATAATCACTTAGGTGATTTTCGGGAAAGGTTGCCTATGAGTGAGAGTCAGCACCCGGACAAAGGCCTATCTCGGCCTAACAGCCCTCTACAAGATCACCAACGACTACACTATGGAGGCATACCGCTCATGCCCATACCAAGTCCATCACAACCCCGACAATTCAAAAACTTGCAAGTAGTAGGTCATACTGTGGGTCGAACAGAGGAAACGGGAGGCACAAAAGAGACCGATGTGAGAGACGAAACCAGTACCACTGCTGAGGCTTATTCGAGAAACAAACTGCAGGGCAATCAATCCTCAAAGAAAGCGCGTGCAAACTTACCGAAGGAACCTGATGGTAGATTTGCCCCCGAGAAGCAAATTGATAGACGACAAACAAAAACCAACCCACTGTCTTCGCATAACACGAAACTTCAGTTATCGAACACCCAAGAGTCTATGGTCATCTATGCGCGCCATTCTAAGCGAAAGGTATATACAGCAACCTCGAAAGCTGCTGTTGACTGGGATGAAGATCTTCGACCTAGCGATGATGGAAAGAATTCGAGAGAGAAAGATACAGAAGTTACCTCAATCTCTTCCCCCTTGGCCGGCGGCACATGTGTTTTCAGCAAGGGCCTAAATGCCGTAGGTAAAAAAAGGGTAGCCAAAAGAGGAAAGAGGTCAGCTACAAAACGCCAAAACATACAGTCATGTCCTAGAGGAAAAGCTAGAAAACAACCCAAGAGACAGACGGCACCATCAGCAACAAAAGAGACAAAGGCCCAAAACTCTAATCAAGGACCGGGGCACAATCCATCCGCCGATAACATACAAGTGAAACTAGACCCTGGAACTATCCACAACCACCTTCGAGACAATAACATGCATGAAGAAGATGCATGTATATATAACAGTTGTGATGATGCCGAGGTCAATAGTAAACCTTCTAATGTTTTCGAGAAATGTGGCTCTCTTGTGTTACATTCTAACGGGGGCCACAACGAATCGCTTCTTTTACAAGCTACCCAGAGCAAACACGGCAATACTGATGGATGGCTCCAAGAAGCCGCAAGCGAGATAAACTTGATTGCACATAGATCGGCTACTACCAAGCCTGCGTTTCTTGTAAAAGGACCTCAGGGCAGGGGTCGCGCTGTTGGGAATAGACTGACCGCAGCTTTTCAGCAAAATATTCCTTCTTCAGGCCACTCCGAATCGGGAAAGACAAGATTGAAGCAACCAGAGAGTCAAGAAGAGCTGAAACATCCGGAAAATTCTATTTCGTCAGACAGTCTGTATTCCCCGGTGAATGAAGGTAATGTCCACGAAAATTTGGGGGCTATAGAACCCACCATGAAGGATGATCTCATGCTTGATGGGCAGTCGCTTGTAAGGACGCCGCATGGGTCCATCATGAGCAAGCTTGATAATAATCTCAACGCAGAGTGTTCGACCCAAAGCCCCAGAAGCAGTGAATGGGTTTTGGAAACCGATGGAGAGGATCAAGAGGAGGAAGGTCAACCAGATAGTTTCGCTGCATCAAGATCTCCGAAGGAGTGTCGGTCCGAAAAATATTCCTCCCAGCCGTGCAGTGGAAGCTTTTGGGCTGAGAAGGATACTTCCGATTTCGCCGATCTTGGGAGAGAATCTGAATTCAGAGGAAGATCACCTGTCAGATCTAAGAAGAGGAAAATCGCTATACTCAGCCCGGATTATGTACGAAATGACGCAGACACCGGAGACCATCACCTGGAAAACCCAGCAGAGCCTACACTCAATTTGGGTAAAGATAACATCCATCCTACAAAGCGCTTCAGACCGACCCCGAGATTAACCATCGTTGATCTTGATGGAAGCCCGCGCCTTCTGTCTCGAGGTGAAAAGGGATATGTGGTCGATGAAATCAAGTCGAGTGGAAGATCTCGTAAAACATCAGACGCAGAAGAGGAAAGGCCCCCTATAAATCCGCAAAGTGAAGAGACCGACGGTGCAGCTACTGGTACAGAACGTGAGCACGATCAACCTCAATCGGACAGAAGAAACGCATCCATGTCCGAAAAAGACGTGCCGATGTCGCCCCATGTCTCGAAGAAGTCGGAAGATTCCGACGATGAGACGCGCATGAGACGATTTAAAGCAAAGGGAGCATTGACCTTCCAGGATCGCCTCATGGCATGCGCAGGTAAACGCATATCTAGGGATATCCAGCCCAGAAATGCCGCGCAAACAGTTCTTGACGCATATGTCGCATCTAAGAGCGAGAACAAGCCCGATGAGACATGCAACATGATACCTCGGGCGAGCCCCTTGCGTGAACGATCACCTATCCTGTCAAGCCTGAAGCTCACGAAGTTGAGCACTTCCTCAGACAGCATTACCCAGCCGACAAGCTGGCAGACGTCCCTGCAGGCACTCCACCAGAGAGCACAAGGCATGCTTGTGGCGACCAGTGAGGTAGGCCAGATCCTTTGGGGAATGGGGGTATTTTTACTGAACTGATTACAAGAATATTAGTCGCGAGATTGAGAGCGAGAAGGAGACGATCAATGAGGTCTTGGAAACGTATCGGCAAGATTGTCACCGGGTGTTGGATCGACTCTTTGAAGCCCAAGAAGAACGAATCAGACTATGCCAGCAACAGATGAACTCTATCCGCAACCACCATACTGAGGTTTGTCAGGAATTAGTGCATCGTCTAGAAAGGAACGAGCAGCAGCTCCAGGACCGGACGCATTCGCGGGGTGTCAAGTCGAGGAAAAGAGACGAGGCATCTTCTGATTCCTGATGTCCGGCCCCATGGCGTTTCCGGTCCGGTCTCGGATCCGGACAGCGTGTGGTTCAGCTCGAGTAAAATAGCGTTGTACTTACTGTTCACAAGCAAAAGCCAATCGTATCTGCAACTCGTATCTGCAAGACCTAAGAGACTCAATCTAGACCCGATGCAAGATTCGAGTATGATTTTGGGTCGTGACAGATGTATTGGTCTTTAAGTCCGAACTCGCACGCCAGCGTGACCGGATGATTCGACACTATATGCTAGGAGGTCCAGCGCCTTATCGTGGGTCGTAAATGTATCTCAACCATCCTAGCCTCTTCTAGGGCTGACGGCTTACGGTGCAGCTTACGGTGCAGCATACGGAGTACGGAGTATATCCCAGGCCCAAAGCGAGCAGGATGGAGGCACCGCGGTGACTGGGAAACAAGCCAATGGCAGGCGATACCGCGGGCGAGGCGCTTTTGGGCCGGTTGCCATTCGTCCACGGTGCGTTCACCGAAGTCACGTGCGGGTGGGTGACTCGACGCGCCCCGATCGACGGAGCTGCTGCTCGCTGCAAGGGCCCCCCCCAGAGCACGAAAAAAATAGGACTTTCATACTACACACTGCAACTGCAATACTGTACCTACTCCCTATATATATTTCCATTGTCTTGACCTGGCCGGATCGGAAATCCCAAGCTCAGACAGCATCCACCCCTCCCCCGCCCCCTTCCGGCTTCCTTGTGCAGGCTGATTGATCGTCTTCTCCCCGTCGGGCATACTATCTACCTATCTCGCTATCACTTGTCCTCTGCCCCTCCGTTTCCCTTCCTACCCCGCCGTCCACCATGTCGGTAAGTCATTCTATTGCTGCTTGTGCACCGACTCAATTGCCTTTCTCATCCTCATTTCCCTTGTAGTTCTTCATTGAAAACCCCAATGTCGGGGACAGATGCTCCCTGGAAGACTCGAGAAGTAAGTGCGCCCGTGACTCATCGCATCGGCATGCCCCGTTAACGTCTGGTCTTCGTGCTGGTGTACAGTTCGCGGATACAACCCTCTCACACCCCCCAACCTCCTTCAACATGAAATCGCCATGACAGAAAAGTCCCGGAAAACGGTCCTGGAAGGCCGTGACGAGGCCATTGCCATCGTCCAGGGCACAGACACCGACCGTCACCGTTTGCTGGTTGTCATCGGACCCTGCTCCATCCACGATCCCGAAATGGCCCTCGAATACTGCGATCGCCTCTTGAAGATGAAGGAGAAATACCAGGACGAGCTTCTGATTGTCATGCGCTCCTACCTCGAGAAACCCCGCACCACCGTCGGCTGGAAGGGTCTCATCAACGACCCCGACATCGACAACAGCTTCAAGATCAACAAGGGCCTGCGCACTTCCCGCCAGCTCTTCGTTGACCTGACCAACAAGGGCATGCCCATTGCCAGCGAGATGCTCGATACCATCACCCCTCAGTTCCTTGCCGACTGTCTCTCCGTCGGCGCGGTTGGCGCTCGCACCACCGAGTCCCAGGTCCACCGGGAGCTGGCTTCAGGTCTGTCGTTCCCTGTCGGCTTCAAGAACGGCACAGACGGCTCCTTGGACGTGGCTGTAGATGCCATTGGCTCTGTCAAGCACCCACACCACTTCCTTTCTGTCACCAAGCCCGGTGTCGCTGCTATCGTCGGCACCGTGGGCAACCCTGATTGCTTCGTTATCCTTCGCGGTGGCAAGAAGGGTCCCAACTTTGACGCCGAGAGCATCGCAGAGGCCAAGGCCAAGCTGACCGCCAAGGGCATGCCCGCCCGACTCATGGTCGACTGCAGCCACGGCAACTCGCAGAAGAACCACAAGAACCAGCCCAAGGTGGCCGCTGTTCTCGCCGAGCAGATCGCCGCTGGAGAGACCGGAATCATGGGTGTCATGATTGAAAGCAACATCAACGAGGGTATGTCTACCGTTCGATCCTCTACTGATAGATATTTACTAACACTCGTCTACAGGCGCTCAGAAGGTCCCTGCCGAGGGTAAGGCCGGTCTCAAGTACGGTGTCAGTATCACCGACGCTTGCATCCACTGGGAGGATACCGAGCTTGTGCTGGAGAACCTTGCACAGGCTGTGCGCGCCCGGCGGGAGAAGCTGGCTGCCAACGGTAACTCCCAGTGAGTCGCAGCAGGGATTGTCTTTCCGTTATTGTTATGAGGTGTCAACACGTTATGTCAGCCATACCACTTCTCGACGCTTGGATTAAAGGACTGGGTTTTATAGCGGTTGTTTCTTTGGATAAAAGTGAAATTTATTTTGACTGCATGCAGTATGCGTTTTAGAACTTTATTCGTTCCAACGCTGTTCGTGGATAACATCAATTTGAATGTCATGATACCGGTGTCAGCGTCTTGGGCCTACTAAAGTAATAACGTTCGGGCACTAATATTACGATCTTATGATCTGACTTACTAGTAGATAAGCACGGAATCGAATGATAGACCAAACCATGAGAAGGTGCATAATCAATACTAACCCAAGTGACGCTATGATGAATCTGCAACGCTTAAAAATGATACTAAAATTAACCTGATGTGCCACGCGCGGTACCGAGAATTGATGCCCCGACTTACATCACACTGACATCTTCCATCCATGGTCCCTCCCGAGCACTCAATTCTGGGATGTTGAGATCAACAATGCATGCAGCGAAAGAAGCACGCCGTTTCGCTGCAGCAGTCATGAGCTGCGAGAGACCTGGCTGCTCTTCCTCGTTTAGTATAGAAGTGTGAGACCCGTAGGTGCCCGTGTGTTGGCTGCTAAAGTCCTCTTGGTCGTAATACTTCCGCTTGCGTGAGAGCTGCGGTGCAGCTTCGAGGTCACTCCTGTTAAGAAACTGTACAGCAGCGACGTCGCCGTCGGACCCAACAGACACGGATTTGCAAGGAATTTCTGCAGCCGGCTGGGCAGTCGAGGTGAAGGTATCCACGTCAATGACGTTCGTTTTACCTGATGCATCAAACGCCCAGATACGGGCACCACCATTGGACGACTGGAGAGCCAGCTCTACCACATCATTAACTCGTCCAATGTCCTTGCCGTAGATCTGAAATGGCCACATCATGGCCGTGGGGCGGTAACTGACGCTGAGAAGGAATTCCCAATCGCCGTTCTGGTTCTGAACTAGACTATCTCGGCGCTTTCGCGATCTTTGATTGTCAAGGAACCAGTCCCTGGCCAGGTCGCTGTCGCCCATAACTCCGTCACCCTGTCTCTCACGTTCTTTTCGGATGACGTTGAATACGTCCAGTGGCACTGAATATAGAACGAGCCTGTCCTGATAGGAAGCGACTACACGCAAGCCCCAGTTCAGGTCCGAGCCCGCCGCAAAGACAGTCGGAACCATACCCTCCTTGATACCCTCGGACACCCCATTGCCGAGTGGAGGAATGCACACGAATACCTTTGTGAGGCTTGTCGGCCCACCGATGGGAGCATCGGATCCAATGCAGAGATGGCCTGTGCGGGGCTCGACGTAGAGGACGTGCAGACCATCGTTGATGGGAATAGCACGATAGTTATGACAATGCGTGGCTATCACCAAGCTGGGGTCTCCATTATGTTGTGGATCCCACCGGGTAAGAGATTGGACGTCAGCCAGGAGGTGAAATGGGCATTTTGGTCGCTCGCCACGACCATAGGGCACACTGCGACAGCTGCACCCAGGCAGGCTTGGGCCGGCCAAGGAGGAGATGATGCGAAGCTCCCTTGGCACATGAGGTCGACTGGGGAAGAAATGAAGAATCTCGGATGGTTGCGACATAGGGAACTGTTTACGGCAGTCTTGATTGGTCTGCCCATTAATCCAACGCAGCTCGAACCCGGTCCCCGACCCGAAAGCTAAGCAGCGACGACCAGGACAGATTGACACACTCTGGGGTGGGTCATTCGTGGAGCATACGTTGTAGATGAAATGTCGAGAGGCCAGTTCCATGGTATACTTAGTACGGTGTAGGTCGACAAAAGGTTCATCTTTAGCCGGAACAAGATCGCATATCATGGCTAGTCGATTGTGCAGCAGTGCAGCGACAGCCAACTTTGAAGTGCTAGTATCGATCGTGGTGGCCAGAACTTCAGCCGGACAAGTAATTCTTGCCACAAGAGCAACGTCTACATCATCCCCGGTACTGGGACCAGTCGTCTTGGTAAGTAGACGGTAAACAAAAATCGTACGGCTCGATGCCACAAGCAAGTATTTCCCACAATTGCTGACATGAAACTGATTTGTTGCATCGGCATTTGCGGGCTCGATTTCTGCGATGACAGGTTGAGATGGGCGTCGAAACTCCACAGCACGCTGCCTCTGAGATAGTTGAGAAAAGTCGACAACGGCTGTTGTAAGGAACCCCGGTCTTTCCACATTCACTTTCCGACCAGACAAAACGCACTCTGTGGCAAAGCGTTTGCTCATTTTCCACACCAAGCTTTCTTCCTCGCCCACTACAAGGCTCGAGTTTTGACAGTCCCGTAGCCAAGAGTCCCACCACCCCGCTCGTTGGAGCATTCTTTGCAGAAGATCCTGGTCTAGACTAACACGCATCCACTGGGAGCACGTCCTCCTGGCGTTGTCGAAATCTCGTGGTGCTAGCCTGTGAAATATCTGTAGCAATATCTCCGCCGGTAAAGTATTAGCCGCTGGGCGTCGAAGTGGCATAACCTTGTCGACTGCTCGGCACCATGGCTTGCACGTCAAGCGTAGAGCAGACCGAGAGTCGCCTGAGATGTAGTAGAGTAGTCTACCCACTACAGCCGGTGGGATTCCGTGACTGCTCTGCCGGTCCATATCACAACCAGTGCTCGTCATATTGAGACCAGCTTCGGAAATAGATGGAAAAGAGGGCATTGTGAATTGCCTTTAACCGTAGTAAAAGAGTGGAGCAGGCACACTTGATATATATGAACCCCCGTATCAGACCCAAATATTACAGAAAGACGAGGTTATCGCGAAATTGTAATAGGTATGAATCGGAGGAGCGGCGTTTTCACGGCGGATGTCGACTGCATCAAGGAATAACGCAGACTTGGGCTCAAAACTCAGTGGTAGAACCAGTTGATGATACGTTTATGGCGCGATGGATACTGTCCAGATTACCGTGTGCCTGACATGTAAGTCGGTCTGCCAAAATGATACAAGCTGTACTTCGTCGTAAGGCGAACGAGGTCAGGACTGGTTTATCAAAGCTTGCTTTTCATGCTCAGTGTGGCCGCCGATGCGCAATGCTTGGCGAAGCCTGTCACAATTTAGATAGTCTCGTTCCCGCAATAAATCGCGGTCGTCTGATATGAGAGCGTTCCGATCTGTGTCGGTTACAATTGCTCACACAAGATGTCCCGGAGCTTTTCACCAAAAGATATAATACTAGTTGTGGCGAAGATACGGAACTGCAGCCGCCTCAAACAAACCAGGAGCAGAAGACAGAAAGTTCAGGGGCAGAGGTAGAAAAGGTACCCGTCTATTGACGGGAAATATATCTAGTAGTCGAGTCAGCCATTTGAACAGCCGGTACTGACCAGGTTCCATCGTATTCGCCCCCCCAGACCTGATATAGCCGTGATAACCGTTCTGACGTCGTGAGGACAGAAAGCTAATCGCCCCCCCGGGTCGGAGCGTGCATCGTAAGTAAGAACGAGCCATCGCCGAAGAGTGGAGCAATCTTGGTGATAATCCACATGGTTGGACGGCAGTTGTCAACCGGCGGGCAGGTGGGGAAGAGATGCAGAATCGGTGGTGGGTTGGCGTTCAAATTTGTCATCGTCCACGGGAACGACGCGTTTGAGTCGAGGCTAACAATGGGTCTAGCGGGGCGAAGCGGGCGAGTGAGACGGGATGAAATCATCAGAGGCAAATTAAAGTGATCGGCTCTTTGAAACTGCGGAGGCAATGATACTGCTCGATCATGATTAACAGTGCCATACTCCATACCATCCAGTCGCCTAAGATGTCCCTCAGGAGAATTCTGGATCATTCCAAGAACAAACTCCGTTTATCGGCAGGTCCCGGAGACGAACACGTCTCCGCTGCGGAGGGGCAAGGAGCTAAAGCTGGAGCTATACTGCATGATTGATAGTATGACAGGCCGGTGATGGTCCAGATCATTGATGTTGGCGAAAGGGATCGCGGTGGAGGACGGGATGGTGGGGATCGGTCAGATGATCGCGGCATTCTTCGGCCAGCAGGGATGCCATGTATGTCTTTCAGGCAGAGGACACTGCACCCTGCACCATGGCCAGCAGAGCTCACCCCTCTTTTATCTTTTCTCTCATTGACCGGACTTCTTATCCGGGATTATCACCAGGATAGCTTCCTCCACCACTATGCCATAAAACCTGGAAAAAAAAAAAAAAAAAAAAAAAACAAAATACGCCATGTCCACTAATGCAGTCCTACTGTGGGTAGTCGCTGACTTGTCACCACTTGTGATGTAGGCTGTCAGGGGTGGATGTGCCGCAATCCATATGCACATTGCATTGTATCTAGTGGTAACTAACTGTACGCGGCTGGAGGATAGTGTCAGTAGCCATCATGGGAGAAGAGGGGGTATCGGAGTAGAGTGTTTGGCAAAGGGAGCAGCCGGATGGGCAGATATACTAGCTTTGTTGATATTGATAGTTCTATGTCATCCATCAGAGGCCTGGGCCCCCAGAATCCCCCCGCAACATTCCGACCGTGGGGCTATAGCGTAGCTAATAGTACACTCTCCAGTTCGATGCACTCAATTATTGGGTTTAGAGAAGCGATACGCCAGCGGAAGATACGCAATACCAGCCAATCTCTCCGCGATGTGAAGTGATGTAAAGTAAACAAAATATAAAGCTTCAACTTATAATTACCATGTTACAGAGAGATATCAAATATATACATCTTTCCAATAGATCAAGATATAGTATCCAAGCCTGAGATAAAACCTATACTAGTAATCAGATGTCCGAGTACTACGGCATCATACACATAGCCCGATTACTGGCCGCGACTAGAGTTCTCTGGGACCAGGGATGTATGCCGGGTGTTCTAGAAGATACCGTTCCAGAACAGATACCGACATGTCTGCAAGAGGTATTGGACCGTGTGATTCATGGGCAGAATGAAGATGGCTCCTGGGATGACATGCCTCTCTAAATATTCTAATACCGAGTAAATATTAGTTTATAAAGTCGTCTCTACTACTACACTTATATGATTATAAACTATAATCTCTATACGGTTGACAATGTATAAGACCCCCCAGCTTGTATCAATAATACTACTATCTATAATAGTAATGGACTGAAATTGAGCTGGCTTGGGTAGTTCAGGCAGGATCCAGGCAGGCAGGCAGGGTGTTAGAGGTTTTTAACAGTAAGTGTTGGCTTCGAGTGCTTAGTAGTATAGGTATATATTGTTGTTCGGTGATGATTCGCAACTTAGGAAAGCGAATCATTGAGAGCCTTTTGCCTCTATGGGAACATGAACTGAACACATGATCCTTACACAGGGTCACATCGTAACAAAGAGCTATAGGGCTAAAAACTGGATAATCCAATTTTATAAGATAAAAATTAATAATTTAATTCGATATTTTAGTGGATGCCTCTCTCTACAATACTACTTATAAGATTATAGGATATACTATCTTATAACAAGTATATGCTCTGTACTGGAAGACCTGAAATTCTTGATATAAAGTATGTTGTTCTAGAGGATAATCGGGTAGTGACAGTTCAGGCAGTATGGGAACTGATGTCAGATTACATACCCAGTGATAGTCGAGTGCATTCTGCTTACTCCATTTTGAGCACATGAACTTGCCAATTTTCGCTCTCTGTGGTGTAAAGGCACTGGGATTAGGTGAAGAAAGCAGACAGTTGAGAACGTTTTCGTTGACGCTCACGCTCGTCACCCATTGGGGCATGCGGTCCTCGAAGGTCCTGAAGTAGTCATCGCACTCGACGTTCTCAATTTGACTGGTGTAGCCAACCTCATAGCCGTTGTTGTTGAGAAGCATCAAAACCCGTGAGGTATTGTTCGCGTCAGGGATGAAGGTTTGGGTTTCATGATCGTTAGCCAACCATTGTAGTACCTAGATCATTCTAATCATACGTACTAGGACCAGTGACGTCATTCTGCGTATACCCATAAATTAATTCGAGCAGATTTCCCACGTTTTCTTTGCTTATATTGTCGACTGAGAAGCCGAATTTCAGCAACATTGACAGAACTTACAAAATAATGTGTTAGCAGCAACTCCAGTGGACCTTTTCACTAGCTTCAGTGAGCTTAGCTTACCCAGCAGGGCTCAAACACCTCTAGAGGAAACACTTCCCCAGTCCCTCCATTCCCTTTTCCTTGACCACTCGACACAACGCGGCCAAGGTATGTCTCACACCCATCACTCCACCGAAGAGAGAAAACCAGATACGCAGTCGTAGACGCCGGGGAGGCTGTTATACCTGCAGAGGTAACGAGGCTTTCCCGCTTGTCCCACTCAAGTTATCTCGTGAATCCTTGAAACAAAAAGAGACGGATACTGCAGGGGCCCTGATATGGTCAGCTAATGTCAAGGCTAGTTGCTGCGGTATACTTGCTCAGTGAGTCGTTCTTTGCAGGAAATTGAAGGTCCACACCTTCGTCTCGCAGAAGGTGGAATCGGACTGGGACAGTGAGTTCAAGCGTGAGATAAATGCGTTTTTCTGGTTGCCATTCCTGCAAATTGGCATCGAGAAATGACGTGGCACGGAACAGTCTGAACACAATCTCGTCGGACAGTGGTTCTCGGCTGTGGGATGACAAACGCCGGACATGTCTACATAACGCAACATTGAATCCAAATCAGTATCCGACAGACTGCCAAGGGAAGGCGCGACACCCGATTGATAGACCTGTACCAAATACCGGACTGTTAGCCTGTACTAATCGCTGGCGGTAGAGTTTGCGACACATGCTGATCTAGGGACCATATTGAGGATAATGGAGTCCGCCCTATGACGATGTTTCTGCATCCTCCAATAAAAGAATCCGCAACAACGCGGCATACGTAGCATTCCTTGCAAAAAGTATTTTGTGGATACAAGTCATACCATGGTTTAGGCCTCACACCGAGCTAAGCTAAACGAGCTCGGACGGACTTGGGGACTGAATTAGTGCGTTTGTAACAGATAAAAATACAGCAATTATTTCGTGATACATTACAGTAAATCATGGCTGCGTATCAGTACGAGCTGAACCATTTGCAAAAGACATGGAGAATTTATATTCAGGCCGTGTATCTGATGATTACTAACTAGGAATCTAAGCTGCAAATATCGATTCAACTAAGTGATGGAATATGGTAAAAGATAAAAACGAACAAAATACTTGTCTTCACTCATAACGCATAAAATCCCCAGTTCCCCAAGAGGAGCTCATGCAGTTTGTTGTGAACAAATTTGTAGACTTGACTTGTGCGGTTTAATGAGTATCGACTGCATCGTTCTCGTTGTAGACCAGATCCAGCCACATCCCCCCAACAATAGCTGGTAATCAAGATACATAACAGACAGACCCTCTAGACCGGAATAAGTCATTTAATTTTGCTAAAATCAATGGCAAAGTGGCTGGTACAACTTACGGGAGCAGATTACGTGGTTCGGATTCTCAAGCAGCCAACTGAACCTTCATGAGGTCCAGCTCGTATGGGTAGCATGTCCGTAGCGAATACGTCGCCGGCCCATTATCGCATCACTGGGTATATTTTCGACCTTGTCCGTTCCGAGAACGAAGCGGAAGAAAAGAGACATCAAGATGATGATCAAAAGACCGGTGAAGCAAAGGAACGGGGTGGGCTCCAGAAAGCAGAACGCCGAGGAGCATACGTATGCTGACAACATGAGTACAACGAGGATGAGTGTATGGCCAGAATGATCAAGGGAATGGGCCAGACTGATTTGTACCCCACCGAGAACGGAGACCAGTCGGAGTCAATCTGGGGCTATGGCGTTTATGGGCCTCGTCGACTTGGCTGGTCAAGAAGTAGACCAATCTATTTGGTGGCTGTATCGTATCAGCTGAGATTTGCGTGCAAATATATCCCTCAACAAGCTGAAGGGTGGGGTGTCCGAAGCAGGCAGATATGGGTTGATCATCGCAACATTGCTGCTGAGCCAACAGTGGGCCAACGACAATTAGGGTTTGTCTGAAGCATGAGTGGCCCAAAGAAGATTGTCCGAAATAAGAGTTTGGCCGACTTGCGGTCGAGACCACAATCGGGATTCAGGTGGATGTTCAGAGAAAGTCCGAGAGGAGGGGAGGGCGTAAGGAATCTGACATGTAAAAGGGTGTGGCCTTTCAGTTGGTGGACCTTCTTTCGCTTCAGCCTTGAGCGGTGTGATGGAGAGACGAGTAGCAACTCTTCTGGATGAGGGGATCACCTCCTACGGTGCTGAATAGAGTTTTCGTTAGAAGGAAATGTGGAAAACATCGTGAGGCGCCAAGGGGAGCGAAGAGGGCTGTGTCCAGTGGCCAACGCCAAACTCGACAGTGGAATGACGATCTATGCTGGTCTTTTGGTAGGCTATCTAGTCAACGAGATCGAAACGATCAAGTTGCATGATGACAAGCGCACGAGACCCCACTCTTCGTCATCGATAAGCCTCGGTCTTGGGGAGAATAGGCGGCTTAGATCATGACAGTCTGCAAGAAATGACAATGAATGTGGAGTTGCACTGTTGTTTTCAAGTGCCTCCGCAGTCTGCCGAAAAATGCCAGCACATCACGAGTGGGGTTCATCGTCCGGTTCAGATCCGCTGTCCGGGAAGAAGGTTTCTGAACGATCTGGTGAGACTGGAAACATCGCTGGTGGGGAAGAGGTACATGTCTTCCTCGGCTGGTGGTGTAGACCATCTACAGGGTGAATCAACATATGGAGGTGATGTGGTATTAGGGTACCCTTTTCCTTTACCTTGATTCTTTTTCCCATTGGTATAATCCCGGACAATGGAATGATTTCCGGGAGCACACGCTGTCACTTCTTCTGTTGACAGGGGATTGATTCTGGAGAAATCGACCCCCCCCCCCCAAGCCCCACCGTGTTCCGTCCTGCCATTGGGTTCCGACTGATGTCTGATCTGCTTATCTCGGGAAATTCTGTAGTGGCTGGCTGATCGGACCTGCAGCCAAGTGGTTCCTGAATCATGGCTTGCAGACTGGCC
>KV907499.1:774586-844043 GCA_001990825.1 Aspergillus carbonarius ITEM 5010
ATATGGAGGTGATGTGGTATTAGGGTACCCTTTTCCTTTACCTTGATTCTTTTTCCCATTGGTATAATCCCGGACAATGGAATGATTTCCGGGAGCACACGCTGTCACTTCTTCTGTTGACAGGGGATTGATTCTGGAGAAATCCGACCCCCCCCCCCCAAGCCCCACCGTGTTCCGTCCTGCCATTGGGTTCCGACTGATGTCTGATCTGCTTATCTCGGGAAATTCTGTAGTGGCTGGCTGATCGGACCTGCAGCCAAGTGGTTCCTGAATCATGGCTTGCAGACTGGCCGGTGGAACTGACTGAACTGACTGAACTGACTGAACTGACTGAACTGACTGAACTGACTGAACTGACTGAACTGACTGAACTGACTGAACTGACTGAACTGACTGAACTGACTGAACTGACTGAACTGACTGAACTGACTGAACTGACTGAACTGACTGAACTGACTGAACTGACTGAACTGACTGAACTGACTGAACTGACTGAACTGACTGAACTGACTGAACTGACTAAACTGACTGAACTGAACCTCCATCTATAAAAACGACCAACAATGGGTGTTCACTATGGACGGCATTCCACTCACACAGCTCCGAGATCACTGGCTTCCACAGCAAAAGTCTGTGTCTTGAGAGTGATACCTACCTGACATTTGGATTGTTCTATCTTCTTTTTCCCTTTGTAATCTCTCGGTTATCTCTAGAAGAGCAACTCCACGCCCATCATATATCTGCCTTCCTTTTCCCTACTCTTGCTGCCGCGAGACCACTTGAGTCTCAAGCCTTGATTTCCCAGGATGGGCTACATTGCGCGCACAGATGACCTCCCCGAAATTGCTCGAAAGGGAGGTCTTGTCGACCCCCGAGCTGAAGACCAGCCTCTCTTCTTCGAACGCATGTCCTGCCGGGATGTGAACGAGTTCGTTTCCAACCCGGCCAATGTCTCTCCCTTGAGATCCGGAAGTTCAAGCGCTGCTACCAAGCCCACAAGCTTGGGTATGCGGTTGCGCCAACCAGCCAGCCAGTGCCAGGCCAAAATCGACGAGTTCCGCGCACGCTCCAATGACATCAAACAGCGTGTGCCCGCCAGGAACGCAAACCAGCCCATATCTGACCTGGTCCCGGATCTGGTGCTTACCGGTGGTCTCAGTCGCTCGCCTGCTTTCGATTGTCTGCCGGTCATCTCCCACTGGGCTGACCGCACTGGCGAGCTCTCAGCTGCCGACCCTGCTGCTACCGTCCGGCTGGCCTCCACCTGGGGCACTGCCCATGTTGCAGCAGAGGGAGCGAACATGGAATGCCCTCGGGGAGCTCACTCCTGGTCACTCAAGTCGCATGGCATAGGCCCTGCCGAACCCGGAGCAAGCAAGTTTTCTCAGCAGTACGACGCCGGAACCGACACTCTCGTAACAACCGTGAACGTGGCGCGTCGTCTGGATACGCCTCGAACCGGCGGTGTTCTGAGTGCTGTGTCCAGTGTCTCTTGGATGCGCAATGCTCGTGTTGCCGACGCCGTGGATTGCGCCCTTGGACTGCTCTCAGATGCCTCGACTCTTTTGGAGGCCCGCGACAGAATGATCAAGACTGGCGCCCCGGAGCGCGTAGAGTTTGCCGAGGTGCGCCCAATTGACATGCCCAGCTGGTGCTCTGTCCGCAAGCCTCTCGCACCAAAGCTGAGTGGTGTGGCCGTGGCATCTGATCCAACAGCAGTCAATCTGTTCGCAGGGGAGGACTGCAAGGGTCCTATCCTCAACACTAGTGTGTTTGCTATGACAAGTGGTTACAACCGTGGTGTCTACGGCGGTTCCATCTCTGGCTTGTGGTCTACCATGGACGCAGCGTTTGTCATGGATTACTCGATCGGTGTCCATAGCATTGCCATGGCAGATAAACTCACGGCTGCTTTCACAGATGCTGCCGCCGCTGCAGAAGGGTCCGCGTATGCCGGACCGCACATTACCGACATCCGCATTGTCAAGGGCTGCAATTATTCCTGCTTGCGCCAAAAGACTGTCATCGAGGATTCTCACCCGGTGCCTTCCCGCCCTACCATCGTTGTATGGGACGATCTTGCCCGCCTTGCCAGATACAAATTGGCCGATGCGGTATTCTGTCACGTCTACTACGACGCCGGCGGTAGCGAGCACACGGCCGCCATTGCCGGTCTGGGTTGCGTCGCGCACGACTGGATCGACCTCGGAGCCGACGTAGCGTGCGGCGAAGTCAGCAATATTATCCCTTCCCTGACGCGAGGATCCTTGGACGAAGGTCCGCTGGCTGAGGTCTACGCCCGCATCGTCGGCGCAATGATCTGGTACCGGGACAACGATCCCTACAATCCCGCAGCTCTTTGCCTTCTCTTCACCCACTGGTGGCAACTCTCCAACTGCCGCCACCGCCCTATCACTCTCCTCGGCCGGACTGATTTCCCTGTCGACGCGGGCATCATCCCCATCGTCCCCGAGGAGAGACCTCCGCTGGAGCACTTCCGAGCCAACGGCACCCAGGTCGAGCGCGGGACACATGCGCTAGCCAACGCCGAAGCACGTCTGGAGGCTCTCATTGCCTCAAACCCTTTACCAGAGACACGTGCCGTCATTGACCTCCTCGTCAAGCCTGTTCTCGCCTACGTCAAGGGTGGTAATACCCTACCCTCAGAGAATGAATACGTAGGAGCTACCCTCGCGGCTCAGGTATCTTACCCCCAGGGTCAGAAGATTATCGAGTTATGGGATCTAGCTATCGTCATGTGGGAGAGTGGTGCGCTGTGGGCGTCAGGAGTGGCTGGCCTCTGCTATACTCATGTTGGATTATCTAACTGCGATAGGGCTCGTAAGGACCTGTCAGACACTACATAGAGTTAAATTTATTACCTACCACACAGCAATCAAACTAGCCTAGTTTCCATACAACAACAAAAAAAAAAAGCCCAACATGACAAATCTCATAACCAATCTTACTTCAACTTCACTTACAATCTCCACATGCTTTACATCACATGTACATACATGTCCTCTTATCCCAAACAAATCCCTTTTTCAGCCCAGAGTATTAAGCTGCGCCATCTCCCCCCCTGAAAACAAATCCAACAAGGGGAGTCCCCCAAATCCCGCAGACGCTAAGACGAGGTCTAAGCGCAGACGTGTTCTGGAACATCAATTCCATGTTCTCCGTACGGGGAGTTAGCGAATATCTGCATCTGCTGACCTGTTGAACCTGTTCTAGGCCCTTCTTCTCTCCGATATTCATTTTGGCTGCCTGACACTCGGTTAAATAGTCATATCGGGAAGTCTAGACCTTCTGAATGGGGAGACGGGGGGGGTGGTGAAGAAATCTACCGGGTCATACTTGCGCTCGGCTGATCGGTGCTAGGTAGAAGGGATTTATCGGGAAAGGACATGCTTCGAATGGAATGTGCTGGCTGGTTGGCATTGTCGCATCGTTATGTGGAGTAATCATATCGGAGGTGGGGGTGGGACACAGCGGATAGGGCTATTCCGGATGACGGTCTGATCTGTACACAAATTTGGTCATCTTAGATGATACGAGGCTAGGGATTAGTTGCTTGTAGACTGTGCGGGGCTTGACTATCGGTTATCTTGGGGTTTGAAATCCCATGCGTGGTCTCCTAGCTGTTGGAATCTCGAGACTGTTTACAGGTGATTCATTGTCTAGAACATGGGAGGGGCCATCATCCCTATATTACATGAAGTAATAGTACATGCAGATATAATGACATACATGGTTCAAATGAAACCTGTGAAGGTCTCTGGTATCAATAAACGAGGGGAAAGGAAACCATTATAGAACAACGTTGGGGCGTAAAAATATCGGTGTGAGGATGCAACTCATAACGTCAGCCGGCGCAGTGGTCTTAAAAGTCCGGTGGGAACATAGCCATCTATGACATCAAAGGCATAGCATCGTAGATCATGATGGGTAGAAGCAACAGAGGGGGGAAAAAAAAGGGGTGGGGGGGGGGGAGGGATATTATGAAGTTATACGTTTATGTGCGATCGGTAAGGACGATCGATTGGGAAAATTTGGAGTCAGTACGCTTGGGCGCACTGGACCGGGTTCAGACGGATTCATCAGTTGCGTTGTTTGAGGTCTCGTTGGCCCCAAACTCTGCCTGAAGATCGGGAACCATAGTGCGCCCGGGAAGCCATGCATCATGGAGAGGCAATATCAGGCTTGGATTGACGTACTTCTTCAGTCTCAGTCCCAGCTCTTGTCCACCGATCCGGATCGGAAAAGCATCACGATCGAGACCGGATGGGGGAGAGAAGGTGGATGACGGCGAAGGGGAGATGTCGCCGCCACCGGGCCGCTCGCGGTCAATGCTCTTCAGCGCGATGAACTTCATGAGGGGCTCGTAGGTCCGCGCGAAGAAATAGCTGAACCATACTGTTGCCATCAGGAGAGGCACAATGAGCAAGGAGCGTGTAATTGCTCGGCGCAAGGCCAACACTCCGATCATCGCCAGTTGAAAAACCATCAATCCCATAAGGACTCGGCTGCAGATCATCGGCCATGCTCGTCCCGTCGAATGCTGCTGATGGTCCATCGCGTACAGGAGCTGGTATTTGTAGATAAATTTACCGATGGTGAAGTAGATCAATCCAAAAAGACATATCAGCCATGAACTGGGGAATACACTGTAGACCACACAGATGATCAGACTTAGGACAGTCTGCGGAATTGAATATCCATAACTGAATATAGGGGGTGTGGAGAGTTCAGCATAGTCCCGAGGCGTTTTGGCGGCAAGAAAGTTGATAGGGTACATCGCAACACTCCCAAACTCCAGTAGTCTGAAAGGGAACAATCCTATTCCTTGAAGACATAGGAAATTGATGTAGAAGGGCGCGAAGTTTTCCAGGGTCTTGGCCAACGCGAATGCAATGGTTGTGGCATCTTTGAAGGCATCCCGAAGATTTTCCCAAAACCCGTAGAAAGTCGTCGCGGTTCCAAACACAGTGAAGACAAGGAAGAGGTTGAAGAACGAGAAGAAGAATGTCTTTGAAATGACAGACAGCTCAACGTCGCCCCGGGACATCATGCCTTGCTGGTTTGAGAGCCCTGTCAACGGGTTAGCGCCGAGGTCGAGGGGAAGATCAGGTGAAGAAGCATCTTACAGTTGTAAATGTAAGGGACAGCAACAGTCAACAGCGAGAGAACCAAGGTCGGCAAACCAGTCTGAACAAGCGACTTCGCAAGCGGGTTCCGGATAAGTGCGTCGGCCAATTGGGGGAACACCTTGTGCAGAGTCTCGTACTCAAGCAGATAAGCAACCGGAATCAAAAGAACCGACCAGAAGACGGTCAAAAAGCCAATGACAACAGTTATGAACCAGGATTGCATCATCCGTCGTGAGCGTGGCAGATATGTATTTTTCCACACGACGTCAGCCGGAGCTGGTGCCAGTCTAGCAAGCAGCTGCATGGGATGCGGATCAAGAATGGCCTGGACAACCATCTGCGACGCGGCAATCGACTCCATCGTGACGAAAGCGACCTCGGTAGGCGGGTATTCTTTTTGACGAGCCACTTGGATTTCCTCATCCAGACGACGCAGCTTTTCCTCATAATAATCTATTGCATCGATGTTCCTATACCGTAGCTTGAATGGTCCATACCACAAGCGAACTGTTGGCCGCTTGTGGGCATAGTCCGTGACATGGTCGCGTCCATTTTCAGAGAGAAGTTGGATGCGCTCGCTGTCCTCCGAAACGATACTAGAGCCCCGCGGCTGGTGATGTATCAGTGGGAGTGCATTGGCGCTCGCCTTCACGCGTTTGTAGCCTAGATGTTTGGTCCATGCCCACTCGAGGTTGCGCAGGAGTTGAAGCCGCTCGTCAATCAAACGGTCTAACTCACGCCAGTCACGACACAGTGTAACGCTCTCGACCTTGCCAACTCGGAGGCCTTCCATGAATTCCCTGATCTTCTCCTCGGTTCCCAAGTCTGGGGGAACCCCGGACAAGCGAATAGTTCGATCGGTGGTGCTGGTCTGGCTTCCAAGGTACTTCTGCCTTGTGCGGATAACCTTATTCGTATCTTGGATAAGCATGTAGACAGCAAGCCCAGTGAAAATGTATGTAAAAATGACATACATCCACAAGTAGCTTGGATCCGATATGATCTTCTTCTTGTCCTTGTCCCCACCGAGAGTGTCGTCATCGTCATCATCCCATCCCGGAACCCCAGATTTACCGGTGTTCTTGTAGTGTGTCGGCAGGATGATAACCAAGGCGAAAAAGAAGATGGTGGAGAGAAATCGAATAGCGAATTTCAAGAAGGTGAGGAACTAGTAGACGTGGCTCACGTCAGGCAATGTTCAATCTAGACTTCAACCCGCGAAGCGTTTGAACTTACAACGAAAGCATCCAAGCCTGCAGATTCCAGCACCTGCTCATCTGTGATCCGATACAGCACAGGTATCCAACCAAAGAAACTATCGGGAAGTTCGGGTAAGTATGAAGCCGCGCAGCGTTGTTGCCGTCGCGCAGCGTATAGTTCGGTCCATTTTGGTCGCAAAACCTATGCGAAAAAAAAAAAGACATCGTCAGAGCGTCTGATAGCCATTGCAGGCTGTGAAGTCTTACACAGAAGGAGAAAAAGGCACCTAGGCCAACCATCAAACTGATCACCAGTTGTGTGTACAGGTCGCGGCCCCTCGTTTGATCATCCCATCGAGGTTCATGCACATCAATGGGACTGTCTACTACGGCTGCGACCGTCAGCATGGCGGCCGCAGCGGATTCCGTGAGAGACATGGCGCTCGAAAAGCAGTTATTCTGCGCCGGGCGGTGGTAGGTGGTGGGCGGGTTGTCAATGCATATGGAACCGCGGCCCTTTGTGCTGGGGAAGAATGCGTCGGTCAAATACAACTGACGTCAGGGGGTCAGGGTCACGTAGTGGACGGGCTCGCGACCTGGAGGATGTTGGTTCGACGAGAGAAACAAATCTTGGGAATCAGGCGACCCCAGTGCAAGCGCTCTACACCGCAATCTTCGCGCTAAGCACGGCAAATTTGGCCCGCGTCGGGCATCGTTGTAAAACTCATGTTGACGAACCCAAACTCAAAAGTACCTAGTCTCGTCTCGCCTAGTCAGTTGGCGATGGATTGTGCGTGCGGCTGACTCAGCAGCATTTTTATGCCGGCCGACTCGCAATCCCGGGATTCTCCCGGTGTCATACGATCCATTCATTCCAACGGCCAGTCACGACAGTACACAGTACCGAAGGAAGAAATGTTTCATTATCTACCTAGTACCTATGCAAGATGTACCATGAACTCATGATGAGTATAGCGACAGGGCGCCCAGTAACACTATCCTCTCTAAACCTGTGAATGCTTTGATGCATCATAATACAAATCGAGTAGGCATCCAGCTGACCATGCTTGCGTAGGCGACTAAAAAAGTGCGCAAGTTAGCATTCGTCAATTGACATGGCAGAATCAGACTGAAGGGTAGATGAAGACATACGGAGTCTGCACAGTGTGCACCGCTCTTATTCGTTAGCTCTGTAAGGCCCTTCCATGGGCTTTCTCGCAAAGCTCGCTTGCAACCCTCCAAGCGTCGAGTTACTTGTTGGTAAGCCTCTGTCCGTTCGGCCAGAGTCGTCCTACGAGCAAGATCGAAATGCAAGAACGCGCGGAGGAAGAACCCACGTTGCCAAACCCACTCAGGGCCCTGGTGGTAGTTCCTGCCTTTGGCCGTGGTAAAATCGGTGGAGTCCTCTGAGTTATTGTAGTCCGGGCGGTAATTGAGGTCGGATGGGTCAAGGGTGGCCATGCCTACCGGACCAGCCAGAACCTCGTCTGCAAGAGCAAGAGCAGCAAGCGCCTTGGAAGGAGTAAACAGGTCCGGGGACACCGTCATGGCGATAGGGAAATTGGACCGAAGCTGATAATCTTCGTATGGCTTGCCAGACCGATAAAGATCCTTGTAGAACCCTCGTCGATTGATCACGTTAGCATCGATATCGTGTTCAGCATCCTCCCTCGGGTGTAGAGGAACATAGTAGCAGCGCTCAAAGTTGGCCCGAATCGTCGATGCCCAATCTTTGAACAAGATGGATTTTCCATCCTTAGTTTCGACACCATCATGCTGGTAGAAACCACGTTCGTGCAGCTTTGCAACCCATGTTAAAGCGCTATACAAAAGCCCGGTAATTTCAATGGCTGCCCCATCTCGTGGTGTCCCGGGCACACCTTTGTTCCCGGCTTTCTCACTCTCGCCCATCTTGTCTTGCCATGTCCCGCAATTGAATTGACTACCCCCGAAGATGAATCCTGTTTCCCAGTCAACCTTGACATCAATCTGAAAACCCTCGGACTTCATTTGCATATCAAGATCAGTGCCCGCGTTGTACTCTCGGAAAGAAAGTCCATGCGCATGTCGCTGGAATACTTCCTGTATCACTTCGGAAATTGTCGAATGTTGAGAGTAAGCCCTCGGGTCATCAAACGGAAACCACACATCATCGTATGGGAGAAACCTCCTGGGAACCTTATGGTCTAAGATCTTCAGACCATCTGGGGCCATCTCGGTGTAATCCTGAATAGACTGTAGGAAGAACCATACAGAATCCCGAGAATTATAGCGCGGGAGCTTTCCACTGCTGAGGAGGTTTGGAATCATGCCATGCTTGAGAACACTAGCAAAAGCAGATATATGCTCCTTAGCATCATCAAATCGGCTGGTGCAGAGAAGAAGGCCTCTGAGTGATATGAACACATCACGGCCCCAGCATCTTGCCCAGTCTACTGCAAAATGCGGTAGGCCGGCTGCAAGACTCGGTACCTTCTTTGTAGGCCATAACGAGGCTGAGTTTACATATCCCATTTGTTGGACACTCACCATACCCAGTTGATGGATGAATTCTTGACCGTTCTGTATGTGTGATCCCAAAAGTTGAATTCCGCGCTTCCAGGCAGAATTGTAGGCGACTTGAACGATGATGGCAAAATACCGGGGTAGAAGGAAGCTGGGTAGCTCGCGGACGGCTTGGAACTTGTCGCGCAGCCATGTAGCTGCGTTGTCGAGAGCAGGGTGCTCTTCCTTCTGTCCCAACTTCTCCAAGCGACCAACGACGAAATCCAGGGCCCACTGACCGTTGCGCAGATGCTCGCATAGTGGATGGCCTAATTCGTTGTACTTAATGATGTTCTCAAGCACACTCCACCAACCCTGCAGACCGGCATAGACCAAGGGGCCGTAGTTGGGGATACTATATACTCCGTCCTGACCATTACTCGAGTCTCTCTCTTCCGCTTCGCAGCGGTAAAGGACGAAGTTCAGGTCGACCAAGCTGAGGTCCGAGAATGCATGATCCACGCCTTCAGTGATATAATTGTCAAGCCCAGTCGCATGTTCAACACTTGGCATAGACGTTTCAAACAGAGCAATAGATCCGGCAACAAACGACTCCAACACGGAGATGGTAGTATCTTTGCCATGTTCCTCGAGTGTGGTACCTTCAATGGCACTGACTCGGCTAGGTAAACCCCGTAGGTAGGACTTGTCCGCTAGTACTCGGTCTTTGGTCGTTTCATTTGCATCTACCTCCAAGGTCCACGTCCCAAGATGCTTGGCACGAGTACCAACAAGATGCGTAGGCGCCAGAATAGATTTACCATCCTGCCCAGGGAATGCTGTATGCGCAATCAGGAAAACACCCTTCCGTGTTCTGGGATGTACCCTATGGACAGTGATATATTCCCCATCATGATGAATGTGCGTCTCGTCATATCCTTCAATACCCATCTTGGTATGAAGGTCATTAAGTAGCCTTTTGATGCTGCCTATACCCCCAGCAAGCGTGTCTAACCCGATCTTGGGGGACTCCGAGAATTCCGAGAAATATAGTCGATGCTCGTGGACGAGATCGACAAGACGGGGATATATTTCATCATAGCCTATGACGCTTCCAATAGCTGAGGCACACATGGCCACTAAAGCAGCATTCGGTAGTGTATCTTTCGCAGTCCTCTTCTGCGCAGGCATCTCATTATCGTGAGTACAATCCATAAACAAGGCCTGGACTGGCGTAGGGCGGATGTGGACAACTTTTTCTTTGCCAGTGTCAATACCCGAAGAGGCTATTGCGTGGCTACTGCCCGAAGATGGTAAGTCGACGTCAAAACTACCGATTGGACGGCCTCCGTGACGATGAACAAGACGACTGAGCTCCCCAGTACTCCAAGCCTGCATGGCTTCACGAATGAGTGCATTTATACCGAGACGTTTGACAAAGATATAATCGGCTTCTTCTGAGCCGGTAAAGAGCTCCGCGAAAACGGTGAGATTAGGCCGGACTTTCCGTGCCTGATCTAGCAGGTACTCCGCGACGACCAATGGCGTCGAATGGCAATTGTCGATGCGGAACCCAGAGAAGTACTTGGCCATTAGACGGGTGTAATCTGTCATGAAGTCCCAGAGAAATGGGTTATCGTCACGGCAGCTACCATATCTCAGCTTAACACAATCGCCCCAGACAATTACTTCACGCCGCAGATAAGCCCTGGAGTCAGGTCCAGCATTGTCCCGCAGAGCATCAGCGTTCCATATCCAGCCGTTGTTCACCAGTGCCAATGCCTTTTCATCATGCTTCTTGGTGACATCGTTCAAGGGTAACCGCGTGAAGTATGTTTCAATCAAAGGGCACCGTTCCGTTACGGAGCCGAGTTTGGGTCCATGGTCGTCAATCCTGAGATATTTGATTCGATTGAAGACTTGATTCATGATTTCCGAGACATCTGCGTCATACTCTT
The DNA here is from genome assembly GCA_001990825.1 of Aspergillus carbonarius ITEM 5010. Taxonomy (NCBI): domain Eukaryota; kingdom Fungi; phylum Ascomycota; class Eurotiomycetes; order Eurotiales; family Aspergillaceae; genus Aspergillus; species Aspergillus carbonarius. The sequence continues at coordinate 785,378 of KV907499.1, forward strand.
TGTAGAATGGAAGATTGACCTCGTCGAGTATTCTGGATAGGTCCTTCTCGATTACACTTGTATCAGAAGTTAGAGACCCATGGGGACCAAAAAGCGCTGTCAGTATGACTGCCCCAAATTGGGGGTCAATTGCTCTGCTAAACCTCCCCAGAACTTGCTTCGAGGTCGGAATGCCATGGTCACGGATGAGACTCGCTTGTTGTTTCAAGGTCCAATTTCTGTAGTCTTCAAGATTGAGCTGTGACCAGTTGTCATCTGTCAGATCTATGTTTTTGGCAGACTTCCACTGATCGACTACTTTTCGTGCGTCAGCGTTTACATCAACGACATAGAACTCCCATAGTCGGATGCCGGCGATAACACGGTCCCGCATGGCGTTCATAACGGTGATAAGGTCATCCACTTTGTGGAACTCAGTAGGCAGGCCAAGAGTCTGAAGGTCCTCTCCGAATTTTAACAATGCAGTGTCCAAGTCAAACGCGGCTTCAAGCCACGGAGCAGTCTTAACACTGTAGCCAGCGTCCGGGTGTTCCTCCAGCCATTTGCTGTTATTAGCAGTGTGGTTCCACACAACGTCCGTAAGCGACAGGAGTCCGTATTCATTTTCCATCTTTGCAATCAAACGAGCGACATCGTCTTCACCATTAGGGAACACCACATCGTCAAAATGCAGCTGATCGAAGATACTATAGGGCGAATTGGAAGCCCCGCGTTTCATCAAAGGCGTGAAATGTACCATATTATAGTTACGCTGGCTAATACCGTTGAGATGCTTGTCCCAATCCGTAGGGTATTGGCCCATGAATTTAGAGATGACGGAGAAAATAGAAAGAGCATTGAGTGGCAAGTCTTGGCCGCGAAGGGTCAACCTTGGCGAGACATCGATATAATGCGTGGGAGTACGTGTCGGTTCTGGTCCAGGAGTCGATAGGACTGAGAACTCAGGAAGAGGAGAAAACGTCACGTAGAAGGCAAAAGAGCCAGCACAGAATATAGGGACATCGATTTGGATATTCTTGTTGAAGTCGGGGGATAGACTAATCTCGTGTCTAGGCGTCAGCGGCTGATAAGGTTGAGGCTACTTATGACGCTTACCTGAAGCTTCGAAAAGCAGAGCGACTGAAAGTCTCGCCTTTCTCGGGGATATTGACCCAAAGCTTGCCTTCTCGGCAAATCGAACTGCTGCCCTCGATAACAAACCGAAGCAGGTACGGCAGATCGGTCGGAGGGGGAAGGTAAATATAGCCCCCTGGCACATCCGGCGAGCCATCATCCTTCAGAGGCAGCAGATAAACCTGCTGTGGAGACGACATTGTAAGGCTTGACTGATTCGAGAGCTCTGCTAAAGATCGTTTAGCTAGAACCTCGACCGGTCTGGAGGATAGGTATGTTCTCAATGGCGAGTCTGGCGGCCCTGTTCTTTGAGGGATTTGCCGGCCAGATTGACCAAGCAACGAAAGTAAAGGTGGTGAGTCTTTTCGAAGACCCGAGTAAAGAATGTAGCGATAGCGAGAGACGATGGGGGGGGATTTAAAGGGAAGAGAAAAGAAAGAGCCCCGAGCAAGATTTGCTGTTCCTGGGGGTCAGGGCAACGCAACCCCGCGGGAATACTGACATCATGAAAGCCAGCGAACCGCCGAACGGGCTGGAACGGCCCGGTCACGAACTCGGGCCTCCGCACGTCTCCCCTCACGCCATGGTGATCACCAGGCTGTCAGGGACAAAAGCAGTAGTAGTTATTACTGTGTGGGATGGGAGCACAGGGGAAGGGTTCAGACATTTCGGTGTCATTGTGGTCTATAGTCATCGGTCTATGTGCATGAGAAATCTTGACAAAGAATACCTACCAACAGGCCCAAAAATAATGATCATCATCAAAATAAAAACAAGGCGGCCGAAGAAAGAAACGGGAAGAAAACAAAAGAGGGGTATGCATAAACCCTACCCCCTTCACAACCTGGCGCTTAGAACGGCCTGGCTGGTGCCACTGCTGGTCACCCGCCCGGTTTCCAAGTACGATATAGACTCCGGCTTTCTGTTTGAAAAGAAAGGAACCGATTCCCGTAAATTAATAACCCGAACATAGACAAAAGGGAAGAACTCAACAGGTCTCATTTACCGCTCAATGTATGAAGGAATATCTTCAACAGACATAGTGCCCTCGAGAACACCTATTCATGGTCAGCGATATAATGTGTTTGGTACAACAACGAGCCGCATCACTCACGATAGACAGCAGTAAGCAAAGGAAACTCGTCCTCAAGGCCTTGCTTCTTTAGGAAGTTATTGACCTCAACCGCAGTCAAAGTGCCCTGAAGCTTCTGGCCGTTCAGTTCAGTCTCCTCGATTTTCCCGATCGGTTGCTTTCTCTCGATGCTGAGCTTCGCGCATCGGAAGTTACGACCACCACTGCAGCTGGTGATCAGATCGGCAACACCTGCACTCTCCTCGGTAAAAGTCCGAGTATTAATAGTGGCCCCGAAGAACTTTTCACCGAATTTGACCATCTCGAGGAGACCAACCCGCATGATAGCAGCCTTGGCGTTGTCACCCCATCCCATGCCATCAACCCAGCCAGCGGCGAGAGCGACGACGTTCTTGAGGGCGCCTCCCAGGGAAACGCCAGCAACATCGCTCACGACACGGATATGGAAATACGGGCGATGGAAAAGCGACTTTAGGACGGCGTGGTCAACAGGCGGGTAGTCAGACGGCAAAGCCTGCAGCTTCACTCTCGAAAGCTGGCCTGAAACATCCTTGTGCTCGAACTGAACGAGATTTTCGGTCGACCCGGAAGGAGAGCGATTGGGAGACGGAGCCTTGGAATCCATGTGCGGGGGATCATAGGCAATGCTTGACTCGGACCATTTTTCTAGGGCAACCTCGCTCGCAATGTTTGCGCCAGACAGGGCACCGCAATAAATGCCCAGAATCTTGCCAATTGTCTCAGAGAAAAGATGAATACCTTCCTCATTCACATCGACACCCTTGATGCAGGATATCCCCCGCGCATACGGCAGGATCTTCCCCTTGATTTGCTCGCAGGTCTTGATGATAAATTGGTGGGGGAGGTTAAAGACAAGGATGGTACTGTCTTTGACTGCGTCCACCAACGACGGATTAGCATGCAAGTTGGGAGGTAGGGTAATGCCTGGCAGGTATTTGATATTCTCATGAGTTTGGTTTATCACATCGGTCAGGTTTTGCGGGCCTTGGCAGAGTGGCGAAGAGGGATCGTAGTGCTGAGACGTTTTCGAGATTTCAACCTTCTCCTCAAACACCCACATCTCTACCTTCTCCTCAAAGATCGCAGGGTTGCTGGCGGCATTTTCCGCAACTATTTTGGCGATTGCGCATCCCCTTTACATTCATAAGCACTGCGGCATTGAATAAAGTCATGGACAGCCATCATGCACATACCAATTTCCTGAGCCGACCACAGTAACCTTGTGTTTGCGCTGGTACGGTCCAAGGGATCCCATTGTTGCTTCGTTGTTGGCGCAATTGCTCGAGGGTCGGAAACAGCTATGCGAAAAGTAGCGGACTGCGAGGGAGCCCCGGGGCTTAAGTATTGTCGAAACTGGTAGACGCGGCGAGAATTCCCGACTCAATGGGGTAGAGGGGAGGTGATAAGGGGTCTGGGACCGAGGTAGAGTCACAGTTGTCCTCGAGGTGGGAGGGCACGTCCGGCGAGATAAAAGGCGCGCTGGGGACAGCATCCACATGCAATGTCGCGAATGAGATGGTAACCTTCCTAGAACCAGGAGTCAGGCGGTGGTTCCCTGATGTAAGTAGTGCCAGGCAAGCGCAAGACAAAAAGGCGGGTTCGGCACCCGTGAATGTGGATCTTTGCCTCCCGAGAGAAAATCTGGTCCAGGAGCAGGGGAACGACTGATGGAAAGATGACGATCAAGTTCCGGTGGCCTTGGACTACGTTGGCCTAGCCTGGACTAGTCTCTTGCTGGGTCCCCACTGTTGAGGTTCTTATCGGCCTTGCAGCAGCACAGGATGGAACCCCAATGGTCAGCGTTGAGACAAAGCCCGACGGATCTGTGACTGTCAGGCTGAAGACGGCCTCCAGGAGTCAGTCCCTCCAGCAATCTAGGAACTTCTGAGTTCTGACCAACTACTACCACCGCACTACGCCGTACCAGTCTGCCACAGTAGGCTGGTGCCTCAGGCCCTAAAATCCCTAAACTCGGAACTGGAAGTCGCAGTCAGCTGGGCGGTGAGCCACGGGCCTTCCTGTTTCAGCGCCCAGCGTCCGCCTCGGTTTGAGACTAAGGCGGATCCGGACTAGTCGGGCAAAACTATCGGAATCGACGAAGAATCAGTCCCGCGAGCACATGCGAGTCTTTTTGTCTTGCCTGGCGACGACGCGGCGCAAATCATCATGGTAAGCTTTCCCATCCCTTCACATGTGAGCGCCCCCCTCTTACCATGTCGGTCAATCTCCTGCGCAGGCTCCGATCAGATCTATCAAGAAGCCCGCAAGTGGCAAAGGCGCTCTTCCATCGACCAAATCAAGCTTCTTCGACGATGAATTCCGCACCACAAAGAAGGACAAGCGCCTGATTAAGCACGCCAGTTTTGTATCCAGAATAGAAAAAAGCTCTCAGAAGTCAAAGCGCCGGCGTGCCTCCAAGAAACTTGCCACCCTCGACTCGTTGGCCGATGCTCTTCCGGACGCCGAGGACGAAGTCAACGATCCGAACAAACAGGTCAATATTATCAAGCAGAAGACTTTACAGCATAGGCCCGGTGCTATGAAGCGTAGAGAGAAGCTGGAACGGGTGGAACGGGATCGGTTCGCAAGAAATATGGCCCAGATGTCAAGCATTCAGGCGTCAGCGCCAACCACTACCGAATCGACTACAGATGCAAACTCATCTTCCAACCGGTGGGCAGCATTGCGGAATTTCATATCCCAGACAATGGAGCAGCAGCCCGCTTTCAAAACAAGCAGCTAGCCTAATGGAGCTTTATAGTAGGATGTGTTTCGAGGGCAGTTCGCTCAATCCTTCCATCAGTTTGGGAGGAAGTTTTCTCAACTTGCGACCATTTGCTTTCGCGACCCGCTTTCATGCTGAATCCCGTGGTCAGAGTCGATGCCTCTGGCCATAACCAGTCGGCGCCCCGAGTTGCTGTTCATCGGGTGATCGAGGACTATAGGTTTACGACATTTACTTAGTACTCCAATGATCGGGGAAAGAGTCACACCTCAGAAAGATGGCAGCCGGGGTCACAAACTTCTCGTGGTTTATGGGAGCGGCACCGCTCGACTGGCTAGAGCTGCATGCACGATCCGAATCTTCCGCGTTTGCCGCGCGAAAGATGGCTTACAGGAATAATATAAGAATTCAAGTCAATGGGGATCATTATGGTTGTCACTAGTTCAATGCTTCCTTTTGGATAGACTACCTTACCCTCGCTGACCGGAACGGCAGCAATAACGGAGAAGCATATAAAAGGTTTCACGATAACATTTTTGAAAAGCCCGGGCCTTTTGATCTTTTTGAGTTTCTCAACTGTAGTACTTGAATACGTTCTGAATAGGTACCTGGGGTGGACTATCACTGGAGTTGACGGGGATTCCCATTAGCGAGGTCGGGGTGCTGGGAGAGACGGGAACGGCCGCCACCGTGCGTTGCAATTGGAGTATCCGGATGACGAAACACGAGACCTCGCTGCCTGACTAGTTGGTACCTACCAGGAAACCAGAAGCACACAGGTGGCCAGAACGGTGATGAAAGGGTTTTCCTTTGACAAGTCCGCCAGTACCATAATATCGATGATATCGCGTCACTTGCTCGCTCCCTTCCAGACCACGTCACGCGCGGATATCGTCGGTGATAAGCATCACGTGCTGCGGGGAAAGCTACCTATCGACCGGTTTGATAGTATTACATCTTCATCTTATCTGCTGCCGTCGGAGTTGACGGTCCTTGACTGCCTCCTCACCTTCCTCTTCCCTCTCCTCCCTTGCGGACTCATCTCTCTCTCGATCTGTCCCGGATCACATTCATCCCCCTCTTCCTTAGGTATTATCGTTCGTGGTCATGCAACGGTTGCCTATCCAGGCCCTTGGCCCCCTCAAGGCGCACCGCAACTCCCTCGTCCGCTATCGGCATGCGCCGAAGCCGCAGGTTCGCCCTGTCCGCCGTGGATTCACCAGCTCGTCAACCACTTTCCCTACGCTGTCCCAATTCGATCGCTCTGATTTCACGAATCAGCCCTGGACTGGCAGCTATGAACCGGGACTCCCAACAGCCGGCCCTCTAGCGTCGGCTCCGGCTTTCGGAGCACCCCGGGTGACCCCCAGAACGTTGAAGCAATACCTAGACCAGTTTGTCGTCGGCCAGGACCGTGCAAAAAAGATACTTAGTGTTGCTGTGTTCAACCATTACCAACGGGTACAAGAGCTACAAAGACGCGAAGAGGAAAACGCAGCGTTATTGGCGAAGCGTGCACGCAAGGAAGCAATTGAACACCATCCGGTCGAGGGTAGGGTGCCTTCAATATCATGTCTGTTATATCCCAAACCCCGCTAAACTTGAGTCAGACGAATTTCCAGGTCAGCAGCAAACCATCCAACTACCTTCCGAGACAGACGCATTGCCTCCCCCGTCGGCGCAACCGGAACTCGACGATTCGTCGGCATTACAATTGGAGAAGTCCAACATCCTTCTGTTGGGGCCTTCCGGTGTTGGAAAGACGCTTATGGCGAAGACATTAGCGAGGATACTGTCCGTACCATTCAGCATTTCCGATTGTACCCCGTTCACACAGGCCGGCTACATTGGGGAGGATGCAGAAGTATGCGTTCAGAGGCTTCTGGCCGCTGCAAACTATGATGTTGAGCAGGCGGAGCGCGGCATAATCGTCCTGGATGAGGTGGATAAAATAGCAGCAGCAAAGGTCAGCCACGGGAAGGATGTCAGCGGTGAAGGAGTGCAGCAGGCTCTCCTGAAGCTTATCGAGGGCACAACCGTGCAAATCCAAGCGAAACAAGAAAGAAGCGCACCTCGCGTCGGCAGTCCACCCAATACATTTCCATCCAACAACCCTCTTGGAAATTCTCCGTACACGCCCAATGGAGGGAATGCGCCTCAAAAAGGGGAAGTCTACAACGTGCGCACGGATAATATCCTCTTCATTTTCTCAGGCGCCTTCGTCGGTTTGCACAAAGTCATCATGGATAGAATCTCTCGCGGGTCGATCGGCTTTGGCCAACCCGTACGGGGCTCAACTATTTCGAACGACCGGTCAAGAGAGTCCAACCCCGGAAGCAACCAGCCCATCCCCATACTCCCAGGATCAGAAGAAGAGGCATTATACAAGAAACACCTCCCCTTCTTCACTTCTGCTTCCTCCGGGTCACCCGACGGCGAGCCAACATACTTCAACGCCTTGGATCTTCTCAACCCCACGGACCTACAAAGCTATGGTTTCATTCCCGAGCTAGTAGGCCGTGTGCCAGTCACCGCTGCGCTCTCCACATTAACCACCCCTCTCCTTGTACGGATTCTCACCGAACCCCGCAACTCGCTCCTGGCGCAATACACTACCTTATTCAACCTTTCGGGCATCGAGCTCCGTTTCACCACTCCAGCCCTGCACAAAATCGCCGCCAACGCCTTCACAATGGGCACCGGGGCCCGTGCCCTTCGCACCGAGCTGGAAACTATCCTTAGCGACGCCATGTTCGAGACCCCAGGCTCAAGCGTGAAATTCGTCCTCGTCACAGAATCTGTCGCCGAGCGCAACGAGAAGCCCATTTATCTCGCCCGCGGTCAAGGCGGCCGTTTTCACTCTATGATCGCAGCCGAGGAGAGCAAATGGGAGGAGAAGATCCGCCGCGAAAAAGCCGAGAAGGGGAGAGACAAGAGCACAAAAACACAGCCGTCGGATGAACTTCCCCCGATCGCCAGTTTCCGGGAATACCGTACTCAATCTGCTGGCTTCTAGGTATGAAGGGTTGGCTTCACTGTTGTTGTAAATATGGAAGCCTGACGCCTAGTAGCAGGTTACTTGGTCCCCTTGTGTCGTTTTCTCGATGAGCGATTAGTCCCTGGCGTTAGCGGTGTTGATACCTAACCTCGTTTACTTACCAATCATGGTGCTATCTATGTTGTTTCGTTTCTGTTTGTCTGTATGGTAACCTCACTCACATACCTTTGTCAATATCATGACATTCTTCACATCGTTTATTGCACAATAGTAAATAGTAATCACATAAGGAGTAATATACCATGTCACAGAGTCACAAGATTGGGTATTGAAACAAGAGAAAAGCAAAAAACCAACCATAAAGACCATCGTATTCTCCGCCAATACCGTATAGACAATGACACCATAGACTTCAGAGAAATCGCCCATCAACCACATGTTCCCATTATATTCAACGATATGGTTCAGGATACGAAGGCAGTCCGGAACCAGGCAGCCGACCATACCTCGTCCCATCCATTTCATTACTGAGACCATGCGCAACAGGAGCAGGAGCAGGAGCACGGGGGGTATGAGGGGTGAAAGGGACGGGTTGGGCTTTGGATTCTCCGGTGGTGCTTGGCTTGATAGAGGAGGCGTTCAGTTTGGACCAGTAGTGTCTATAATCCACCTTGAAGGTCTTCATGAAATCCTTCGCGCCGTATTTGATCTCGATATGTTGCCATGACTCCCATCTAGGGAGGGGCTTCATTCGCGTCAGAACGACGAACCGTCGGTATCGGTGGCGATGGACCAGGCCCCAGCCAGCGAAGAATTCAATCAGATGGTCGGTGTTGCGCTGGGTTTGGGTCAGACCTTTGGGGATGTCGGGATGGTCTTCTTCAGTGCGGATGCCGTAGTCAGGGAGATCGGGCGGGGATATGGCGTTGCTTTCGAAATATTCATCGGTGGCACCGGTCAAGACGTCACCGGATGTAGTATCGTAAGCGGACGGATTGCAGGATTGCAGGATTAGACGGTACATTGTGAGCCATCTAGAGACAAAATGTTTGGTTAGAGATGCTCAGGTCCGGAGCTGTTGACATTATCGGAGGGGCCTAACGTACATTCCGTGCTTTGACTCGTCCGCCGGTTCTGGTTGTTTCAGGAGCCAATCCATAACTGCAGGGCGGAACATGATCTTCCAATTGCCGGGGAACTTTTTCTTTATCCAGTCATTAAACCATGCCAGGATTATTATGGTTCCATCTGGCTCCCCAAGCATAAAATCTTCTGTTATCAAAATAACCCCGCCATGGGGGAAAATGCGCTGGAAGTGCGACGGGCGCTCGGCATATTCGAGTGGCTTATTCAGGGAAACACTCCAGAAGTTGAATGGCTTGCTGATGAGATTCTTGAAGAATGGTAGGGTGTGAAAGTCAACAAAACTCTCATGGAACTGGTTGTGTTAGCTTTTCGGTGCATTCTAACGTCTGTGGAAGGTAGAACATACCAAAACAACCCCTACGCTGACGGTCCGTGCAAATTTCTCCCAGTCGCCTTCCTGGTGTGAAGAGTATATAACGGGATTGTGGAGATTGAGCCATGCTTGCAGGGTCAAAAGTTCTTGTTGAAGGGTCTCAGAATTGAACATGAGATAGAATGCTTCTGCCATCTGGATCTTCTCTGCGGCATTGACTTTCACCAGCGCCTCATAGGATGCCCCAAACGTATCTTTGAAGACGGCATCGAGATCGGCTGTCGCTAGGGCCGATATTAATTGCTGCTCACCTGCTGCTGGAGCGGAGCTTTGCTGCTGATCGATCTCCATTGGTTCGCCAGGTGCTAGACGATAGTTGGTTAGATCTATCACTTCGGTCGGGGCAAGACCCAAGGGTTTGAGTGAATATTCTTGCTTCACGGCATCGGCTATATCGGGAATTGGAGAGATTGACATAGGAGATGAGTTGGTCTTATCCACTATCGCATCAGGTTCACCCTCCAACACTTTACAGCGAGAGGAATCCCTCACGGGCGAGTCTGATTTCCGGTCGTCCGCTCCTATCCTGGAGTGAAGTCTATCGATAGACGCAAGCGACTCCAAGGGGGTTCTCACAATGACCTTAAGGAAGGTATCTGGGCGCACTCTGGGAATATAGCCGAGTGACTCAAACATTGGTGAATTGAATGGGAAAGCAATTAACACGTTGTTTGTCTCCTGGCCCGGAAAGATTGCCATAAGGCTGCCTCGCTCAAGTTCTTGTGCCATACGGTAAACGTTAGGCTCCGTGTCATCGAACCCCTCAATCCACCCAGTACAAAAGGTGCGATTTCGCGTCTGACATGTTTGGTGGAATTAATTGCTGAGATCGGATTGTGAATCGCAACGCAAGGGACTTACCGCGTTGTGGCAGAGGACCCGGTAATCCTCCAGAGTGCAAAGATGCTGAAACCAGACCTCAATATAGAGCCCGTCCTTGGTGTGGATAAGATTCTTGGCAGACAAGGTATTAAGTCCGCATAGTCTAGCAAGGCCAATGGCTTTTTTGTCTGGCCCATAATACATGTCGACTAGCACCTCGTAGGGATTACAGAAACGGCCGGATACGGATTTGGCACGAGGCCCGGGCTCCCTCCGAGGTAGATTGGGAATCACATCTCCACTCGGTTCATTGAGACGACCGGGCTGGCTGTGGTCTCTACGAGGTGACGCTGGGATCATGGACGGACTGGGGTCAACATTAGTAGTTAAGCGAGGAGCGTCATGAGAGGTATCGGTTTCCGTGTGAGAAACAGACAGGCCGGTCCCAGTTTGGTTCGATTCTCGATCAGGAGACGGCGTGGCATGACGAGGGCCAGGTTTTTGAATGGGCAGAGCAGTTCTGGATGGCCACTCCGATGGACGAACGAGCTCCAGTTGAGTGATGTCGGGGGGTGGCTCCCTAAATTTGGCTTTCTCATGTTTCCACCTGGTGGACAGGTGCGAGAACCACTTCTGGTCCGTCTCCTGGGCCGTCTTTGTAGCACGCGGTCCAGCTGGCGCCGGCTTTTGGCCGCTTCCAAACATGACCAGGGGCGGCTTCGATACAATGCGCTTAGGTGTCCGTATCGGCTTTCCAAAGAGCATCGCATGAGAGCCGGGTGTGTGGTCAGAGGGCGTTATTTGCGTCGTCTGTTTACTCACATGGGAGCTGCCAGAAGATGTTTGAATTTTGCTTCCATCAGTAATGGCCTGGGACGTAGTGTTGTCGGCAAATAATCCGAGTCTTCTCCTTTTGGCCTTTCTCCTGCGTTGCCTCTCCTGCCTTTCCTCCTCGACCTTCAACATCATTTGCTCCCATTTGGCTACGTCAAACTCCTCGCGCGTTCCTGCTGCAATCTCTCGTTTTCTCCGTTGCCAATCGTCAAGGGTCTCATTCGTAGAGAAGGCTTCCGCGGGCTCCCACGAACTCCTCCATTCCGGGTAATTGGCCCATTTGACCAGATACCTCATCTGATCTGGGAATCGGCACTCGGCTAGGATAGCCTCCACCTCATACTCGGAGGCTTGCGGGCTGGCCACTGTCGAGCTGACGGAGATGTCATCGTCACTCTCATCTTGGCTCTCAGTCATTGCCAGATCAATGGCAAGAGGCGAAAATGAGGCGAGGGTAAAGGTTCCTCCGCTAGGTGGAACCAGAGGGATGCAGGGCGGAATACTCCAGATGCCAAGCCCAACGATGACAATCAAGCTACAGGATGGCCACCAAATATAGCATGGTGCGCCGTAAGTCGCAGTTAGGAAGTCAAGCCGACAGGTATGCGCCGGAAGCGCAATTGCTCATGTAAGTGCAAGCGACGCGAGTGTACACCCAGTGAATGCACAGACTATGGCGGGAAACCCGGCGAAAGAGCGGCAGGGCCAACGAGGACTTGCGCACACGCACACGCACATAGACTCAGGGTCCCTGACGAAGTTGTCCGGGTTGGAAACGGATCTCCCCAGCAGGACACCTGGAATTATTGATCAATAAATGGAGAAGTGGAAGGGACTGGAACCTGGCGCCGCCAACCTGCAGCTGGCCACGTGACCCCGCGCTAGACCCGAAGGGGGGGGCAGGGCACTCGGCACTGCGACGACGGACGGGAATCGGTAGGGGAGAAAGTCAGTCTGGATAACCTCCTAATCTCCCTGCCCCCGGTGCCTGCCTCCCCTACCCTCTCCACAGGTAAGCTCCCCATCTCCCTCAGTCCATCCGATTTAAATCCCCCTCGGTTCGCTCCCCCCCTCCCTCCTCCTCCGGTGCCTCTCCCTCGGATCCGTGTTCTCGAACCTAACTGACCATCATTGCGCCCCTCCCCAGAAAGTAAGATTCACTGTCGGTCTCCAGTACTTCCAACCTCCCAACTCGGCCACGTCGACTCCCTTCCCAGTCCGCCCAATCTTACCTGTAATAAAGCCAAGCGAGCTCTCACAACCACCCGTCATGGCTAACGACGAGTACGATGTGAGTATCCTCTTTCTGCCCCGTTCCCACCCCTTTGCCAAGCTCGGGATAACTAACGGGTGACCTGGTAGTTTCTCTTCAAAGGTAAAGTTGCCACTTCCCCCCTCCGCGCCGTCGCCGCTCGCTCCCCTCTGTCCCGGCGTCGGTCGCCTTGTCGCGATTCACGACTAACCGCCGGTGGGTTTCTCTGAACAGTTGTCCTGATCGGAGACTCCGGTGTTGGAAAGTCCAACCTCTTGAGTCGGTTCACCCGCAACGAGTTCAACTTGGACTCCAAGTCAACCATCGGTGTCGAGTTCGCTACCCGCTCGATCCAGGTCGACTCCAAGACAATCAAGGCGCAGATTTGGGATACTGCTGGTCAGGAACGCTACCGTGCCATCACCTCCGCTTACTACCGTGGTGCCGTCGGTGCTCTCCTCGTGTACGATATCAGCAAGCACCAGACCTACGACAATGTCAACCGTTGGCTGAAGGAACTTCGCGACCATGCCGACTCCAACATCGTGATCATGTTGGTCGGTAACAAGAGTGATTTGCGGCACCTGCGGGCTGTGCCCACGGAAGAGGCCAAGCAGTTTGCAAGTACGTGGGGGCCTTTTGCTGACACCTTTCCCAGAGTCCTGAGATGCTGACCTGCTATTAGGCGAGAACAACCTCTCATTTATCGAGACATCCGCTCTCGACGCCAGCAACGTCGAGCTTGCTTTCCAAAACATTCTGACAGGTTAGATTTGCCCATCTTAGGTCTCCGGGCGAGCTTCGTCATACTGACGCTTTTTGTTTTCGCTCAGAAATTTACCGCATCGTGTCCAGCAAGGCACTGGATGGTGGAGATGCCGGGCAGACCGTGCTGGGCGACCGCCGCGATATGGTGAGGATCGACGAGTCGGAGGACCCGAAGACCAAGCAGGGATGCTGTTAAGAGGCCACGAGATCGGGGAATGTGTGACACGTCAACCGCAACGACTTTTATTTTTGTGATGTGATAATTGAACGGTCTTGAACTCTCTTTTTGTCTGTTACTTAGCCTCCTGGAGATGATACACAAGAGGGACGTTGTTAGGAATGGCACCTGGGGTCATGGACATTGTACGGCGGTGTTTGTTGGACATCACATTCTCCCGACACCTTCCTCACTTTGCCTTTATATCTTTTGTTCCTTTTTTTTTTCTTTTCTTTCTCATTTTTCTGTGGATTTCCTTTCTCCTGGTTCCCCATGCTCTAACCTGATGAAATTGATCTTATTAACGTCTTGTCTTTCCCCTTCCCCCATGATATCTGCCTAATGACCGATCCCATCCCTGTTGGTTTACACGAACCCAAACATGAATTGGTTTTTCCCACCTCCTGGCGTCTATCCTTGGCTCTACAGTTCAGTTTAGGTACACCGTTTGTTAAGTTTCGCTTCGCGATACAATAAAGAAGGAAATGACCAGCGATCGCTCCCCCAACTGGATTTCGGCCTGGCCTCGCCTCGCCTCGCCTCGGATGGAGACCACCGCCGCCCGTTAGGCCTTAACAGTTAACATTAATAATAAGTTAATAACCCCATGCGGGCATAATCCGGCCCACATCTCGAGCCGGGAGCCCCACGACAACAGCCACAGATGCCCACACGCCTCCCATCTCGACCTCCCATTCACATGGAAATAAACCAGCCCATTCCCAGACAATCTTAAGCGCAGATACAAAGGCCCCCCCCTCCTCAAAAAAAAAAATACCATTCCCGCAAGCATGCAAAAACAAAAAAAAAAAAAAAAACACTCCAAAATTCCATTTTCCGCTTACGCCCAGCTGTCAGAACAATCACAAAAAGGAAACCGGAACAAGCCGCTAGATACCTACGCTAGGCTAGCCCGACTGGCGGTTAGGCTTTGTTTCACTCTCACGCGTTCACAGTCTCCATAATAATCCATCCGTCCATCCATCCATCCATCCATCCCCACCCCACTCAAGCCCACTGTTAGCCGCCGCGGCTGAATTTATTCCCCGTGTGGTTTAGATCCGGTTGATCAGGGGGAAAGGCTATTTACCTACCTACCTACCTTACATACGGGGTCATTGGGGAGGAGCGAGGAGGGACTTATTAAGTATGTATCTAAGGAGTTATGGTGGCTTGCGAGTCATGTAGGGAGTATTATATTCCGTACTCCGTATTACTATTATTACAGGTAGATGATGGAAGGGGGTGGTGGGGTTGGTAGTAATCAACTAAGAATAGAATGTGCTGAGAGTATGCTCGGGTGACTTGTTAGGGATACCTAGGATGGAGGGGCTATACGGAATAGAGTTCCGTTTGGCATATAGGTATGGATTATGAGATTGTCACTAGGTAGCTTGCTCTAAGCTTCTGGACACGTGGGTGACATGAACGGTGCGCTTACGGTGTATGGACTAGACTTGAATTTTAGAGGCGCAGGCAGGTATTATATCTTTATGGTCGGATTTTTGCGTGGCCGGAGTGGAGGTGTCAGAATGCTACTTACTATCTGGAGAAGGAAATGGTTCTTGTCTGCTGGGCGTGCATAGGGTTCGTTTGGACGGGGGGATAGAGTGGAGGGGGGGGGGGTTGTGGTCGTCACCTATTGTTGAGATGAGGGAATCGTTTTGATGGCTTTGCTAGGTCCTGAAGGCGTTGTGGGGCATTTTCATGGGTATCATCGGGCATTTTTTGAATACATGGTTAAAGGACTTCTTGAAGGCCATTTCAAGCACTTGAAGGGCTCCATGGGTATATGGGAGCTTGTGAAGAGACAATCTTTATTGCAGTAGATGATTCTAGCTCATTGCAATGCCACCATGCTAACATCACATGACTATGCTACATGACAACTGACTTAAATTTGATAGTGTCAATCCCAAACAACACCAATCTCCCGATCTGCGATAGCAACTCGAAACTCGTCAATGTCGTCGCCCCGCTCTTTCATCACCCACTCTAGCGTATCGCCAAAGGTTTCTCCATTGTCTCGGAACCAGTCCCCCAAGGACCGGATATACATTTCCACCTGTTCTTTGAGAGATGCATGCTCTCGCAGCCAGAGCACCTGGCCTGGATCGAGCTTCAGCATGTCTTGCACAACATAATAGTGCGGGATCTCGTCGCCCCAGCCCTCAAACCCAGGGTCATGGAAGTAATCGTTGCGAAACCGCGATTTGTATTTAGCCGGTGACTCGGTAAAGTTGCTGGGGTGCGCTGTGTGGAAATACTGTTCAGCGATGTTGGAATCTTTTTCAAACAGACTGGGTGGACCAGCAGGACTACTGCTCGTAGGGTAATTCAGATGAATATTGAAAGTTAACTGATGGTTACTTTCGGGGTATCGCTTCCGGAACTTGCGTTGGATGGTTCCATTGCTGGGGCAAATGTGGTTCTGCACGATATCACTGATAATCAAACGCACGTCCTCAATCTCGGCCAGTTCCGCCGTAGACCAATTATGCAGCAGTTGCGCCCGTTCGGTAACGATGTGTGGAAGGGTGCGGCTAAGCCGACCATAGGTGTCTGTGTGGAAAGCCCGGTGGTACAGCCACAGACGATAGATTGCACGGCGGAGACGGAACCGCTCGTTATCATCCAGCGAGCGGCGGTTCTCGTAATCAAGCTTCCATTTTTTGACCGGGTATATGACTTCCCACTTCTGGGCCACATGCCCGATCTGCACGATCTGCTTAAGGAGGGAGTCGGAGATGGGTGCGGTTCGGAAAATGTGGGCGCGTTGGCTAGTATTCTGCGTGACGATCTGGATGATATCATCCAACGGACCGAGCTCGGACTCCGCAACATCAAGAAGAATCTGTAGCTTGTTGGATCGATGGAAGACAGTGTGGAGTCGCCGACAGGTCATTGCAAGGTTCATAACATCGGAGACAGATTCGCATGAACGGAATATGTGGAGCAGAAGCTCCGTGGCCAATTGATGGAATGGCATGGTTTAGTAGGTTAGATGATCTAAGCGCGTCAGTTATGACAGCGGTAAGCAGGTATAGCCCGCGACGCGCACTTATTACAGTATATTGAGGTCGAGTTGTATGAGAGGCCGAGTGTGGTAGAATTGTCGGTACTAAGCACGGAGATAGCGTCGCCGTTGCAGTGAGTCAACGGGGGCTGTCGTGATCACAAGTTGGACCTAGGTCGCAACCCCGCCCTTGGGGATAGCCAAAACACAGGGAATGCAAAGCAGGCTCCGGATCATCGTGGAAGAAGGTGCAAACGCACCCAGCAGCCACCTAGGGCTGGATTGCGAGAGGGGGGCCATGACGACTGACGGAAGGGTGCAGTTGCTGGGAGGAAATCCGGGGCAGCCAGAACGAGACCCGCCGCCAGATCACTTGACCTTCGCCCCATTGGCCCGGTGCCCCGATTGGGATGAACTCCAGAATAGCAGACGATATACCTACCCCTCAGGGATTCATTCGCATTAAATCACGCACGCCCTTGCTGCAGTGCTCACCACACCGTCAGAGAGCCTGTGATCCCCAAATAGAATGGTTTGATCTTCACAGCCAAAGCCAACGATACTATTCCGAATCCATTAGTCTTGGAGACCCTACGTGAGTCAGATCCATGGTCAGACAATCTTGAACCGTAGCATCAAAACTTTTATTATTATTTCACACCAGACGCCAGCAGGACCATGCATGTACCCCTCGCATCAATACATATACATCCCTTGAGGATATCAAAGTCTAATGGGGCGTAAAACAACAGAGAGAGAACGAACAAAACGGAAATCCATCACTTGAACAGTTGCCTTGTGTCGAGCGCATCCGGCTTTCTCTCGCCATCTCCCAGTCCCAGCGTCGACCGCTTGGCAAACCGGTCGGTCTGCACATCTCTGCGGTGGGCGTAGCGAGACGCCTTGCCCAAGCGGACCTCACGACGAACCTGGTTCGGGCTGACGTACTCCTTGTTCTCATAGATGACGGGACCGCCAAAGCTACCCTCCAAGATAACAATGGGCGTGAGGACGAAGCGGGGCCCGATCTCGACGAGAGACACCTCAGGCTGGCCGTCCTTGCCCTTGGGGGTGGGCTTGGCATCTTCACCATCCTCAGGCTTCTTCTTTCCGGGCTCGGTCTCGCGGATCTCGTAGATTCGGATCCAGATCTTGCCATCCACTCCGAAGATACCAATGATACGGTCAATAAACGGCTTCATACCCTTGACACCACGCTTAGGAACGCAGAAGACACCGCGCAGCATCTCTCTGATCAGCCCCCGGTATTCCTGGCCGGGCTGGCTCATGAGCGGGCCCTGCTCGTCGAAAGAGCGATCGAAAACCACAAGGCCACGACCACCCTTGAGGCAGTTACCGCTGAAACCTGCATTCAGTTCGGCCATGGTGTGCAAGTTGGCGACGTGGAACTTGATCGTCGGTCCGTTGGGGGGGCGAGACAGCCAGAGGTACAGATCTTGACCCTGCTTCTTAGCCTCGAGGAAGAAGATCACGTTGCAGGAGTGGAGGTCGGCGAGGGAGTTAAGGAGCAGGTTGTATCCAGCGGTCTTCTTCTTCGTGTCGAGCTTGGTTTCCTTATGGGTGTGGGGAAGCAGAGACGCAAGGTCGGCGAGCAGGTGACGATGGCTAGAACAAACATGAAAACATTAGCAATTTATTGATTCTGTGATTGAAAGCCACAGGCGCATCCAACATACCGGTATGTGACACCCCGAGAGGTCAGCATAAGCACACGGGTCTTGGGCATGAAGCCTGCAGCGAGCTGCTTCTTGGCCGATTCGGTCGTAGTTTCTTCATCTTCCTCGCTGTCGGTAGTGTCGTTGGCATCGGAGAGAAGTTCGTCCATTTCAATATCCTCCTCGTCAAACTCTTGCTCCTTGGCGAGCTGGCGAGCTGCCTTCTTAGAAACGGTCTTGTAAACGGATGCCATGGTGAATGGGGTTGCAGCAAAATTGGAGATTCCGACGCTGTTGATCGCCCGCAAATTTAGAAAATGCTGCGGGCAGAATAATTTTTGGCTGCGACCGCCTTCCTGTCTAAAGATCACGTGATTCGTCTCTATGCGATAACAATCTAATCTCCTAGCACACAATATAACAACAGCTATATATTGCTTCAGTGTAGGTTATTAAGTCATCAAAATGCATTGCTAGATATAGTGCATCTTATTATTTAAGGCCGAGGTTCAATTGTTGCTGTTAAGTCATATAAAATTCTAGAAATATAGTACTATGCAACTACTACTGAGTACTACTGCCGAGTATATATTCTGCGCCTGGTTATTACTAGTATGGAGCATTCCATTATACACTTTTCCGGGCTTTCACATGTACCCTCATGAAAAGATTGAAATTGGTGGTACGTTCATCAAAATTTGATTCTATGGAAATGACTCCAAGGCTCTTGCAAGTCCCGAAAAACCCTCCTGTGAGACCTTCATACCCGCAAGCCGATTTGCAAATCCCAATTTCTGTGACAGGTCCCAATCGTCCCTCCGACAGAGTAGTGCATATAGCATCCCGGATATGAATGTGTCACCTGCACCAATCGGGCTAGTTTCTTGTTAGAGACGTCGACTGACTGTGAGGATGAATTGGAGGTAAGGCAATAATGATTAAGAAGAGATTGAACGTGAGGTGGAAGGGCATGGCTTACTCGACAACTTGGAAATCCGCTGCAGAATATGCGGGGTGATAAATCAGATTCTGAGTTTTTGTATCGAAAGCTACGGCACCACTTTGACCCCAGGTGCAGCAGAGCAGCGACCTAGTATGAATAATTAGCATTCGCAAACTAGAAAAAAGCACATCTTCAAAGGCGTACGCTTTTCGTGTTATAGTGGATTGTTTCTCGACACATTCTTCGGCAGTTTGATATCCATTCCCCTATACGTGTCAGTGGTGTCGGAATGTACGCAATACGGTCGCATAATTTAGGAAAAATTCATACCTGAGCCCAGCTCTTAGAGTAGAACACTACATCAGCTTCCTCTGCTAGCTCCTGCAGCCCCTCCCGGCCTGGCTTCTCTACTTCGACACTGATCTTTGCTAACGGATACTGCTGACGAAGATAGTGCATACAAGACAGGGTTACGGCGGGTATCCGGCCCTGAGAACGGAGATCATTAGCTCTCAGGACGGCAACCTAACTAGAGAGTTCAACGACAAACCTCGAAATGGAACCAGGAAGCCTTGTCTAGGCGATCTGCAATTCGACTAAACTCTTCCACCGTCATCTCTGGGAGTTCGTTGTAGTTGACTATAGTCCTACTGCCAGACGCCTCGCTTTTGATTATGTAACTCGAGGCCGGTTCCTCGAATGCATCGCGATAGATGCAATGGGACAAACTGACATGAGGTTTGAATGCCAACTGGATCTGCTGGGAGGCAGTAGAAGACTCTGCAGGTAAAATAGTAACAAGATCCAGAGCGACACCGGCGGTTGATGGGTCATGTTTTATCAACTGCTGGAGAACTTCTAGGGTGTTTGGGCAGTTGCCTCCTCGTCGACGAGAGATTTTGGAAGCACGTAACTTATCATCTTCACCAGGGTAGTGGGGAGTTCTGATATGAAAGATGAGATACTGGACGGATGGGAAACTAAGATCGGAGGACGCCAACCAACGTTAGGATTGTATCAACATAGCATGCGCCTATCGCCACCAAGGACATCTTTTACACGGTAGAGCAGGTCGCCCAATGGATTCTGCAAGAATGGATATGCTGAACTTGGTACAGACTGTTGTCGGCAGCCTTGTATGACGAGAGGGGCAATGTGGTGGTGGGATTAGTCAGGACCCACCGTCGACATCATCGTTGAGATCTGAGATCAAGCAATCTTGAACATCTACAACCACTTAACCTTCTAGGAAGGTAGGTCCTGTTGCGAAGCGTCTTGATAAGCATCATTAATGCATTTTCAGAGGGAGGTGCTACAGCCACACTTTCTGCCGACTCCACCTGCTTGATTAAGCAGCCTCTTCTATAGATTTTTACTAGATCATTTTCAGAAATTCTTAGAGAAGCTTTTAAGATACCTCGTAAAGTAGGTCAGGCTATGCTATGAGTACTCAAAGGAACCAATCAGAAGCCCCAATTTGTGCATCAATCAGGTACTACTAGTTTACGCGATCAAGATCTGCTACATTATATCTTCCGTTGATTATTTTCGCTAGCAACGTCAAGACAGGCTAATAAAATGCTAAACCAAAACAAAACAGAGAGAATTCATCGAAACCCCAAAGCGAAGAAGACTTTTAGTTGAAAAGCGACAACAAAAGCCACTGGACAGTAGATAGCCTAGCGTCTGCGGGAAGATTCGCCGCTATTAACGGGTGATACCGTTCCCTCGACTGTTCTAAACCTGAATCGCTGTGGTTTCGAGCCCCTGGAACTTTGATCGCTCCGCGGCGTAAGTTGTCCCACGGGCCCCTGATGAGCAGTACTCTTCTCATTTGATCGTCGGCCAGGCCTGCGAGTCTTCGGGGCTGAATGTGATCGTTGAGAACCGGTGCGCGACGCATGTTGTCGGTGGTATGGCGCAGCGCTTTGTCGCCGGTCATATCTTGACTGACTTCTGTTGGGTGGTCGGGAGGGGGTCACAGGTTCAATATAATTGTTCCGATGACAGGTAACATGAGGGGTCGGACTCAGGGTCAGAGAAGATCCGGTCGAGGGAGAGTAGCTCTCGTTGGACCTCCGGGTTGAGTTTGGAGAAGGGAAGTAATCTTCTCTAGGCTCACTATCACTCATGTTGGCATCTAGCATATTGTGATCTTCCGTTTCGGTCTCCGGCTCAAGATTTAAAGAAGTTCTTGTTGGATTATGGCGTTTACGGTCTCAGTTGATTACTTCACAGATACCGTTGACCTGCCACCAACGCTTTCTATTTACCACCCAGAGGGCTAGAATCAGTGTCTGCAAGATGGTGCGTGGTGGGAAGTTCAATGGAATCCTTACCTCAGGGTCTCAGCTGAGTAGTATTTCTCTCCAAGATGTTGCTGCAGCTGTTTGAAGAGGCCGCGTGGGAATCCTGTTGGACTCAATACCTTGACTATACTATGAAGCATGATAGAGTCTTCTATAGGATCCCAGTTGAACGGAGGACGCTTCGGCACGGTGGGGGTGGCCGGCGACGGCAGGGGCTTGATGTCTCGTGATGAACGACTTTTGGGCATGGTGTGAAGCGGTTCTGATGACAGAAGGAATATTCGGAAATGATAGAGAAGTCTGGTTGAAAGACAGAGTCAGCTAGGAAACGAGGCTTTCTTATACAGCTGAGCAGGGAGCGAAGCTTGCCACGAGACGCGTGGAGACGCGCGCGCCGGTAGACGCCTGTAGAAAGTAGCTCGACATTGTTAGTGGATCTGTAGACAAATTTTCAGCATTATGAGGGGCTGGCAAGGAAAGCGCGTTGGTTCTGAAGGACTGTGTAGTGTTGTGCGTCTGATGTCGAGCTTGACGCGCGGATGGGCAGATTCTACGGAGAAATCGAGCAAAGGCTGTAGTTGATATATCCAATGCACAGTGCTTTCTCCGATGGAACCAGACTGCCCTGATCGACGACATGTTTTCTGGAATTGGAGAGGAGTGGGGTGCCGAAGTGGGAGCTGAAACCAGGCCATGTGATGTGTCATGGTGGCCTGCAGGCATGCATCGGGCCGGGACTCTGCACTACTACTAGTATGCTTAGCTGTATCCTGGGATGTTGGGTGTGACAAAAGTACGGGAGACACCCTCAATGATGGGGGAATGCTTCATGTGAATAACATGTTTTCATCCCAGGAGGAAGTTGCCATGCAGGAAGTCGGACTTGGCCGAGGAGAGTCAGCGGTTTTCTAATTTCTATATAGCAATCCTTTCCTCCCCTCTACCCCCCCACCCTCGCCCAAATTTCATTCAGTACTGTCCGAAAAAAATATCCAAGGTAAGTACGAGAGATTACACGTACCAGGTCGAATATGCAGGTGACTCTTAGACCGGATTACTCCCTCCAGTTGCAACAAATCAGGGCTCCTGATCGCCATGTGACCCTGCCATGCCCATTTGGCTTTGGAAGAGGTTGAGATTGTAGGAGAGGGTCCCTGGCGTTTGCTCCCTGGAAATCTCTTCGCACATATGATCTTCTGACGAGGAATCTTCCGTTTGATTACCGGAGAATTCAGGCGGTAACTGCTGCCCTCGAGGCCGCAGCCGCGACTCGAGCTGTTCCGTGACGTTGCTCAATGTATGGCCCTCGACAGGCCTCCGTGAACAGACGATTAACAGCCAAGGTAGTTGCCCACAATTACCTGTAAAGTGCCTTTTCTTACCAATCTGAAGCTATGCCGTTTTCGCCAGTCGGGACGTTATAAAAGCCCCCCATCTGCCGTGCTTCGCTGCATCTTCCTCCATCAATCTCAACCCTCACCCAGCAGTGAGCATTCCTTCATCTCAAACCATCCGCTGGTCTCCTAAATTTTTTTTGACCATGTATGCACCCAGTAATTCTGTTTACAGCATGTATAGCACCCCCGACTTGTCGGCCTTGCACATGACTTCTCCGACTGCCTCTCCTTTGGCTCAGACCCCCCCGACCACCCCCCGACGTAGCAGGGCCATGCCTATCGATGGTCCGACAGTCAAGTTTTTGTATACAATCATCAAACAGTTGGACCTCAAATCGGTTCGAAAACCTATTTCCAGCAGCTGAAGATAGAAGCTGACATCGAGTAGATTGACTGGGCTCTAGTTGCGACCGATTTGGGAATCTCCAATGGCCACGCCGCTCGGATGCGATATTCGCGGTTTCGACAGCAGATGGAGGGCATATTGCCTACTCCCCGACCGTCCCGTGCCAAAAAGGTCCCCAAGAGGGCGACCAAGGCAAGTCCGGCTAAGGCAGGAGTGAAGAGGGAATCTGCCAGTCCCCAGCCTGACAGTCCGCTCCCTCGGTCGCCGACCAAGCAAGAGCCCGGCTACCCTCCCTATGGCTCGACCTCTCACATCAAAACTGAGGCTCATACCCAGACGACACCCAGCCTGGGAAATATTCCTCTCGCCGCGCCTTCAGTCACAGAGTCGACTTCTCATATCAGCATGATGCCCACCGTGGGTAATATTACTATTGCTGCACCCCCAGCTAGGGATGGGATGCCCTACTACCCGGCGAGCTTCTCTCCGGGAGAACCGGCCTTATACTCGCCGCTGAATATGGTGACTGGGGTTCTCGGTGAGTCATACGACCCCAGGCTCCTGCACCACACTCTGAATTGGGAGCCCTACAAGTCAGAGCCTGTGACAGAAGTCAGTACTATCAACAAGGTGGTCAAGGAAGAACATCAGCAGGAAGTGAAGGCGGAATCACAGGAGGAGGTGAGGGAGGCAGTGGAGGGGGCAATAGAGGAGGCAGTGCCGGAGGGAGCTCAGCAGAAATTGGAGGCAGTTATCATCGACGACTAAGAGATCATGTCTTGCAGTCCGGGGTAGGAGGAAGGAATTGATGTGAAGATCTTCATAGGATTTGGCCCAAATTGCTTGCACATTCTGTTAAAACTTGGATTGCTTTGGTTGCGTCTGCGTCTGCTTCAATTAAATTGCCATATAAACAAATCTGTGTGAACAGTTTGAATAGCGAGTAATTCCATGAGGTTATTCCTTCTGGCTTCTTGTGTTCCCCCCAACACTGACTTCATTTCACTGTCACTCCACCACACCCACAGGCCTTCCAGCTACATTGCCATACCTGAGCAGAAGTGCCCATCTACACAATCTAGTATGTAAAGAGACTGCCCTGAGAACACCTCCACATCTGGACGTCCCTCTTGCTCACTTTTCCATCTGCTTCTTTCTCTCATCCTCTGCACATCTCTCTCACATCCTTTCTGCTTCTCTCCAGTCAGTCATTCTACCACCACTTACCTTCCATAACTGACTTGTCAAACGCACTACCTTTCCTTTCCTTTCCTGTCGGTCGACTGACATTCCTAGACCTCAACATGGCTACTCCAACTAAAGCAACGGTCGCCAAATCCAACTCGGCTGTGGAAATCCCACAGGCTGATGCTCAGTTCTTCCTAGCATGTCTTCAAAACCTCGGGGACGATAAGCAGGTACTGCACTACAACAGCCCGATAGAAACCTTTTTTATCCTATACTTATCTCGTCATAGATCGACCTGACTAACGTGGCTGACGCGCTTGGCTATACCAACGTTGCGTCGGTTGGCAACCGTTTCCGCGCTCTTCGAAAGCGTTACGCTATGAATAATCTGGATGCAAAATTTGGATCGGGTGTTCTCAAGAGTGCTAGTACAATAGCCGACGCTCCCAAACAGGCTGAAGGTAAAGATACCGAGGCCGCCGAAGGCGTTGATGCGCAGGAACAGTCTGAACCTGAGTTGCCTACCCCCATCAAGCCCAAGGCGAAGAAGGCTACGCCTCGTAAGGGGGCGAAGACCACTTCGAAGCCCGTTCCTGCCACTGTTTCGCCGGCCAAGGGCCGCAAACGCGGTGCCAAATCGACTACTAAGGCTCCCTCCGAGGCTCATGTTAAGGAGGAGGATGATGCTGATGTCTCCTTGGAAGACAATGGCAATACCTCGAGCAGCGGCATGAATATTGCTGCAGTGTGAGCCTTTCGACTCGTAAGTCGTCATCTGCTTGGACTACTATACACGTAGCTAACGCAGCCTTATCCCAGATGCTCATCTTTACACTTTCTTATCGCTTGCTTTACTCGACATGCATCGTTCATTCTCAGCGCAAGGGCATGATCCGAGCCGGAACCATCTAGGATTTCAACTTCCACGTTTCTATGTTATTTACCCCACATGAAGGGCTTTCTTCGTTACCATCATTGGGTAACTCTGTTCCATAGTGTCTACTGCTGCCTGCTTAGCAGATTCTGAACAGCCGGATTGGTCGGGACGGACTTTGTAGCTAGTCTAGCGCACTGGATGATTTGCTTAATGAAATTACGATAGCCCACTGCTATCTTCCCTTCATCATCGTCGCAGCTGCACAGTAAACGACCACGCCTTCTTCACCTGCCCTGAATTCCTCCCTCCAAGTAAAAGCCACCCTCCAGTGATTCAATCACCCACATCCACCAGCAAAATCCCATTCACCAGACTAGTCAGCACCGGTCTTCACCAGCAACCTAACACGCCACAGACCTCAGCATCCATCTCTTTGTGTTACTCCCCTCTCCCTGCATCTCTTAAACTCTTCTCATATCCATCTTGATCTCGCCCCCCTGCTCTCCTCACAACCCAGCCATCTTTACCTCTCCATCCACAGACCCGTACACACCAACCCCCCCCCCTCCTCTCTCTCTCTTCACCCTCTCCCAACAAACACCCACCCATCTCTGCAAACAACACGTTCCCCACACATCGAAAACACCATGGCCACTAAATCCTCCCCTGGAAAACCCACCCGCATCACCCCAGAAGAACAAATCCAGTTTCTTCTCAGCTGCATCCGCTACTCCAACAGCGGAAAGGTATTCCATTCCCTTCCCCCCAATCCACCTCCCTTATCAAACCATCTTTATAAAAACAAATGAATACTTACATCCACACGCAGATCGACTTCTCCGCCGTCGCCCAAGAATGCAACATCGTGAGCAAGGCAGCTGCGTACGTACCCAAATTCCCCATCCACATCACAATCGCAATTGATATCTCCACTCGCAACCTGATAAATCAGTCCGAATCGATTCTATTCTAACCAACATTAATCCACACATATAGAGCAAAGCGCTATGAAAGACTACTTAAAGCCAATAATATCAATCCTTCGGGTGGCTCCCTCACCAACAATGCCAGCGTTACCGATGTTGATGGGTCATCGACTAAAGGCAAGAAGCGCAAGGCAATGACCACTGCCACGAACATGCGGGGTAAGGGCACAGTTAACAAAGAAGAACCGGGAATGAAGAAGAAGAGGATGGTCGTGGAGAGGGCAGAAAGCTTGGTGGAGAAGAAATCTGGGAGGATTAAGAAGGAAGAGTCTGAGGAGGAGGATGTGATGGTGGATGAGACGGAGAGTGATGGGGGTTATAGACTGGAGGGCACTGAGGATGAGGAGGGGGAGGTGGGCGTTAAGGAGGAGGTTGTGGATGGGGAGGATGAGGATGGGGAAGACAGTGAGGATGAGAAGGAGGTGGAGGAGGAGGAAGAGGGAGAAGAAGATGCTTAAAGTTGTTGATTTGGGTGGTGCTGCGTGGCGTGGTTTGGTGCAGTGGTTTATGGGTTGGGTTGGTTTTTATGGGGTACAGATGGGAGCTACAAGAGAAATAGTGGTTTTACTTGCTGGGTTTCTTACTGGGTTGTTTATCCAAAAATATGGGATAGTTATGGGTTGGTGACATGGTATTTACTGCGATAGGATGAACATATCGGGAATTAAAATCAGGACAGGAATTGGGATCGACACAGCGCTCTATACTACCTAGCAGGCTTTGAAGCAGATCGAACAAGGTCGCTCAAGGGGTATCTGTAAAGAAGACCGAACCGAAACCAACAACCAAACAACCAGCGAGGCCGCCATCAGGCCGCCATAATCGCAAGCGCGACGAACATCAAACCGGGAAGACTCGACAATTTACAGAGAATATAGGGTATCACAACAAGATTGGGGGTGGGTAAGCATTCTAGATATCTGCCATCACAGACTCGAGAATCTTGCGTTTATACTGCGACAACATCCGCTCCTTTTGCTGCATCTGGCCCCGGAGCTTCATGTACCGTTGCTTCCACATCGTTTCGTTGTTGGAGCTTTCCGCCCCATCCACTTCGAATTCAGCATCCGTTTGACTGTCCACTTCGGCAACGCTGGTATCGGGCTCCTCCGTGGCTCCAGGCGTGATATCTGGCTTGAGGTTGTCTGGGATGCTGATGCTGAGATCACCGTACGTGACCTTGGTTGAAAACCGAAGCCCGTGTTTGTATTCATGCGAGATGGTGTACACAAAATTGGGGCTCCCGTCCGTGCTGGGCGTGCCCGAGGTTACAACAGGCCCAGATTCAACATTCACCGTCATGGCACTGTCGGTCACCCCCGGATACCCGAATTGCTGTCCAAGACCCAGATGCAAGGCGGACATGAGAGCCGCCAATCCGGCCGGGAGCTTAGCATATGTCGTGGTCAGGCTGGACACGACAGATGCTGACAGAGCCCGAGCCTCGTCCGCGCTGAGGGGAGTTGGCCGACCGGTGGTTTTTCCGCGAAGGAGCTCATTGGACAGCACGCGCACGACCTCATCGGATGAGATGTCCGCATGAGGAACGCTGTTACGGTTCGCATAAGAGGACGGGTTGGTGACACCGGCATTGCTGATAAAGTCATTCAGAGGAGCCAAAGTACCGTTCCGTTGGCCTCCCTCCATCTTCATCAAAGAGCCGGAGGCGCTGTTGACCCCATTAACCATCAGTGTGGGAGGCGTTGCAAGACGGACAGGCGTGCCCGTGGGCGGCGGACCTTGCAGTTGCAGCTTATGTGGCTTGGAGGGAAAGGAAAAGGGGGTGGGAGAATGCTGAAAGGGGGAGTTGCTAAACCGATTGGAAGGGTCCTGTTCAAGGATCATAGCAGGGGAGGTCCGAAGCCCAGGGCCCGGCAGGTGAGATGAGTCGGTCCGGATGGGATTGACAGGGAATGAGGAGAAAGGGCCCGAGACGGTCCCTCGATTGGGTGGCCGGCCTCGGGTCTTTCCATTACTCCCGTTGTTGCTAGGCCAGGCCGAGGAGACGGCAGGACCGTGGCGTCGCTTAGGCCGCGTCTTTTCCCCCGAGGACAGCGAAATGGTCGAACGTGGATCTGCAGGCTGGATGAAGACTTCCGACGGGTGCTGGCTCCGGGGGGCGATGGTGGAATAGCCAGCCGGGGATGCATCTCGCTCGATCGGCCGCCACCGCAGATCGGGATTGGGCTGTGTGGACGGGGGTTCCGAGCCCCCGTCTGGCGGGAACGAAGGCGTGCTGCCCATCCATGGATCACTCGACTCCATCTCGTCGGGAAAGGTGCTGAACGGAAGAGCGCTGGGGGGGAACGGTGCGGGAGGGCCTGGAAATGGGTCGGGCTGCAGAACGCCCACCGAGGGATCGAGATGTGGCCGTTTGACCAGTGCCAGTCTGTCACTGTCCTCCTCGGCCCGCTTCCTTCCTCGCTTCGGTCTCCACTGAGGGACCAGAGCCCGGAGAGCAAGGTCTTCTTCAAGGGGGACTCCATCTCGGCTATCGCTAATCACGTGGGAGGGTGGGAGACGAGTATAATAGGGATGGGGATGGCCGAGGCAGTATTCGAAGAAGGCATCCACATGCATTGCGCGCATCCAGCGCTAACGGTATGTCAGCTTTCTCGTCAGACCGGAGGCTCAACAGAATGGCACTGGTAACAAACCTTGAGCCGAACGGCATATTGCTGGACCTTCTGCGTACTCTGTTTCTTCTCCATCGAAGGTGGCTCGACCCCCAATTCAATCGCCAGCTGTATCCACGTCTTAAGCTCCTTACTGTCAAGCCTGCGAATGAGCTCCCACAAGACATAGATACTAAAGCTTTTGCCATCGCTTCGAGGCGGGCACCGAAAGTTCTTGCGAAGCTCCGACGTGTCCACCGACAGAGGGACATTCGGATTACAGTAGAAGATGAACATGATATAGGCATCGTCGATGGTGCCGTCGGTGAGGTCGCGCAACGGCAGAGATCGAGTTTCCGTTGGATCCATTGACTCGCGTGGTGGCCGCGGCCGGATAGAGTCGTACACTGGAGGAGAGATTGAGGGCCCAGAGCACGCCACCGGCGGGGGAGGCACCACCGGGGGTGGCCCGGTTGGCGATGCCTGTAGACTGCGCGGGGTAGCTTTGCGAGGCAGAGGGGGGGATTTGGAGGGGGCTATGCGACTGCGAGCACTGCCTAGGGACGAAGCGCTATGTAAACCAGGCTCCAGCGTCGGAGGATACCTTGCGTACTGCTGGATGACCATCGTGGGCGGAGGCCCTAATTCAGTCCGGTCCGGCGGGACAGGCTGGTTCATCACGTTGGAAAAGGAAGGGTCCATGTTGGGAAGAACAACAGCCAAACAGTTTTAATTATAAAGTGACCACCGATGGGGAGGAAGGGGGGAAGGGAAGGAGGGGGTGGGTTCTATATAGAAACAGAGAAACGAGTTGTAATAAGAATAAGTATGGTATCGGGGTAGGTGGAGTAGCATAGGGAGGTAGGTTGGCAGGTAGTATAGATTGAGATAGGGCCGATCAATAGTTATTCCAGCACGCGCCGAAGTCGAGGACCCTATCAGATCGCAAAGAGCACGGGTAAATTAGGGACCAGCCCAATAAGAAGTGGTGCGCATGGGAAATGAAAAGGCTCAAGTAAGAGTGAGTAGGAATGAGATGGAGGGCGGGATCTCCAAACAATCAAAGAAGACACCGACTCGGGATTGGAAGCGTCAATCCACGACGGCGACCGCGATGGTTCGAAGGGCAGACCATTGTCGCAGGCGCCAAATGGAAGGGGGAGAAAAAGAGGAGAGGGTGGCTGGAAGACGGCGGCGCTTTAAAGAAGGCCGGTGATAGATTGGGACGAGCTGACTGTTTCTATTTCGGGCCTCGACTCGATGCCTGTCCCGGCCTAGCGTCGCGGCCTCAGGGCGGGGGACGTTGATGCCTGGCCTTGTCACGCCGTCACCTCGTCACGCTGCTCTCCTCTCTCCCGTCACATGCACCCTGACTAGACCCAAGGGGGACTAGTCCCGCTGAGTCAGCTCCCGTCGCCCTTTCCGCTCAAGACCCCCTTATCGATAACCTCCCGCCGTCCCCCAACTGGGAAGCCTCGATCGGATCGATGGGAAAAGAAAGAGTGACGACGAGGCCGACATCATACCTCGCTTTTCCTTCGGATCTCTCCCATCCTCCCTCCTCCTCCTCTTCCTTCGCTTTCTCCTTTCTGACCCCTCTCGGCATCATCGCCCTAGGTGAAATGCGATCGACTCCCATACCAGTTGCCTGCCTCACACCACCTGGAGCTTAGCAGCTCATGTGCCATCTACTACCTCTCTCCCCGTGGTCTCTCACAACACCAAGTCGGCAAGCGATCCAGTCGTCCCGCCATGGCTCCCTCGCAACGGTCCTC
The DNA here is from genome assembly GCA_001990825.1 of Aspergillus carbonarius ITEM 5010. Lineage (NCBI taxonomy): Eukaryota > Fungi > Ascomycota > Eurotiomycetes > Eurotiales > Aspergillaceae > Aspergillus > Aspergillus carbonarius. Next base: position 815,868 of record KV907499.1, read on the forward strand.
CCGTCAGCAATCATCCAGGCTGTCTCGGCCCATCCGCTCGAGTCGCACGCACATCCAATCCTACCACGAAGACAGCAGCAGCTCGGAAGGACGCCTGGATGAGGACACCCAGTCTGACGAGGAGCGATCGAGGCGCCTGTCGCTCTCGTTGCGTCCCCGCAATTCAGGCCGCATGCCCACATCGTACCGTGAGGACTCTACTGACGATGATTTTGATCCTACCAATGATGATCTGGAGGCTGTAGTCCCCGCCGAAACCCCTAGCCACTTTACTTACCCGTTTCCTGAGGCGAACAGTCGCACCGCGCCATCGCGAGCCCCGCGTAATCGAACCGTGAAAACACGATCACAGACAAAGAAATCGGAAAAGCGCATAGGTCGAAAGCGTATGGAGCTAGGCCGACCGCTCAACAAACGTAGAAAGGTGGAGGAGGATAATGCACCCTTTGCTGGCTCTGGTGTTATTCCGCCGTGGCAAACCCTGCCTTACCACATACTCCTCGACATATTCATTCGAGCTTCGAGTCCATTGATTGATGAGAAGACTGCAAGCAGACATAGCTCCGTCCAGTGGCTTGTGAATGTGGCTTTTCTGTGCCGTGCTTTTTACGAGCCTGCATTGACGGCCCTTTATCATTGTCCTCCCTTGATACCAGCTGCCAAGTCTCATGGTTTGCTACAATTATTGGCCAAGCCCCAGGACTCTGTCTCCACTAACTATATGAGCAAGATCAAGGAATTGCATGTCGATGTGGAGAATCTTCTGTTCTACAAAAGCGGACCGACTTTGGGGTACTTTGAATTGTCAAGGCTGATTGAACGAACTCCTCAGGTGAAAACGCTGCGTCTCTACCACAAAGATGACTACATCATGGGCGTGCCTCCCTGGTTAAAGCCACGCTCAAAATGGGTGTATCCAGATTCCCTCTTCTCTTCACTTGAGTCTAATTCAATACACCTTCGCTGTTGGCAGTGGAATAGTCGCTTCATGGAGACCAGGAAGCTTCTGCCTCTGATGTTAGAAAAGCACCTGCAGCCTGCGTTTCGTGGGCTTAATGAGCTCCAACTGTTCCATATAACGTCGGAAGATGCGGAGGCTGACAGCTTGGCGGATTGTTCTGACGAAAACGAAGTCGTTCTTGCGACAGCTCTTCAGGAGCTCCCAGACCTACACCGCTTGGAGTTTGTGGAATGCTCAATCGTCAACGAGTACCTCTTACCGAATTTACCCACGCGACTCACTTCACTTACTCTCAACAACTGTGATGAGGTGACTACGGGGAATCTGAGCTCGTTTCTCTCTTCGCACGGCCATTATCTCAGGGCTTTGGATCTGAGCCATAACCGTCACCTGAGCTTGTCTTTCATCGTCAGCCTGGCAAAGTCATGCCAAAACCTTGAAAGGTTCAGGATGGATATATCTATGCACGACGGTTCTAGCTATCATGATGTCGAGCCTCACTTCCAGGATCTTCTTGACCCATCAGCAGGTGTCCCAACTTGGCCATCAACGCTGCAAGAAATTGAATTGATCCAGTTGCGCAAATGGGACGATACTACGGCGGAAGTTTTCTTTGGGTCCCTTATCGATGCGGCCCCCGATTTACGGAACTTGCGGCGACTTGTTATCAGTGCGATACTGAAAATCGGATGGCGTGATCGTGCGACCTTCCGAGGGAAATGGATTGAAAAGTTGAATAAAACCTTTCTGCGACGAAGCAGCCCCCCGAACCCCAATCTCCGCTCCATTCCGCGCACCTTGTCGCAACCCGATGTATCCCACCAGGTTCAAAATGCACTTTCAGACGAGAATCATACACATTCCGATGCTCAACACAGCGGACTGTCGACACCATCCAAACGGAAGAGCGCACGCCTTGCCCAAAGGAAATTCTCTGAGATAGAGGATGAAGAAGCGACGAAGGCAGTGAAGCGAGGATATCAGGAGGCTAGCGATACACTGTCGGGTGCGATGCAAGGCATGTGTGATGTTGTAATGGTCCGGATTGACAACCAGCGTCCGTCAGAGAACCAGTTCCATGAGGAAGACTTTCTTGATGATGAGCTAAGTGGCGATGAAGATTGGAATGGGGCTGATGGAAGTCATGCATGATAGTCTCATGGCATGTTTGCTCACCTATCACTATATTCTACCTCTTTTACTTCACTGGCCCACTGGCTCGCGATGTTGTTCTATTATGGTTGCTACCTTGATTTTACATGATACACTCCGGGTAGATTGGAGTATTTGCGTCAGGATGTTCGGGATTGCCAGGGTATGGGGAGTTATCTGTATTGGGAAGAGTGGGCTTGCCGCGGTAGCTATTAGCTCAGTCCAGACTGGACCCTTAATCATGTTCTATTTCACACGGGGAATTGAAGCATCTTAGACAACGAAACCGCCCGAAAGTTTTACACGTGGTATGGGTACGACTCTACCGTGATAATGCTACTTGTCAAACATGAGCAAGGAAAAAGCTTATTAATGACATTGCTAAGTTATATCCGAAAGTCAATCTGCTCGACTCCGTCCAGGCATCCTGTTTATACGGCTCTCAGGATGGTGTCGTCATCGATGCGCGCTCAGAAGATCTAAGACATTTAGAGGAGACTCTCCTCCTGGTACTCCAGGACACCGTTGCGGTTGGTGATGTGTTCAGCCAGGTTGACATCGGCTTCGCAAAGCTCGCCATCGACGTTTCTGAGAAGGGCTCTCAGGACGGGGACATTGTCGACTCCCTCGATAGCGAAGCGGATCTCCTCTGCGGTCTCGGCGAAGTTCTCACCGCCCCATTGGAAACGGCCTGTTGCGTAAGGTTAGCTTGACTATCTGAGTTGCACCTTGGAGCACTGCAACATACCGTTGTCGTTTCCGATGCAACGGTTGAGATCGTATGCAGATTCGTCCCAGCGGCCGTCCTCCTGTTCGACGACGGCAAACAGAGTCCAGCCTTCGACGCGGATCTCCTGGGCGGTGCGGTAGAAGCTCATTTTGAGAGATATGTAGGAAGAGGAGTTGGTTTATGGAGAATAGAGATGTGCTGTGCTTGAGGTTTTGGGTTGTGAGTTGATGGAGGAGGAGAAGCGAGTTGAGGACAGAAAGGAGGGGGACTTTATACCCCGCCGTCCATCAGTGGAGCCCCTCCCCCTTCCCCAAGATGCTCACTTGGCCTCAGATCATTTGCCACCGTCGTGTGGATTGATTGATAGTCCCTGGCGGCTATTTTGGGGGGACCCCTGGATAGGAGAATGGGTACAATGCAACCAGCGCTGGAGCACGTTGAGCGAAGCCGGGAGCGATGATTCGACCGCTCATATCGCAGACTCCCCTTCTTCGCCCCAGGCAACCGCCATAATCCCACTATTGTGGCTGATTACTCCATTGAAGCGTCAATTATTGTTTCATGGTGGTCTCGGGGGCCAGCCTTCCCCCACTCCGCGCACTCTGATCTTCTTGGCAGCCAGGTCACCGGTGGAGCCTTTCAGGGTCCCCATCCTTCCTCTCCGCCACAAGTACACAGCCTCGACTTTGAATCGTCAGTTTCAATTTGGCCCTAGGCAGCAGTCTTGGCGGTTGGCACAATCCCTGGGGCATGGTATGGTTGCTGTACGTCCGAACGAATAGCGACATGCGTGTCATCCATGAGCATCGCCGTGCCGTTGGGGCTGGATCCGGCTAGGCGCAGATGTGCTGTTGGGCTGACCCTTGGCTGGGCGCAAAGGACCCACGAGACGCGCCCTTGGCAGTAGGCAATTGGCAGTGTGGCACAAAAGCCGAGACAATCATGTCATACAGTAAGGCTGATTGACTGGCGCTGAGGAGCTGGGTTGATTCTAGGCTGGAACCTCGCGGAATCGCCAACTTGGAGGGCTCCGATTGGATTCCGTCGCGGCCCCTGACAGGGCTGAGTGCCTCAGGCAGCGATAGCGGGGGAGGGGCTTGGGAGTTGGGACACATTGCAAGGGCCGGTAGTACATCAAGTCATGACGTGGCTTTTAGAGCTCAGTCCACGATCAGAGGAGACTGGTTTCTAGCCATGGGGGCTGTTGACATTACGAAGCCTCCTCTTGACGTGGTGTTAATGGGGGCGGAATGGCTGGAGGGAGGGGGGGTCGCGGGCGGAAAGTTGCCAGGGAAAGACCACATTCATATCATTACTGGAAATGTTTACTTTACCTGGTGTATAACCGTCCTTTGTGGTGGTTAATGGTTGTGCTTCAGCAAGATCATTTATCATGTCGCATTTTACACCGAGAACTAACAACTAACATGCCTGGGCAGAATTAGATCATCGTTGTTTGCGACGCCCGACAATCTGTCCCGATTAGCTCTCATCCGGTCGCTCCGTCCACGAAAACCGCAATATCAAGACAACAAATCTCCTCGAACAGCCGGAAAAGTCCCGGTTTACCGGCACTGATATGAACTATTACCAATGTCCTTTGCATGGCTTGGTCTTGCTACAATCTGTTGGGGGTAAACTCACCTTCGGACAAGAAGGAGACCATTAAAACCGAAAACGATGGCACCGCAATATTGAGACTGATGCTTTTGAAGCTGCACTCTTGCACTCTTTTCGGGTTCAATGAGAGAGCCCCTCTTTGGATACCTGCCCAGTTCCAACTTGGACAGCTGGCACATCCATAAACATCCCAGTGGATTATGATCACCGGCTTCTTCTTCTGAAGGACCTAATTTCATATCTACACCCCCAAGCTTGATGCCGTCAGTAAGATGACATCTGACCCGAAAGAACACGGTTCGGATCTACTACCAGGCTCGCATGTTCAACTGGACTCAATCAAGCGTGTTTGTCACGACTTATAGATTCGGTGGGTGCTATCATTATTGTCTCTTGATGTCCATGCCATGCTTTTTGGAAATCATGTTCTGCTCATCTCTTCCACTTTCCAGACATCATGTAGCATCTAACTCAATTACGACACGGCTGTGGGATTCTAATAGATGAAGTCTCCAGTGCCATCCAATACTATAGACACCTACGAGGACTGTCACTTTCCAAGCATACCAGGCGGTATCAGGCAGGTAACCGGATGACAATTGAACAATTGCTAAAGGGGTAGCGAGGATGAGACGTCGTAGACTCCCTTTCCTTGGACTTATGTATAACCAGACAAGTCCACGTACTTTTCTCTCCAGGAGTTGCAGGGCATGCCGGGGGTTATCCTGCAGTCCAAAGCATGGCATTCTCGACCCTCGAAGAGACCACGATCGCCAGCCAATGAATGCTTCAGAACCGGCGAGCAGGAAATGCTTTCCGGGGAATGATGGGAGGCCCCTTTTGCGACCTGTCAGAAAACGGGATTGTGGCCGTGGTTGACCGGTAGCCCGCCACTAGCCGCCGGCGGGTGGCTGTCGATCGACTGGGCCAAAAGTACTACCTACTAGGTACTGTCATAGTACTGTCACTCCCTGGAGAAAACCAGGTCCAACCTGGGCTGGATCCCGGAGGGACTGATTCGTACCTATGGCCATCATGGCCTTTCTTACCCATCGATGATGACTGCTGACTGCTGACTGTTGACTCGCGTTTAATGGTGGGGTTTGGCTTGCCCAGTTAAGCGAGTTGCTTTTCCTTTGTTGACCGCATCGTCCGGCAGCCATGGAAGCCCACCGAATAATAGGCCCGGCAGTTCCTGGCTGGGATTGGGACATTCCTCTTCATCCCTCTTGGGTTCCACCCATGCGTGGCTGCGATGACTGATAACCATTCATCCGACGCCCGAAGGCTCTAGACTCCATCTGTCATCTGCATCTTATCTGCAAAGACACGGGGGACGGTTTTGGCCGTCCTACGAAAAGTACCACCCACCGGACTTGGTCTTGGATAGGATCTGGTCTGGTACGACGGGACTAGCAGTCTACCTAGTGGTAAGCATACGGGATTGACGGGAACTTGGCTGGCCACGGTTCCCTCTGTTCCTCACTTCCTCCTCCATTGCTACCGACTAGTTGCAGCTCGCGATCGAATCGGGAAGCGGGAAGGAGACCACTAAAAAGAAACAAAGGTCAGGCAGACAATCCTCCCCCGTCAACGTCATCCATCCCTCGATATATACGCCTCTCTTGCCGGACCTGGCTCCATCTTAACCCCAGGGACCGTCGCCCTCGACCTCGGTTTCTGCCCTCTTCACGACGCCGCGAAAAAAGAACCAGAAAAAATTGGACCATGGCGGGAAATGATTCCAGACCCGACTTCGAAGGGGCCGCCGCTAATGATCCCCCACAGCACACGGCACCGTTAATGCCCGCTCCACAAGATTCGTCTCAGAGCGCCGACCCTTTGGTGCCGGCCCATGGTGGTGATTTTTCGGACTCTGTATGCTCCTTGGCTTCATTCGCCGATCTCTGCTCCACCCTTTTCCTCTTCCAAAACTGTCCAGTTGCCGGCTGACTTGGACCTCTTCAGGACGAGGCAGAACGCGATGACGAATTCTCAGATTATGCAGAGGACTTGTAAGCCAACTGTCACAGCCGTCGCCACAGATTAGCTGTCATGCTTACGATAAGTAGTGCAAGCGATACAACGTCGTTGAACTCTGAAATCACCGCATACCGATTCGAGAATGGACGCCGCTACCACGCCTACAAAGACGGAGCTTACTGGTATCCCCGTGCTGTTTTGTGGTATAGAGTTTACGCACAGCGCTAATCGCCTTCCAGGGGACCGAACGACGAAAAACAAAATGAGCAACTAGATATTGCGTACGTTGTCTAAGCTGGCCCTTTGTGTGACAAGCTAACCTTGTATCCAGTCACCACATGTTTACGTTGCTTCTCGATGGCAGACTGCTACTTGCACCGATAAGTGACAACATCCAGGTGGGTGACCTTCCAAACTAGTGCTCTCGGTATACCAGGGGGCCAATTCTGATGTCTTGGCTGGGCAGAGGGCGCTGGACGTTGGCACCGGCACGGGGATTTGGGCCATGTAAGTGGACAAGATGATTCTAGATTGGACCGAGACAGAGGGCATCTAACTACATTTTACACAGTGACTTTGCGGACGAGTATCCCTCTGCGCAAGTCATCGGTACTGACCTATCACCCATACAACCTGGCTTCGTCCCACCCAATCTACAGTTCGAGATCGACGACGCGACGGAAGACTGGATGTACCCCGAGAACCATTTCGATTTGATACACGTGCGTGCGATGTATGGAGCAATCGCAAACTGGCCCGCATTCTATCGCAATGCTCTCAAGTAAGCTGAAAAAGGTTTTCCGTTGCTAAACACTGGGAATCTAACTGCGTGCTAGCCATCTGCGGCCCGGCGGCTGGTTTGACCAACTTGAGATGTCCATCCAATTTACATCGGATGACGGTACCGTGACCGATGATCACATCCTGGCGATCTGGTCGAAGACCTTTATCGAGGCCGGTGAGAGGTTTGGTAAGACGTTTCGCATTGCCGACCTTGCCAAGGGGTATATGCAGCAGGCTGGCTTCCAGAACGTGACCGAAGAGCGATTCAAGATCCCCGTCGGTCAGTGGAGCAGAGATAAAAAATTGAAGAAACTAGGCATGTGGAATTTGGTCCACTGTGAGCAGGGAATTGAAGGATGGGCCATGGCATTGCTGACGAGAGTCATGGGGGTAAGTCTGCCTCTTTTTTTGCTTACGACTGGATGATGATGCAATCGATCATGTTTTCTTCTGTGGGTGTATGCGAGTATTAGGCCTAGTATTTGCGTATTGCGCACCATCCCTTCGGGCTGCAGCCATTCGGACAAGGGCTGACCTGCTAATCCTTGCTGAATCTAGTGGAGCTATCCGGAGGTGCAGGTTTTCCTCGTCCAGATGCGCAAAGGTCTCCGGGACCCGAACACGCACGCCTACTTCAATGTGTAAGCCATCGCAGTGTTTAACCCCCTGGGCTGTCAGAGCACGAAGCTAACCCAAGTCGCCCTTTTTACGTGTCACAACAGCGTCGGGGTGTACGGCCAAAAGCCTATGAGTGCTTATTAAACTTTGGGAATGCTGGGGGGGTACCGCGGCACCGCTGGCAGCGAAGGGGACCGATTAAATACACCACCATGCAGGAGACTACTGCAAGCAGGCACGACTAGCCTGGTGGAGGGGTGCCAACCGGGGCACAACCTTCCCGTCATGAATGATGAAGGGTCGGGGAGGCCGGGTGGCCTTAGGTTGAGTTTGGGCTTTGAGTTAGGCCGGGTGGTGCAGATGCATTGCACGCACCTGCGATTGGCTGTCTGGTGCTCGGGGCCGTGGAGGCGACCAGGATGACGGCAGCCGGTGTGGCTCGAAGCATAACAGAGTACAACAGGAATTGACACCATGATTATGGTTATGCACGGATCATGTATGTGGAGTCATGGAAATGCCGATACCACCATCATCATTAGCACTACATCCCCATCAGGTAGAACAGGCCTCGAGTGACCGGGGGCCCAGTCGCCGTGGCCTTTGGCCATTTGTCATCTCTCGCCTGGCCCCATACACTATGCAGGGTGTAATATAATTAGCCCCCTCGGACTGTCTGGTGACGGTCAGACGATAGCAGCCGTCCTTTTGCTCTCCGTTCTCTGGAGTCTGTTGTCTGAGTCCGAGGAGTCGAAGACGCCAAACGTGCATTGTTCCGGTCGGGGTCAGCTCCACCCGGAAATGCCTCGTAGCCTCGTAGGGCCCATTGACCAGTCAGAGCCCGTGGATTGGGGGCGTCCGCGGAAACTGGCCGGCTAGGCTCAGACCCGCCCGGCTGGGTCCCCATCCATCATCCCATCATCCATTACTACAACGTAGTAGTGCTCCTACTACTACTCCGTACATTATTTGCTTTCCTTTCTCCCTCCCTACATCCCCCCCCCCCCCCATCCTTCAGCTCCTCCCCCTCATTCGCTCCTTTCGTCTCCGCTGCTCTTCCTCCACACTCGTCATGGGCCAGACCCGGTCACCTGGACAGTGGGCACTGAACCTCTGCGCCGGTGGCTCAACGAAACTTGACCGTTAGCAGCAACGTCCAGTCGAACTGTCCGCGAATGAATTGCCGTGGCTCCTGCAGACGGGTTCCAGATGGCTCCTTCGGCCTCCCTGCCAATTACAGGTCTGAAGGACGCCAATCCCTTGCCAATAACATTGATTGACCCTCCCCCGGGCGACATTCTGCAGCCGGGACTTCGGCCCAAACCACTGGGTCCATTGCTTTTGCTGGCACTGCATAAGGCAACTGATAGAACAAGACCCATCATCCGTATTATCTGATGATTGCCGAACGTATACGGGAATGGAAACCGGTAGGCACGACTCAATTGCTCCCAGCAAATGGGACGCCGAGCCGACCCATAATGCTTGGGCCTGCTGCAGAGAACTTTCTGCTCGGGCCTAAACGGCCCATACCGTGAAGACGGTCTTTCTATCATGACTGCTTGGCTTTTGGACTGTTCGCCCAATCCTGTCACGAGTAGTCCCTTGCGGGGTCTGCTCGCTTCTCCTAATGAGGCAGTACCCTCTGCTTACCTGGACAGAGGTCGATGGCAATCGGTTCCTTTCCCTGGCGGTCAATTCATGAGCCTCTCCTCGGCACCCTTCGTTTAAAAACAGCCGGGTGATCCGTCCGATGAAGGTATCCAAGTTCCCCCCTCGATAGTCCTGCGGTAGCCTCAATCCACTCCGTCTGGTCGCCATGTTCTCCCTTAGTATCTTCGTGTTCGTGACAGCCGTTTTGTCCATTGTGTCCATCTTACGTTGCGTCTGGGTGGCCGTATATCGGCTGTGCTTCCATCCCTTAGCCACTATACCGGGCCCACTTGTTGCACGAGCCACATATTTGTATGCCTTTTGGTACAACATGCATGGTGGATCATTCTATCTCCAGGTTCAGAAGCTGCATGAGCAATATGGTATGTCCGTCGCCTTGTGTGATGAGGTGGATCTTTTTACCAGCAGAAGTTAACAAGCTCAGGCCCTGTTGTCCGTATCACGCCAGACGAGATCCACCTCAGCGACCCCGAAAACTGCGAGAAAATATACTACATAGGATCACGGTATGGTAAGGATCCCGACTTCTACGGTGCGTTCGGCACTAAGAAGGCGACCTTCACCACGCCGAGCCCCGACGCCCACCGAGTGAAGCGGTCGGCCTTAAACCCCTTTTTCTCACGCAAAAGGGTTCTCGAACTGGAAGGTATTGTGCAGGAGAAGGTGGACACACTGGTCAAACGTATGAAGGAGGCTTTCCTGTCGACAGGTCAGATTGACCTTCATCATGGTTTCCGGGCTATTTCCGTGGATGTCATCACCGATTATGCGTTTGACGACTGCTATGGGTTCCTCAGTCAGAAGGACTTTGGAGTTGCATTCTTTGAAATGATCCGAGGATTTGGCCCGGCGTTTTGGTTCTTCCAGCAGTTCCCGGCTATACAGGAGCTTTCCCTCAGCACGCCGTTCTGGTTGGCTAACCTGATCAGTGAGCCCTTATCAAGGATGATGTTGCATCACGAGGTTTGCTATGTCTCGAGCTTCTTGAACGCTGGCTTACGAATGTCCAGGGGTCTCGTCGTCAAATAACCAAAGTGAAGGACGCGGTTGATCGGGGCGAGAAAGGGAGTCGGACGACTATCTTCCATCAACTTCTTCACCCGGAGGCTGCTGAGGGCCATGTGGTACCCACCGTAGAGGAGCTCAAGGACGAGGCTTATATCATGGTGGCAGCCGCTGCGGACACGACCGGAAATGCGCTAACAATTGCTACCTACAATGTTGTGCGCAGTCCAAAGATCTACAAGCAGTTAACGGAGGAGCTGCGGCAGGCTTTCCCTGATCCTGAAGGGCCTATGGATTTCGTGGTCTTGGAGAAATTGCCTTACCTGGTATGATTCGTATTGCCCCCATTTCGGATATCAGCTAATGTTGAAAGACCGCTGTTATCAAGGAAGCTCTTCGGTAACTATTCCTGCTCGGTTTGATGCAGTGTTTGGCGAACAAAGCCGCTCATCTCATTCTAGATTGTCATGTGGAGTTCCTGGTAGGCTCCCTCGAGTCGTGCCAGAATCCGGTGCCGAGTTCAATGGCTATTATGTTCCTGCTGGGGTATGGATCGAAACATGGCAATGTAGCCCTGGTCTCAACTACGCTAACGGTATCCTTTAGTCTGTCGTTAGCATGAGCTCGTGGACAATGCACCATAGCGAAGACCTGTTCCCGCAATCGGAGATATTTAATCCAAGCCGATGGACGGATCCAGCCAAGAGCAAGACGCTGGAGAAGTACCTCTTCTCCTTCGGCAAGGGGTCCAGACAGTGTATCGGGATGCCGTAGGTTGCCCTCCATGTCAAATTGAGCTGTTCTAACTGCCCTGCACGGTAGACTTGCGTATTGTGAGCTGTATGTGACCCTCGGCCGAGTATTCCGAGAGTATGACGACCTGAAGACGGCCCAGAAGAGCCGCGAGGAGTTGAGGTACGACGACTACTTCTCCTCCTACCATGCGAAGGGGCACACCCAATTCATCTTTGAGCGAGCCAGCTGATTGTCTTGGATGCGATTCATTGCACGACTTTCTACGTTTTCTCCCTAGCCTCTAGATGATACCACAGCGCCACGCTTCTACCCAGTTGGCCTAGTATATGACAATATCGGCCCTACTAGAACCATTTAATCAAGAACAAGTGACTTGCATCTATCCCCCACCCTAGTAGTAACACATTGCCCTCATCCTCAACTAGTGCTTTATTCAAGTGAATGTTAATGCCAGGGTTGACTCACCCCCGCTTCAACCCACAGACCTATGAAAAAGAACACTCACTCTACTCTCTCGCACTCCCTCTCTCACCCTCCTCCATCCCTCTCCTCTCTCTTCATCTCCTCTCCACCCTCTTATCATCGCCTCGCTATCCCCTCTTGCGACACAATTATCTCTCCTCATTATAACCTGCTCCAACTCTATCCACCCTTAGAACAAAGAGAACCCATAACCACGTTAACCGTCAATATGCCCATGGTCTGGAATGAAGCGGCCGATGCCAAGGTATGTCTATCCCACCCCCGTCCCCGTCCCCATCCAAGCCCACGCCAGTCTATAGTCTATGCTAACATGGCAAACCCCCAGTTGCTCGTTGGTATTTTGGCAACCACCAACGCCAAACTGGACATGCACGCTCTGGCTAGCTACATGGGAACCGGTATGTAACCCACCACCCCCCAATCCCTCTCCCCTCATTGCTTCTTCGATCCAAAAGAAAATCCACCTATAGATTAATTCTGATACTGACGCTGACCCTCACCCAGGATGTACCGTAAGTGCCGTGCAGCATCGCATTCAACGCCTCAAGGAGAAGGTCGTTGCCTCTACTTCTACTTCTACTACTACTGCTGCTGCTGCTGCTGCCGACTCCACCCCCAACACTCCAGGCGATGGAACTACCGGACCTGCCACCATGACTGCCCCGAGCACCAGCTCCGGTCCTGCCTCTGTAGCGCCCACCCCGGAGAAACGCAAGAGAGGCCGGCCTAAGAAGATCAAGTCCGCCGAGGGTGATGAGGGTGTTGCGGCTCCTACCCCTGCCCCGGCTAGGAAGACTCGGGCCAAGAGGGCTAGGGCTAAGAAATCTGAGGCTACCGAGACTGAGGATAGTTCGGAGGATGTCTTGCCTGATGTTACTCACGCTGAGGCTCTGGCTGCTGGTGAGGATAGGATGGAATCTATTGGTGGTAGTGGTGAGGTCCAAAATGAGGCCCCTGTCAAGACTGAGGAGACTGATGTGGCTGATGTGGTTGGCTGAATTTTTGTGTGCTTGGGGATTCGTTCTCAGAAATGATTGGGTTGGTTGGGGGCTTTGGTTTGTTGAATTTGTAGCTAGGATGGATGGTTGGGGGATGGGGTTGGTTTGCTGGATACTTGAAGGTGGATGGATTGTTGGAGCTTGGTCATGGGGATGGGCTGTGCCTTTGATTTGAGGGGACTTGTTGTTTCATAGTATCTAGCGGAGTTTCTTTACTCACTTACAGCCTGGTGGTTTTGATTGCTTCCATTCAATGACTTAAGTACTACATGGCACAAAAAAGAAACAGAATCAAAATCCGTCCAGAGCCAAAAATTCATAAGATATACACTGGGCTTTTTCACCACCATCAATCAGCTAGCCAACCACATCCCCGAAGCTTCCATGGCGTTAAAGTTCAAAGTAGCTCATGCATACTCCTCCTCCTCATCCTCCTCCAAATCCACCTCCACGCCCTTCACCTTCCCCTCAGGCACATACTCCGAAGCCGAACTGTCCACCCCCGGCTCATCATCATCATCACTCTTCCAAATCACCATTCCAGCCGGAAGCACACTAGCCTTCCTCACGCGCTTCATAGGCGATCCTCCCTCCTCCACCTCCCTCTCCCCAGCCATAACCGCCCTCTCAACCTTCGCCTTCTGCTCCCCCACCGCCCAAACCTGGCTACTGCTTCCCGCCACCGCAGCAGTTCTCACGGGAAGGTTCATGCTCTTCCTTATAGTAGGATAATCAGGCTCACTGTCTTTATCATCTTTGATAACGACAGGCGAAGACCAAGAAGAAGCCGACGACGACAATGCAGACTCCTCCTCATCGGAATCCTTCTTGCCGCGCTTACGCTTGCCCGAGGCGGGAGTCGACGCAGGAACAGACTTGCGGGGCTTTCGGGGAGTAGAAGGGGCACTGCTACTCTTCATACCCTTGCCGATAGAGAAATGGCCGTCTACACCGCTGGAGGCGCGAGCTGTCTGGCGCATTCGGACCAGACGCTCGGTGATGGCGCGGGGGGTGGGACGCTCTTCGCCTTCGGAGGCGGCTGTGGGGGGAGTGGGTTAGCTGGGTTCAAGTGATGGGAGAGAGGAGGGTGGGGAAGGGGATGGGGGAGGTTTACGCCAGGCAGCTGCGACTCGTTTAGTGTCCACGGAGAGGTCATGGGTCTCCAGGATTTTAAGAAGGAGCTGGGATGGGGGAGTTAGTATTAGAGTGAAGATGGGGGTTAGGGGGTGTGGGTTTATTGGGAGACAGGACATACGAGCTGGTCGTTTGCGGGAGTCCAACGCATGGTTGCGGTTTGGAATTGGGATTTCAATTCTGTTGTGGGAGTAGGAGATAGGACGAGGAGAGGACTCTGGTAGAGAGTTGTGTGGTACGATAGAGAGTGAGAAGGGTGTCGAAAGGAGAACAGACGAGAGTGCAAAGAGGGACTTGAGAGAGAGAGACGGGCTGTAAATAAGGGGAAAGGAGGGAGTGAAAGGCAGTGCTGCGTGAGTGAAAATACTTGAGCCTGGCGAGTCGCGAACTGGGGTGAATGGCTGTGGGCAACGTTACTCAAGTACCGGCTTGGGAGCTCTGGTGCTGCTCTTGTCCTGAACTGGGCCGATAGCGGTGTACTGTTCCTGCATCCATGCATGGCCTGGGGACTCGGGATCAAGTGCAGCGGATGTGATGGTGGAGTCCATGCAGGAGGGGTTTCATACTCATCCACGGTGGACAGGACTGATTGATCCGATCGGTGCTTCCAGTCAGACCTGGCGTACATGCCACCCTGCTCACATCCAGTCTACAGATCAACTCGGGCGGCAGTCGGACACGTCTCTTCCCACCTGCCAGCCTCTCTTCCCTGTTCACAAACCCAGTGTTTTCTGGTGCCCTCTGCTACAACTGCAGAGAGTGAGGTACTTCCCTGTCTCTGCAGTCTAAGGGTGTTTTGTGTTCACCTCAATAAAAGTCAAGTAGCTAACTCTTGGTTTCTGGAGACTCCCACAGACGACCTGGCCTACGTTGGGCTCGACCTCCCACTCTCCCCCGGGGGCTGTGTGTGTAAAATCACAGCGTCGACCTGCCATTCACTGGATGCCTGGATTTCTTGTCTTCCTTGAATACTATAGACTTCACATCTGTTCTTTTTTTCACTTACCTTGACAAGCAGATTCTTGTCTTCAGGATATTTCGTTTCTGCTTCCTCCAGCTCGCTCACATTTCGCCTCAACAGAGCCTCCTCCTCCAAGACAGCAAAATGGTGAACTGGAGAATACCAGAGTCCACCGACCGTCTGATCGCGGCCCTCATTGCGGCCCACCCAGGCCTCAAGGTAATTCACCTCAACACCTCAGGCTTCCGTATGAGTTCCCAATCTGACTTCACAGATCGACTACCAGACCATGGCCATCTACTTCGGCCAAGGAGCGACCTACGACACAATGCACGGCCGTTTGCGTAGATGCCACATCCTAGCCGAAGAACTTCAAAAAGAGACCCGAGAGCGTGGTGGCCTCACGGACCTCCCTAAAGCACGGAAATTCACAGCGGGCACCGGCTCCTCTACACCCCGAACACCACGAGGACCTCGTAACGGCATCCAAAAAACCTCATCTTCGTCGTCCCGGGGGAAAGTCTTCCCCAGACCCTTGAACCTCGTGACACCTACAAGGAGCGGACCGGCGGCCCGAAACGGAGGATCTGCAATGGAGGCAATACTGATAGAGGATGGGTTCGTAGAGTATGAATCTACGGTCAAGCCTGCAGTCAAAATGGATTCACGGACAATTTTCCCCATTGTGGATACGTCTTCCGAAGATGATATTGAGATTATCGATCACTCTGCATCATCATCATCTCGGATCGGTAATGTCGAACCGCCTCCTCAGCCTACCATTCCTCTATTCCCATACAATGGCATCGGCAACGAGAATGGCTATGTGCTCAATCCTAAAGGGACAGAAAAAGTCATCCTGAACACTACCAACGAGACGGATCGTGCAGAAACCATCGCCCCCGTTCCATCGAGCAATTTGACCACCGATCCCTTCAACACAAGTATGGGCGGCTTTTTCGAAAATCTAGATTACAACATGGATGATGTTTACGGTGGTATTGCATGACTTGGGCTTATTTCTTACAGCTGATTTTCAACCTCTTGCTTTTTTCAAATTTCATCCCATCTTGCCTTCCTTGGTTTCCGCTCTAGTTTTCTGCTCTCTAAGATGCATTATACCTTTTCTATATCTCTAGATCCCTGCTTCCTTTTCTTCCTCTGTGCTCTACTTTTTATTTTCTATGATCCATCATCATGCTTATCTTTTCGTACCTTTTTTTCTTCCCCCTCCGTTTCAATTCCCGCTATTCATAGCCGCGATATGATACATCAACTGGATAACCCGAGAAACCGACCAACCCTTTCCCTTCGATCCAGTTCGATCCGATCCACACTTGCATTCCCCGAGATTGAAGAAGAACAAAAGCATGGTTTTCAGCTCCGAGTGGGGTATCGTTGTATCTTTAAGTGATAGATCATTCGGGGCGGTTCGGACACGTCCAAGTACCTGCTTCCTAGTACATACCTGCGTGAATTGTACGCGGGGGATGGGATACTGCTGCATGTATGGGCAATCACCTGGGAAGGTACTCCGTAGATAACTATTTGTGTATTGGTATTTGTGCAGCTTAATATATTATAAGTGAATAAGTTGAGAGGCGTACGTTGGTGGTGACCGTACCCAGTGCTGGGGCAAGCCCTAGCCCTGAGCCCTGAGCCCTATGGTATGTGGCACCGGGTCTACCTGTATCTACTACCTACCTCGTACGAAAGAAGATCTCGTGAATTCAAGTGTTTGTTAGGTTGAATACTGTTTTGGTGGTAATAATCCTGTGGTATGATTTACTACTGTGTATAAATTCGTATTCTCGCTGTCAAATCCCATTCTTCCGAAGTCGGGGAAATGCAACTGGAACTAAAAGTAAGTACGACGGGCGGCATTTCACATCCGAGCCGGCCTCGGCTTCAAGTCGGATGTAAAGACAACATGATGGCTCAATGCTAGGAGATTATTCTTCTCGTCGAAGAGTTGGAGAGCCGCATCATACCGACCATTGGATACTTTGTTCGAGTTGGAGCGGATCATCACCCATTCCGTCGACGGGTCGGGCCGTCTCTTGAACTCGATCGACAGACAAAGAGTGGAGATAGCATATTTAGTGTAGAAATCGGGAATATGAGTAGCTGGCGGCTGGAGCGGCTGTGGCGTGGAGATGGTTAGCATGGATTATGGCCGAGTGGGGACGATGGGTGTGGGCGGCGCGACTCACCAGGTCCGAGAGATACGCCAGATGCAAAATGTCCGATAGTCTGGAGCCATCGCGGAAGGATAGCCAAAGCTCGCGATTGTGGCCCCCGAGACGATGGCCCCAGAGCCCATCTGGAGATCGCGGCGCGACCCAGTTCATCTTGGCGGTGACGGGCGTTGCGTAGACGACGGGATCGTTGATTGTAACGCACTCGGTTCTCCGGTCTGGCGGTGGTCTTGTGACGGCCGAGCGAGACTCTTGTGATAAGCCTTTCTCCTTTCGGATGTCGCCGTACGTAAAGATACCCAGGGTAGCGACTGGAAGGGAGTCTAGATTCTCGGTAGAAGTCGGGGCCCGCGCTAGTTCGACTTGGACGACACAATGCTTAGATGACACTCGTAGCAACGTGCAGGTAATGATCGACGGGCCGGGATGGGTCATGTGTAGAAATTGTACGAAAGCATGAACGGGGTCGGGATACCGGGCTGCGTCAAGTTCCTGGCCGAGGAACCTTTGCCCGGCAGCCAACATAATCGCGGTCAAAAACCCTCCCAGGACAGAGCTACTCTGGTCAATTCAGCGGGTCGAGTGATGGAACAAAGATACAGCTATCAGACGGACGTACTGTTGGGTGCACCAGTCGCGGGTAATCTTCACGGTGTATTGGTTCCGGGTACCAGGCACAGCGGACAAGGAGGAAACTACCTCCAGCAGGCTGGGGTGTTGTCGGGATGACATCCTTGATCGAGAGCAAGTAGGGTTTACCTGCTGCTTGGAGGTTGATCAGAAATGGGGACGTAAGGACAGGAATGACGGGTGGGGGAGATCCTTTTAGACCTGACGTTGCTCCACGTAAGGCATCCCAAAAGTCTGGATTACCCCAGATGGCGAATGACATTGGAATAAAGGCTCAGGGTAGGTTCACACGTACCAGATGTACCGCCTTAACCCCCCCGGGGGTTTGACAAATCATGTCCGATGGCGGAGAGGCAGCCATGGGTTGGCCCAACTCACTAACGACGATCACAGGCTGGCCCTCAATAGTCGGCAATGGCCCAGGACTAAACTAGTAGCCTATTGCAGGGGCATGATGAGCATTGATGGCCGCTGAATGCCGGGAGGGGGGCCAGCATAGCTCAACCGCGATGCGCGGAATGCATTGCATCCCATCGGCTGAATGGATCTAGCGACGGAACGGGCGGATGGGCCTCCCGAGGAAGATCATGGTCTGGGGGAGTGGAGGGGACTAGGGAAGAACCGAGGCAGAAGAAGCGGGTGGAAAGGGAGTAGTCAGGTACTTTGTCCTTTGTAGAGACCAGAGAGGGGGAGGGAGGAGAGAGGAGGGAGGGAGAGTACGGAGGAGGAGTACTAAGGAGAGGCCCAGCTGAGAGCCACATCACGAGGCGATCCCCCGATCGGGTAATATGATACGCGGCCGATCAGAAGTAGGTACCTTCAATTGAGATCTCTTCGGAGGACTACCTAGGCTTCTTAGCTTCCTTTCTAGTGGCATCATATTGTGAAGGTATCCATCTCGTATGATCACTACCTACCTAGATACTAGGGAAAGGGGGGGGAGGGCACGCCATGGAATCGTGCCATGCGTGCCCATCTGATCGGATTGTACCCAACCCCGATCACGTGGGCTGACGCGGACGCGGCGCGGGCGGCGCTTTCCAGTTCGGGGCGTCGCTCCAGTTTGCTTTTTCCTTTCGTTTTCCGCATCCTTTTCAACTCTTTCGCCTCCGTTGCTTTTGCCTCTTCCTCCCTTTCCCTCTCCCTCTCCCCCTCCCTCTCCCCCTCCCCCTCCCCCTCCCCCCTTCCCCTCCTCCCCTTTCTTCCTCACGCCAGGTTTTGCTGGGTCCTGCAGCCTCGATCCTGTATTTCCATGAGGATCCGGGACACACACATTGAGCCATGAACCCCCTCGGATTTCCCAACGGTGTCAACCCCAACTGCATGCGGCCCGACCACGATCCATGGGGACGAACCACACCGCAATCCCAGAACGACCCCTCTCTGTCGGTCTCAAAACCCGTCATTTTCCCCTCCAAGGACCTCCACCAGGCATCCGTCTCGCTTAATCAATTAACCACGGTGGAGGTCGTCACCACCGGTCGTGGAAAACAACTCAATATCCCCGAGCAATTGTGTCTGGTCAACCTATGTGCTGCTTCCATGATTGATGATAATGCCCACGCCCATCCGAAAAGCTTCTGGATCAAAATTGCCAACAAACTCGAGTTGCGAACCGGTCGCCGCTATTCATGGCAGTCCTGTCGCCGTCGTATTCAGACCTACGTGACCAAATGGCACGCCTACTGGTCGGCGTATGATGACGGCCGGACCTGTCCGGAAATCGATATCGCTGACGAGGTCTTCGAGGAGCTGAACACCTGGCTGGAAAGGTTCAACGAGCAAAAGCGTCACTCCGGGCTGCCGCTTACCGGTGAGCATTACGCCCCTCAGGCATCTGCCGCCCTAGTGGCAAGAGTAGAGCCCCCTAAGATCCCGGAACCCCTCCGAATCTTACCCGAGCAGGGGCTGGTCCAGCAGTCAACGAAGATTGAGCGTGTCTGGGTCTGGCTTAGAAGTCTCCCGCACTCGCAAGAGATGGAACGCATGGTGGCATGGGCGGGAGAGGCGACGAATCCGGTCATAAATCCCATTGATGAGGCATTACTTCTCTTGAAACGTCGGCGGCTTCGATTGTCTCAGAAGATGAAGCCCGGTGAGCAACAGCCAGAGGTTGCTGCGGGCGAAAAGCTCGATCCTGCCCAGGTTCTTCCACCTCAACCATCTCTTGCACTGCCCGATCCCTCCACAGGAAATAAGAGGCCTCGTGAACAAGACGATCATGTTGCTGAGCGTCCCACCCGACGTCTCCGTGTAGATCCTGGGAGCCACCCTTCTGGCAGCCCCCCTGCTGAGGAACATGTTGACAACGCCCATCTCAAGAGGAAGCTGGTCGAGACCTACTTCGAAAGCACATTCGGCAAACTCATTGACCGATTGTCTGCTCGGTTCCGGAGTCAGGGCGCCAAGCAGCAGGACTCTCCTGGGAGCTGCGAAGCCATCATGCGCGATCTTTTTAAAGACGTCGGGGTGGCGGTTGCTAAGGCCTTGATCAGAATGGACGAACCCACGAATCAAGAACACATAATGCACTGATTTGAGCACATATTAACCGTTAAGCGATTCCAGCGTATCGATTTTACTTTTTTTATATCATTGGGTGGTTCTGTGTCATTTGCAGGTTACTCATTTCCAACTTTATGCCCTCATCGTCTATTATCTGAACTTACGTTATCCGGAATGTCTGCTCTATCTAATTGGGTCGTTTGTGCACTTTTTTCGTTCTCATGAGCATCAGATTGCCCTAGAGATACCCTTTGCATTGGAGCTCGGAAGTTATGCCTTTTATGTTGGTTACTATCTGATATACCTAGTCTGGAGAATTTTGCATACTCACATATTCGCATATATAGCATACATAGAAGAAATAGAATGGACAAACTTGGCTTTATTTGAGTGACCCCACCTGAGTAACTAACTGCCAAAGCCCCGCGGGGAGACTTGGAGCATAGAAGCAAGATTTATCTCAGACTTCAAAGAGGGTCGACCATGAACCAGAGATCTGGAAGTCGGGAAGTGTGGAGAAAAGGGGGGGTGGGTTCTGGAAAGTGGAAACGAGGCGTGTGATAGAGAGGGAGGGGGTTGAGAGAAGAAGTCAGGATGTGGGGAGTGGGCGTGGGGAAGGTGACTGCAAGCCTAAGGCGTGGAGATGGGGGGGGACTGCATATCGATTAAGCAGCACAAACTGGTGCATCAACATGGTCTAGGAAGGCAATTCCATTGCACATTTCCTACTACTTACAATTTAGGAAAAAGGTGTTATTCAAGATGGGAAAAGCTCTCATATGATGCAATGTAAACTGAGGATATACGGAACGAGGCCAGACCAATCCCTATAGTCGTTCAACTATGCATCCAGATGATCACCAGGACCTATCGCCAGGATGCTATATATACAAGTCACGCTCAAAGTACAACTTTGACACGATCTAATGGCAAAGAGTGATCCATTGATCGATGATCTCCTCCATATCATGGGCGATGCCCCACTGGGAAAACATGCAGCGGAACAACTTCTGCAACGAGTTCATCTCATACAACAGATTGCGCACCGCTCCCATGCCAGGGGGGGAGTCGGTGCGGCCCTCCTCGACGAAGCGCCGGGTCTCAGAACCATTTGAAGGCCGGATGTTCTCGCACCCAAGATTCAGGTCAGCCCGCGAGAGAAGCGCATCCTGCCAGACAATGGTGCGTGGAAGATGTATATTCGCCACACCAGCAAGCGAGAAGACCACGTAGATCGTCGTCGCCGAGAAAAGAGAGCTTGGCATGTGGATGACATGGGCCCTCCCCCTGGGGAGTTGTTCGACAATATCTTGAATGGCGATAGCATGTAGCAAAGCACGGCGAGCATCCTCGGTGTTAACCCATTTGGTCATATCGAACCCTGACCGGATCATCCGAGAACCGCCTGAGACATGCTGAGCAATCTCGTAACGCGAACAGACATGCCTACAGAGTACTGTGGAGTTGATCATTGTGTCGAGGCATATCGTATGCCAGCGTAAAAGCACCTCGAGCCTTTCCGGTGCCGAGAGATGGATACTCATGGTGATAGTCTCGTGTACTTGAGCCAATGCTCTCCGAACATCTGAGCGACCAGGAACACCCACAGCGGCAAGATCACTCTCGTCTGAGTCCGAAACAAGAGACTGTAGGCCTTCTAGGACAACGCGTAGTGCAAAGGCAGAGAACTGGTAATCCAAGGGTCGGAAACTCCCTATGGGAGGGAAAAGGGATCGGAACACCAGCCGGAAGGATGGCTGTTCCGCCTTGTGGGTGCGCATGGTAGCAATCCACTCATCGACATTCCCGGCATCAAATGCCGCTTCGCTGCTTGGAAGATGTAGGGGGTTGGCAACATGCCGAGTAGATGCACTGTCGCCAGACATCTGGGCAACAAGGCCATCTAGAATATGGTAGGCCAGTAACGCCCGTTGCTGGATCTCTCGGGCCGCCCATGTTCGCCATTTATATTCCTTTTCCGTGTTAGGCGCGTTTGGAAAAGGTATGTTCTCCATTGGATAAGGATCACAGTCCAGCATCCCGCAATGTCGAGCCCAAAGAAAGCCCAGCGGGCGGAAGACTTGGCTCGTCGTACGGATAACTCGGTTCTATAATTCGAACCAGTCAGCCTGTAAGTCAAGCGTGAACACAAGATCTCGACTCACCTTAGACAGAGCGCCGTATATCTGGCCGAGAAGGGCTGTGATGAGGAGCTGAACGCCTTTGCAGACATCATAAGGACCGCGATGGGTGATCAATGATTGCCACTAAACTAGTATAAGCATGTCATCTTAGGCAAACATTCGCCGTACGTACAGATGTTGCAATGGCAGTATGCGCCAAGCGCCATAAAGCTTCACCCTTGGCGACAGAGTCTTTCGGGCCTAGGTACAGTGACCCCAAGGCCATGGCATTGAGAAGGAGAGGATGGGTACATTCCCGGAAAACAAATGTTGCTCGATGCAGGACTGGGAATGTGGGGATGAATCGAACGAAGAACATATGCAGACACTCGTCTAAGAAGACTGATGTTATCGAGGTCGCTTTGATTGCCGCTGTGACGCTTGATGACTAGTATTTCATGAAGATCAGCAACAGATGATGCACTCAGAAAGCCTGGGTGAACCCACAGAACTTGTCACCATCTCAGTAACATCTCGCACAGCCTGATGGCTCCCACCTGAGGGAATGGTGCCTATTGATGACCCCCTATCGTCGAATGAGTTCGGAGACACAAAATTCATTCCATTTACGTCCTGCACGACAGGCGGAAAGGGCAGTGCACCCAACGGCATCTGCCACTGGTCCGTTGTATCGGAGGACATTATACTTTGAAATAAATTTTCCGAGTCGGGCCAGATCAGCGCGAAGTCGAGATCGGAGGCTGCATGTTGCAGACCCGGATGCTGCTCAGCTTGGGATGTTTCCCATGCCTGGCCAGGTGCAGATGTAGAGACAACGGCCGGTGCCGGGGCGCGACCGGCATCCCAGGGAAGAGCATCTAGAGATGTTGCCTGCGGAGGAACATGCACTGAAGACTGCTGCACTTGTGCTTGCTTGGCATTGGCAGCGCGGACGTGCAGCTTCTCATGCCGAGTAAGTGCGTCCTGGCGGGCAAAGGGTCGGCGACATTCTTTGCAGATGAACGGCTTCGATCCCGTATCTTTAGCGCCATCAAGTCAGCCATCATGTCTTGCATTTAGCGTCCCAGATTTTCATCTAATTTTCTTTAGAGCATGATGCAGGGGCGATCATATCTGCCCAAGCAAAGAGTGTCAACGATGGCGGCATGCTTACGGCAACGTTCATGTCTCTACCGCCAGCATTAGTGAGGTCTCCACACCGTGGGATTGGCACTAGGGGCAAGTTACCCTCAGATGTTCTGCCTTGGAAAAGCCCTTTTGGCAAACGCGGCAGATAAGCGTCTTGACTGCCGATGTGGTGGTGGGAGTTGCGGTGGGAGTTGTAGTTTGTGGCATGACGACAGGGGCATATAAATAGAATGATATAGATCTAGACCGAGTAGATTTCAACTAATAACGACATACAGCCCATCCACGATGCACACAGCCAGCAGAAGCCAGAGACCACCAGCCAGCCAGCCAGCCAGCCAGCCACCACAATATTGTGGTGATAACCAAAACACAAAAAGAGCCGAACAAGAAGGAGCGAGAGGGGCGGGTGGGAATTCTGGCTTGTTCGTGGAGAAGAGGAGCTAAGCGGGAGGTTTTGAGTCGACATGGACGACGACGAGGAGGAGGGAGTTGTGGGGCAGGTGGTGGCAACGCTGTTGCCTTGACCCTTGGCACGTGGGCCCCCGGTGGGGGAGGGGGTCACAGTACGGTATGGTTACAAGGAGGGTGGCCTCGTCCCTAGGGCCTATGGATATCTGGTGTGGTGTAAAATTATCCCTTACCTGTCAGGCACCGGTACTCGCTAGCGGCTTTTCCGACAGACTAGAGGAGGCTGCGTACTCCAGATTGCTTCTCCGGACCCCGAGTCTACCAAGTACGACCGGGCTCAAGTAGTGCCTACCCAACCCTGTCTAGTGGCATCCTGTAGTATCTCCAGTCCCAACCCACAAACTGACCGATCAGACTTTGTTTTCCCCTTACATCGGCAGAGCCACTGCATGCACTTACTACGGAGTGGAGAGTTCTACATGGTGTCCAGTCCCCTGACCCTCCCAGGCAGACATAAAAGAATGATGTCGGATGACGGATTACACCTGGATCTCATCATCGTACAGGGATCTGCGTGAACAGTTATCGTCCGTAGAAGGCTGAAGGCTGGCTGTTTGGCCGAATTCCCGATGACTCGGCAAAGTTGACCCCAAATCTGGTCAGCGGAATAACCGAGATTATTCGGAGGCGAAACATTGGTGTACCGTGTCTCCTCCACGGAAGGGGCGCATCCACTCCAAAGACTTATCCCGCCCCGACGTGACCTAGCGATGGGTCGCTACTAGAACCATTCTGGATTTGGGGTTCCCCGGGCCCTCCGGAGTCGCGCCCTCGGCTATGTAGTTGCTGGCGGCGATGGTGAGCTTGCTGGCTTGGCCCGGCCAATGAGCGGATCCTGCGCTATCCCAGATGACAGAATACGGTGACAATCGTTGTTTCTGAGACTGGACTGGGTCGTAGGAAATCCTCCGCATCTTCCCCACGAGTCGCCCCAACAGGACGCGGAACTCGCGGGACTCGTCACTCGTTTGAACCTCCCCCGGAAGGGTACCCTTAGCGCCCCGATGATAGGTCAAACCCCCAGGTGAGCGTGGAACCCTCCCTCTTCCCTCCGGTGAGGACATTGTGAACCATTTGCATGGGGGGACACGGCTGTTCCCTCTCAGGCATCAAATTGGGTTCCCCCATTCCTCCTCTCCTCTGCCATCCTCCATTCCCCTTCACAGCCTCTTAAAAGGGCCTGCAATTCATAAATCTATCGAGTGTGTTGCGTGACACACAAGGAAATCAACCCTACCATTTTCTCACAAGACCCCAATCTAGGGCTTTGTTTCACAATATGTCTGGGGCCATGGAGATGCACCCGTCTCGCACGGGGGGAGATGCCCAGACACCCTCAAAAGAGGATGTCGACTTTGTAGAGAGCACAGAAACAGGCATTCCATCGACGTATGCCGATATAGTGGCCTCTCGCCTTTCAAAGGCACACCGTGATTATCTGATGGAACGTCATGGCACGCTGGAGCTCGATCCCATTCCTAGTATGGATCCTGCGGATCCTTACAATTGGCCATCGTGGAAGGTAAGTGATCTTGAAAAGGCGTCCTGGTTGATGGGACTATGCTGACGGCTTCTTCCAACGTGTCTTAGAAAGTTGCAAATCTTCTATTAGTAGCGTTCCATGCCTGCATGGGCACTTTCGCGGCTGCAGGCATCATCCCCGCGTACGAAACGTAAGTTCTCGTTGAGCCTTCATTTTGCTCTCATTTACTGACCATTTCACCAGAATAGCGACCGATTTTGGCGTTACGGTTAACGATGCGAGTTATTTGACCTCCATTCAAATTGCAATCCTGGGTATAGCACCGGTATTTTGGAAGCCGTTATCGAACCGCTGGGGACGTCGACCAATATTCCTTCTTTCCTTAATCTGCAGCCTCGTTTGTAATGTAGGATGTGCGGAAAGCACTAGCTATGCGTCCACTGCCGTTTGTCGGGCTTTGCAGGCCTTCTTCATATCTCCTGCCTCGGGTAAGATCCAGTTTCCACCTTGCCAGAACAAGGGCTAACATCTGCGGAAGCTATCGGAAGTGCAGTGGTAATGGAGACGACATTCAAAAAAGACCGAGCGCGGTACATGGGGGTTTGGACTCTGCTGATTTCGCTGGGAATTCCCAGTGGGCCCTTCATTTTCGGCTTCGTTACGTATCGGTTGGGCTACCAATGGATCTACTGGATTTTGGCAATAGTGAGTGTCTCCATGGACGCGGACAACTTACCGGTGCAATGTAGGATCAGTCGCTGACCATTTTTACCTATCAGATCAACGGTGCCCAGTTTGTCTTGTATCTTTTTCTGGGGCCAGAGACCCGGTATATTGGGGGCGATCAGGACCCTGATCAACCCGCTTGGGTGCGAGAGTATGCTCAGCTTCGACGCATTGACCCCACTCCTTTGTCGTTTAGAGAATTCTTCAGACCTCTAGGCATGGTCACGCAGCCTTGCGTTGCTATCCCCACCGCCGCTTATGCCATGGTGTTCTGCTTGGGCAACGTAATGACCACTGTTGAGGTGCCGAATTTGCTGCAATCCAAATTTGACCTGAACGCCGAACAGCTGGGGCTCCAGTTCATCGGTCCTATCATCGGATCGGTAATGGGTGAGCAGCTCGGAGGCGTGTTGTCGGATCGCTGGATGAATATGCGTGCCAAAAGAATTCACCGGAAGCCCGAGCCCGAATTCCGACTCTGGCTCAGCTACATCGGCTTCACCCTCTGCATTGTGGGATTGATAGTATTCCTGGTCTGCACCCAAAATTCAGAGGAGGGTCACTGGAACGTAACCCCAATCGTGGGAATCGCCATCTGCGCTGGAGGCAACCAAATTGTAACCACCGTCCTCATCACGTATGCCGTGGACTGTTACCACAAGGAAGCAGGCAGCGTTGGCGTGTACATCACATTGGTGCGGCAATTATGGGGTTTTCTGGGACCATTCTGGTGAGTCGAGACTGTGGCCCTGTACCGGCTGCTTTGTGCAATTGCTAATCGGTGTTATCCAGGTTTCCATCCATGTTTGATAGCGTTGGTATAGCGGCTAGTGCTGGAGTTTGCGCGGGGCTCATTGCCGGTGTCAGTGTCATCCCGATCCTCATCCTGCACTGGCAGGGACGGACCTGGCGTCCATCGATTGAGGAATAAGCTGGCGGCACGAATCTCCTTCAGTCCTTGTTCTGTTTTTTCTGCATTCTTGAATCACGGTTGTTGCGACGGGATGTGTGCTGCATCGGAGACGGCGACATCATGGAGCATAGAATCCTAGACATTAGATATAGATCCGACCTTGGCCCGACATCGAGGGCGAGAGCGACCATGTATATAGACGCATAACGAATTGAAAGCCACGCGATGCAAAGACTTGATTTTGATCAACTGAAGCAACCAAAATCAATAAGAGAGTATGAAAGCCAAAGGAAGGGAAAAAAGAAAAAGAAGCCAAGCCAAAACGAAAGAAAGGGAAAAAGACTTTATCCCTGCCAGGCCCGAAGAGTTATATACTCACACCACCAGAGTGAAAAAGAAGGGAAGAAAATTTAATTATTCCATGGGAATGGATACAGCGTCGTGTGCCAACGATTACCCCCGACAGGGCCCATCCGATATCATCAACCCATCGGCAAAGCGAAGAGTCAGCCCACGCTTACATTGTCTAGTGCTGGGATAGCGGCTGCCCGATCGGCCGCCCGAAGTTGAACTTGCTCGGGAAGGATTCACAGCGCGGGTTCTCAACTACCGGGTTGTGCCTTCCTAAGTTCCTACAGACTTATACCTACAAGTGTGCTATGGGCTTTCCTGAGCTACTTGGAACCATCCGTCATGCTTAAGAATCATATACAATGAATGTTCTATATATATGTAGAAAGAGTTTAACGCCTTATCAGGCAGGACATACCGAAGCTAGTTACACAACACATGTGCTTTCTCAAGTAAGCCTTTCGAAGGTTCATTCCGGAAGTTTACTACGAGATTTCCCCGGTTCGGCGTTCCGTCAGGCGCTCGCTAAAAAATAAACGGAATAGATTTACTCCGCCAGGATAAGTATTTACCCTTTCTGCAGGTATTGACTGATTTTGGTTGCTGGGATCGGCATATGGACTGGGGTACGGCGTTGTCGTTGAAATTCAAGGGGGAAGTGCGACGTTTTCTTTTATCCAGCGGGGTTTTTAGAATGGAATGTGCACAGGAAAAAATGGTTATACGGGATGGGTTACGGGTGTTTACTTTTCGTTAGTGGGCTCTTGGT